>BSBM01000924.1:2282500-2790000 GCA_027924585.1 Larix kaempferi
TTTGTTGGTAGGTTACCTCGTTCAGACATGAAGCTTATTGATGTTGTTAAAGAACTAGTACAAAATTTTTGGCATGATAACACTAGACTGTCTTCGAACCAAAGAGATGTGTTAAATTTTAGAAAAGGTGTTAAGGGGTGTGAACCCCATGTCAAGCACTTTCTTGACATGACACAAATGAAACTTAATGAGAGGTTGAAGAATGATCACACACAATTGAACTTGGGCCAAAGGTCCTTTGAAAAATGCAAACCCTGGTAGGTTAGAATTTGCATTGATCGCAACACATGTTGTTGTAGATACCATGTAGAATTTGAGTACTATTTTGATACATATAGACATATATTTTGTGATTTGCTTACTAACATTGTGCAGGACTTCCCATCATTACAACCACCAAATGCATCCAAAGAATTTATACATAGCATAACGTGTCCAAGACCTAAACGACAAAAATATTATAAAATATCATGTTTATATGGGACATGTTCCAGGTGCAGTGGATTTTCATTATTGAGCCGATGCATCCAAGAAACCGAGGAGCATGAATTTGGGAGGATGTCAGTAGAAATGCAAAAAATGAATTACAAAACATATCAAGTAGATAGTGCGAAGGAAAGCAAAAAAATTGCATTGGTGAAGTCACGGGTAATCTAAGTTTGCATACTTTCATACTGTACATGTTGCATTTGTACATATATATTCATATTGAAAATGTCACATTGTATTAATGCCCTTTTTTTGTGGCACCAGGTACAAATTTGTGATTTCATGAAGGAATTATACCAAAAGACCGAGCAGTATGTACAACATGTCCATGTAGCACAATGGAAGGATGAACAGTACAGACAGTGCAGGGACACCTTTCCCAATGGCACAATATTGTCAGTTGTGGACTTTGCTGAAAACTACACCCTGCAACCACAGAATGAGATTCAAAGTCAATACTAATATTCAGAACAAGTTAGCATAATGGTCCATATCACGTATAGGCACGTGCCAGAGAGCAGTAATGACATGAGGATAATATTGAAAGAGACCAACTTCTACATCAATGACAACATGTGCCATGACCTACATTATGTGCAGCATTGCTTCAGAATTTTCTACAATCAGTTGAAGGAGAGAGGTATATAGATGGATGAGCATTGGATATGGTCAGATGGTTGTGCAGGCCAGTTAAAAAATGCATGTGTATTCCAGTGGTTGAGTATTTTGCACAAGACTTATGATGAGCTGCATATATGGAACTATTTTGAGACCGGGCATGGAAAGGGAGAGCATGATGGAGCTGGAACATGTCTCAAAACTTCCCTACAAAGGGAGGAGATGAGGTGCATGAAAAATCCTCATATTCAGGATGCAGAATCCATAGTTCAATGGTGCTCTGCAAAAATATCAGATCGAACCACGGAGCAGCATAGACCAACAGCTAGAGGACGTGTTGTCAAAAATTTTTGGCATGTGGTTGATATAGGTCGATCATGTTCTTATAGTTGTATTATTGTGCAAGGCACTCATGGATTTCATTCGGTTCGAAGCTCAAACAACCCCTTATTTGAAATATGGACACGGAAACTTGCTTTCTTTTGTGGGCCTTACAGCATTTGTGAGTGGGATGAGTGTGAATCAATGGATTGGGTTGATGAATGGGATTATGTATCACTTGTAGTGGACCCACATGCAGTTGTTGAAACAATACAGTTAGAGGAAGGCCAGTCCTCTATTTCGAATGAATATGATCATATATCTAATCTTGTACAACTAGGTAAACATTTCTGCATGCATATCCTGGTTCCCTCCTTGTTTTTTGTAATTATCCAAGTTATCAAACCACTACTTGTTGGAATATGACTGTAAAATGCATTTTTAGAGGACACATCTACGCAGTTGTCGCCCCAACAAATAGTGCAATTGGGACGAATTATTGGTTGGCATGATGCATCCAGGGGAAGAAAACCCTCCTCGCATCATTAACCGATAGTGAAGGCATTACCTTTCCGAATGGATTGATGGCTATTCAGGGGGAATATCTTACAGTAGATGGAAAGGGATCAAAGAGAAATGGCTACACATACACGGATTAAAGACCAGGTTCACGAGTGTATCACTTTACGCACTTGATCGTTGGTACAAACATCCAACTGCAAAAAATGTCAACGAAGACATCAAACAAGGTACACTACTTACTACCTCATGTAGAGCATGAGAGGTTGTTTGAGACAATAAAAAATCGAGAGGATCTAGAAGGCCTAATTTATTGAGGTACATAGTATAGTCGTGTGATTGTTTATTCATGCATGTCTAATGTTATTCATGTTAGATAGTTTATTTGATGTCATTATCTTATATCGTTTATTTGTTTTTTGAGTTATGATTAAGTTACTATTACAATACATTGATGTTTTACACCAACCACTCCAATTCAAGTTTCCATCCATTTAGGAAAACTTCACATGCATTTAAGCAAGATTGAAAACTCATCTTATATT
The DNA here is from genome assembly GCA_027924585.1 of Larix kaempferi. Taxonomy (NCBI): domain Eukaryota; kingdom Viridiplantae; phylum Streptophyta; class Pinopsida; order Pinales; family Pinaceae; genus Larix; species Larix kaempferi. Next base: position 2,284,993 of record BSBM01000924.1, read on the forward strand.
ATAACATTTCATAATATTCAATAGAAATTAGAATCAATACACTTCAATGAGTACACATTTGTCATTCACAAATCACAATGAACACATGCAAATATCTACGCACATATACAAAAATTTACATGTTAGAAAAAACACACATAGGCAAAGATTTACATACACACTTGCACAAAGAAAACCATACAAATATTAGTATAAAATAACACACAAAATAATCTTTTCAAACACAATTACACACCTAAATATCACTTTCAAATATTTTGAATTATGCATTAGGCTCTAAAGGCACGTTCTAGGGACCAAGGTTCATGAATGATGCCCTGAAGCATTACAAATGACCCATCAAATTGATCGTTGGTCCCAAGCCATAAATATATATTTCAAGCCTTGATATTTTGGTCTCCCTCTTCGAATCAAGTTTATGGATTTGAGGTCCACCCATAAAGCTCAAAACATACTAATGGTGTCCATATTGGCATTCAAATATTTAAGTTATACTATACCAATATTGTGTGGTTGGTTAAGGCTTCACATTTTCCCTATCCTTGGAAACTTCCTTTAGAGCCTAAGGTCAAGGTTTCATTTTTTGACCATGTTTAGTGCCATAAAACCCATACTGAGTGCTAAATGCATAGAAGCCTTGTTTAGGGAATAAGGTTTATCTTTCCTCCATTGAACATGTTCATGGTCCCAAGACCCATACCTAATGTCCACAACCTACTTATTGCATCGAGGTCAACAATCAAAAGGGAAATGATACCCTTCAGAGATAAACTATTATTCTTTAAGGAATTATCCATGGCTCGATACACTTGATAGAGACAATTTCAATCAACTCAAAGATACCTCTAGTCTACCTTCAATCTACATAGCCTACCTTTCCATATGCCATATAAAAATGGGGACATCCAGTTGGTACCAGTGTTATGGCATATCCTCTCTAATTGAATTATGGTAAAACACTTTATTATGTGTTTACATAACATTAGGAGTTCAAAGGTGTTACTCTATAATGGCTCACATATTCTCAATATTGTCTCAATAGCTTAGGGAGCATCACGATGTGGTTATAAGTGTATGACCTCTTGTGTGAGGTGTGCCCTTAGGGATTTAAGCAACCACAACCCTCATTTCATCTCATTAGCAACATTTACCTAGCCACTTTTCATATGTATCAACACTTGGGAGCCAAACAACCCTAAGAAATATCCTATAGTGTAGTTTGAAATCTCCTTTATACATGTGCAGGAGCTGACGGAACCCAAGTGTTGACATAAGGCCTTTTGACAGGGGTTCACACTGTCGTCAACAACACCAACAACCCCTTATTCATTGGCCTGGAAAGGAGTTACCCTTCCCAACAACACCTGCGAAGCAGGTGAGGTCTCACTCGAGGCGGATAAGGGTGTTGCAGGAACCAAGCTTTCGTAGTGGCAAGGAGGATATGATTTTACTCATAAAGTTCACACTATCGCACAAACTAGAGATGACTAATTCCTATAATCAACTATTCATTTAACATTCGCATCAGAAACAATTCGCAGATGTAACATAACCCATTCGCATTAACAAGTTCTTCCTACTTAATCACATTAAGCACCATTAAATTCGTAGCATTATAAACATAGACAATCATTCATCATTGTAAAAGACAAAAGATAGATATCACATCATAACTGAACATCTCCATGCATTCATTAAACCCTGCGGAAAAATCCGTCGCAGAAACAGTCAAAACATTACGCCGCGAATACCAAGTAAGTAAAAGTTAGGATTACGATCCACTACTTGCTGCCCTTAGGATTACAATTCACTTCTATTTATATGTTTCTATCCTATTACAAAATGGTCCATTTGACCAACTTAGCAATTAACTATTCTTGCGCTTCTTTGGACTTCACGATTATTCCTTCTTTCGCGGGATTCGGCTTCCGCACTTCCTGCGGATCTATCCCCTGCCAACAGGCCCCCAACACAAACTTGTGGCTCGTCCTCGAGCCACCTCAGCTGGACACCACTAGTTGATTGACCTCTGTCTTGAACTTGTCGTATTCATCCTTGACCTGTGTAACTGCCTCCTGTATTGCTGTTCTAAGCGTGGTGCAATCTTCTACTTGTTGTTCTGTGGGATGTTCACCATTCAGTTATTCTGTCTCTTTGGATTACTATTCAATCTGTTGCATGGCCATCATTACCTGTGCTGCAAGGGATCCTGCCTTTGTCTGAAGTTCCTCCATCTGGGTGATCCATCGATGTTGTCTTGCGCGTGCCTTAGTTACGCGGTGTTGCATATTTTTGAGTTCTGCAGCTTTCGACATTTGTATTTGTATGGGCATCATTTTAATAGACCCCTTGAAAACATCCAACTATTCCTCAGCTTTGCTGAGCTTTCCCTTGAGTTCGTTCAACTGGCCATCCTAGATGACGATTCCCTAAAATGTTGCGATGCCATCATTGAATTTCGCAACTTCGTTCTTCATTGCTTGGATTTTTGTGATGCACTCATCAATTGTACCCTCGTTGCTGGATCTGTTCTGGTGGTGTCCTGGGATGTATTCTTGTTTGCAGTTCATCATTTTCTTTAATTAACTGCGTGAGGACTACCCCTAGAATTGTATCTTTCGCCTCTATTTGGAGAGTTTGGTCCACCTATGATATCGCACTAGCCCTTAACACCACCTCCTCTAGTTTCTTTTTTTCTTCGACCACTGTTGCATACGCGACTATTTCCTGCTTTTTTCTGCCTGTAGGCATTTTCCCTCAATGTCACTACTACGCCATTGCTGCTTATACTTCACCATTTTGTTGTGCATGGCATTCTCACGGATTCAAATTTCCTCACTCGCTGCTGACTGCATCGTATGTAGTGATAATATTGGCAACAAGTTGAAGTTGATGCTAATCTCATCGGTCTTCCTTAGCTCTATATCCAGTGCTGGATTTCCTGTTGTCATTGTGTGTGAGTGAACGGGCACAATTCTTGGGTTGGTGCCTACCTCAACCTCGTCTCTATCTAATGATGACATCTGAGGTCCAGGTCCCTGTGTTGTACGTGCAGCGACCACTATATCCACTACAGTGGACATCATCTTCACGAGAGTGTCAAACTGTGTCGTCGCATGTAGTGTAACCTTTTCACTAGTATCCTTGACAACTTCCGTTATCTGTGCTAGGATCCTTCCAATGTTTTCTGTAGGAAGACCCACATTATGGTCCATTCGGTGCTTTGTTATTTCCTCTTGGCATGTTTCTAATTCGGAATCTGTGGGGGTCTATGCGGATGAACATCCATCATGGCTAGATGCCTCGGATTGATCATGCGCGGAGTCTTATTTTTCTGTGTCATCCTTCTGACTGCTGGACTCTTTTTCCTCCTCAACGGGGTTGATTCAAGGGGTGGGTACCTCATTCAAGAGAACTTGTTCATCTACTGGGACTTTCCATTATTCCGATCATTTTCCAATAATGGCATCCATTTCTTCCTCCGTGAGCTTGTACTCCATTGGATACCAAGTATGTGACCGATCATCCCGGGCCTGGATATAAATTGTGTGGGTTTCGACCGACAGTTTTACGATCTGTCGGTACTTTAGCACTGCTTGTTCGAAAATGCGCGGTATCATGGCTGCGTCTAGTCACAATCTTTCTAACCATACATAAAACTGGAGTGCATTTTAATTCCTTCGTTCTCTGTCTGTGGTGGCCCATAAGTTCTAGTAGTGCGCTCCCACCCAGACCTACGCTTCTGGTGTGTCCATTCCTTGGTACTCCAGTGGCTCTCCCCATCCTGCCAATGCAATCAGTAAGAGGAGCCATGGATACATGAATGCCTTCCCTGTCTCCTGCACATTGAAAGCATCCTCGACCAGCTCATGTAGCAAGAATTTGCACCAATTCAGCTGGGTCCCATTAGCACAGAGGTCTGGGGTTTCCAGGGTGCCCGAGCTGCATTCCTTTGGTCGATTCTTGCGGACTAATTTGATGGCGATGATTTTGGCTGCAACCCAAAATCCCTGGTTCTAAATTGATTCAATGATGTAGCCCCTTCAATTCTTGTCGATGTTGTACTTGAGTCGTAGGCTTTCGGCAAGCTTTTTGTCATTATCCTTCCCTTGGAAGTATTGGCCAGGGTCGGGTCCGCTGCTGGGAAACTAGGTGATTCTCACGATTAACTCCACGGTAATTAGGATTCTTGCATGTAGCCAAAGGCTGCCCCCATGGAAGCAGGCCAGTAGCTGCTTGACACACACATTTACCTATGCAATCTGCCCAAAGTGCGGCATGTGGGTAATGCCTAATAATCCTGATTGCACCAATCTTTACGCCCATTTTACAGGGACATATTGTATGAGACCTCCTTCATTGGGAACCTTGTCATATCCTTCCCGACTCTCGTCAAACTCTGCGAGGTCATGATCGTCGTAGGTAATCTTCCGCAATTTTTCGTCCACATCCCCAACCGCAGGGATACCTAGTGGGATGAATGGCATTGCAATGGTGTAGTTTGCATTCTTCTCAAGGCGCAACACCGGCGCATTTTTCCTCTGCGGTGCGACATAGCCGGGTATGGCATTGGGGGAAAAAAACTATGCATACCTCTTGCACAACCTCAGGGACGGAGGTACCAACGTCATCTCCGGCAATTCGTGCAGAGTTTTGAGTCCCTTTCTTTGGCGCAGGGCCAAAGCCTGGGGGTCGGGTTGCAGTTCTCTTCTTCTTCGGTGGAATGGGTGAAATTACTTCCAGCTCTTCATCAATTATGGGGGTGGGTGCCGGTCTCTCACTGCTTCCACTTGAAATGAAAATGTCCATTCACTATCTTTGTCGAGTCTTTCCTGGAACACAGCGGTCTGAATGACGCTCCTACCTCATCTTTATAGGGGGGTTGCTCCGATTGTTCAATCATGGGTATTAATTGCCAAATCCGATGCCAATTACCCATATCCTCTGCATGCGTCGGCATTAACTAGGATGGTTTTTCATTTCTGCCTGCTAGTTGATGTGCATTTATTGCTGAAGTGAGAGTGATCGCACCAACCTGTGCATTACGGTTGCATTTTTTTTTTTATCGCGGTACTAGGTGGTGCCAGATTGTCGACACCGTATCGCAGGGTCTGGTTTTCACGCTAAGTGATGTTGTTTGTGGTCGCGAATTTCTTCTTATCGCGTATCCATCCGTCTCGAACTCATCCTCCGAGGTGTGAATGGCCTTCCTTTCTGAAGGTCTCGTCGAAAATAAGTCCTGAAATTCGTGCAGCAGGTCTGCTATCTCTGCGAAGGTCATCCTATCTACAATGTTCGTGAAATTTGGGTTTTCTTCTGAACCATAGTTAACTCTTGTACTCTTCACTGGCTGGTTGTACTTGTCAGATGGTAGATCAGGTGCCTTCACATTGCAACTACCTTCAAACTCTGGCACATATGTGGCTCTTGGGTCATCGTCATCGTTGTAGCAGTCCATCGTCATGTCGAGTGTCATGGTCCCTCGGAGTTCTAATGGCTGCCTTGTCGCTTCCGCCTCAAAAATCCTCTTCTTGATTACCGGAAGTGCATTATGGATGAAGGTATTTTCATCTAAGAAGGAGAACAATTGGCTAAAGAAAATTTTTAACTGATCCCAAGAAAGTGTACCAAGTCGCAGCTCTGTTGTGACATACCAACTCCATGGTACTTCATCCAATGTATGCACAAAGGCATGCACCCACTCCTGCTCCGGTCACACTGCCCATTGGTTCTAACAAGCCTTCACATGTTCGTTCTGGTTACCTCTACCATCGTACTTTTTTCCATTCCATGTTGTGGTGTCGCCGAAATGTACCTCCAGGAGGCGTCGGCATACTGGCCAGTTTGATATTCTTGACTTATGCGCCGCCCACCATCGCGCAGGAGTAGCCTTCAAGGCTCCCTCCAAGGCCAAGAGTCTTTGTGGTTCTACTACCTTGTCTTCAAATTCAGTCAGGAATGTGCTCAGATTTGGTAATCCTTCGTACATTGGTAGCGCGCACTCCTCAGTAGCCACCCAATGCACCACATGTGTAATTCTTGCAAATCTGCGAAACGATACTTCATGAAGTCGGTTTTGCCAATTTTCCAACTCCTCATCTGATTCCGAAGATGCTAAACTAGAGCTGCACCATCCTAACTCCCCTTCATCAGTTGGATTGATGTAATCTTCCAAAATGTTATACAGGCTATCCCATCCTTCTGCATATTCATCTCTGGTGGGCTCCACATATCGTTGTCCTTCTGCAGGATCCCGTGGCGCGAAAACCCTTATTTCCCGATCTTCGAATGACATGATTCGTTTCTTGAAATTAATGATCGCCTAATTTTCCATGGCCCATTCGATTCCCAATAGTGACGGATAAGTACATGTGTTATATATTATCTCAATGACATCAAAATCAGCGTATGTCCGAATTCCTTCGATCTCGACAGGAAGCTGACACACTTGGCCAAGAGGGGTGACTTTGCTCTGGTTTTCCAATCACAGCTACACTGGTGACCAGGTCATTTATGATTTCCCCATTGTCTCCCACGTTTTTTTGGTCAAAATATTCACGTTTGACCCCAAATCCAAAATAATGGAGTCGACATCGAATGCTTCGATCTGTGCTGACATCCGCATCTCTCTACCTGTCTTTCTTTTCTTATGTATGCGATTGACCCTGAGTTCCTAGCATCCACCCTCCCATTGACACAGTAGCTTGGATATCTCCTCCAATTCCTCCTCATCTTTTTCTAATTTAAACAACTCCCGACAAAGGCTCTTAAGGCATTGGCCTTTCGCCGCGATTTAGTTCGATCGAACATCGATGGCATATCGTAAATATCTTCTTGAGGAGATGCGTTCCTCTGCCGCCTCAGCATCTCCTACTATGCCTTCGAGAAAACATCCTTTTCGGCCTCTACATCAAAGGTGACATGTTTCTTTCTCGCTGGTCGAACATTATGCTACGGTTGGTCAGCTCCTGTTGTCGCTTTTCCTTGTGTCACTATTCCCACCGTCGCAGAGTGTTTTCTAGCTTTTGCCGATATTTTCTGTACCGTCTGTTGGTTTTGGTTCTGATTCTGGTTTTGGTTCTGGTTCGACAGAGATGGTAGGTTCTTCATCTGCCATCTGGCAATGAGCTGTGGGCAATCCTCGATGTTATGGTCCACTCCACTGCAGCACGTGCATTGCGGTGTCGGATTGGGGCAATCTCTCATGAAATGTCCTTATTTCCCACAATTATAACATGTAGGAGGTCCTCAACCTCATCCGATAGCTCCTCCTCTTCCTATGCCACCATCACGTCCTCTGTAGAATCCTCCACCGAAACCTCCTTGTGGCGGTCCATATTGCATCTACTGATATTGTGGCTGCTGATATTGTGGTTGTTGATACGGCAGTTGCTGGTACTACGGCTGTGGGTATGGGTACCACGGTGCGCCATACTACGATTTTTCGTACTGTCCTTGGTTAAATGGCGGTGTCTGGATAAACTGTGGTTGTGGCTGGGCATACCGCGGCTGCTGCAGCCCCAGCTGTTGCTCGTCTCCCTTCACCAGATATGCATCCATGTTTCGTTCTTGCAACAAATCGTGGGCTCTGCAATCCTTTTCATCGTGCCCCACCGATTGATAGAATTTGCAATATAGACTCGTTGGTTTCGATAGTATCTTCTGTAAGTATATGCAGTCCTCCAGTCGGTGCCTCTAGCCTGGAAAATGGAAAACCATGGCAGACCTTCCTGGCAAAGGGGGTTCGCCGCCCCTGAATTCAAATACTGCTAAAACGCTGAACAATTGGCCTTATGGTGGCCTTTCGTTCTGCATCTAGTGCACCATATATCTGCGCGGGTATCTTTTCCTTGCTTTAGGTCCTGCAGTTGGAGCATTAGTGTAGCCAACTGCGCTTGTATCTTATCCATTCTAGCCCCATCTTCTCCAATCGACGAAGCCTCTAGTTTCATTGTGATTTCTAATGCTTCGGCTTGATCCGCAACCTTCTGCTGCATCAATGGTCCTCGGATATGGGGCACTAGCCCGATGTTAAAACACTCTTTATGCTGCATGTCATTTATCAGAAAAATCACTTTTTCTATCAGTGTCTTGTATCTTTGATCAAACTCCCATACTGGCTCATTCGGGTATTGCCTAATCTCCTTGAGCTCAGTAATGTACTGTGCTTCCGACTTGAGTTTTTTAAATTCCTGAATCATCATTGTTTTAATTTCTACCAACGTTTTTCCTGGAACCTTGGTAAACTTTATGAACCAGTCCAGCGCACAGCCCCAAAAGGTCGTCACCAACTTCCCCTTTTTTATGTTTTCATCTTGGACCTGCTTCACAGTCCACACTGCCTCGCATAAAAACCAAAACTGCTCGGGATCCTCTGTCCTGTCTCCTACAAATCTTGGCATCTTTGTGTTGTCTACCATTGTGGTGTTCCTACTATTGTTACTTACTGATGCACTGCTTTTTCTGCTGCACGTGAGATAGCTTTGTGAACTATTTGTGGTTCTTCCTTTAAATTGATGAGTGGTGTGCGGGGTCGAGGGTTTGTGGTAGCTTACAATCTACCCTTCTTATGGGATAGCCTGGTCACCGCATTCCTCCTCGTAATAAGGGAGCTCTGTCCTCTGTGGCCCTGTTCCGCAGTCCTTCCTTTCGGTCCTCTTAGGAGACTCTTCCTCAGTCCTCCTCCTCTTATCAGGACGCCGAAATATCGTTATGCTTCTTAAGGTGCCACAGTCTTCCTCAACTTCCCTTAGAAATTCATTGTCGCTCATGTCCATCTACACTACATCTTTCCTGGAGGATCCGTAATCACGCAATACCTACAACCCCTGCACAGCGATCTGTCTACTCATCGGAGGTCATTTTCAACATGCCTTTTTCGAACGCCAACATATTTCTGCATCGCTATAAGAACTGTTGGTGTCTACCGCGATTTCAGCAATGTACCCCTCTAGGATACTATCGATCCAAAAATCAATAGCCCTTGATACTATATTGTTTACTTGCTTTAGATGTCGAATTAATTCTAGAGTCCACTGATCTAGCCCAATGTTTTGGTTGGTATGTTCTCTGAATGTCAACTGCGCAAGCCACTCCTATAGTATCACTAGAAACTCGGTGAAGAATATCTCATGGATATCCAAATATATATGCTTTTGTAACCAACTTTCTACTGTCTGTACAGGGTTCCTCTTTTCTTCCTTCACGAATTCTTCTTCTTTTTTATCGAACCACTCTTGGATCTCTGGCTTCGTCGGATGCCACAACATATCCTCTTCTTTCTCCTCAGGGTCTCGGCAACGGAACCATTTGTTGACACAAGGCCTTTTGACAGGGGTTCACACTGTCATCAACAACACCAACAATCTTGTATTCACCGGCCCAGAAAGGAGTTACCCTTCCCAGCAACACCTGCGAAGCAAGTGAGGTCTCACCCGAGGCGGATAAGGGTGCTGCAAGAACCAAGCTTTCGCAGTGGCGAGGAGGATATGCTTTTACACATAAATTTCACACTATCACACGAAACAGAGATGACTAACTCCTATAATCAACTATTCATTTAATGTTCGCATCAGAAACAATTCGCAGATGTAACATAACCCATTCGCATTAACAAGTTCATCCTACTTAATCGCATTAAGCACCATTAAATTTGCAGCATTATAAACACAGACAATCATTCATCATTATAAAAGACAAAAGATAGATATCACATCATAACCGAACATCTCCATGCATTCATTAAACCCTACGAAAAAATTCATCGCAGAAACAGTCAAAACATTACACCGCAAATACCAAGTAAGTCAAAGTTAGGATTATGATCCACTGCTTTCTGCCCTTAGGCTTACAATTCACTTGGCTTACAATTCACTTCTATTTATATGTTTCTATCCTATTACAAAATGGTCCACTTGACCGACTTAGAAATTAACTATTCTTGCGCTTCTTTGGACTTCGCGATTATTCCTTCTTTTGCGGGATTCGGCTTCCGCGCCTGTTGGCTTCCGCACTTCCTGTGGATCTATCCCATGCCAACACCAAGTCCGCTCACCGGTTTGGGCTCCATGCCCCCAGATCAATTCCTCAAAGCATCCCTCAATGACCCCGTGGTGCCCAACTAAAATGCTCGTAGTATCAAAACCATGACTCCGATCACGAATCCGTCGATTCCGATGGATCCAGGACGTCGGATTTCAGCTAGGGGACTCCCCACATCGTGCCTCAAAGTCTTAGAAATGGTGCTATTGTGCCGTCTCCATATGTATGGTTTTTCTGAGTGAAGGCCATACCAATGTTGCTCAAGGGGGTCATTTCTCATCTGAAGGCTCCCGGGCATATGTGACCATCATGAACACGTCCTCAATGCCCACGTGCACATGCGGGAGCTGACGGAACCCAATTTTGCTCGCCAGTTTGGGTTTCGTGCCCCCAGATCAATTCCTCAAAGTGTCCCTTAATGGCCTCAGGGTGCCCAACTAAAATTTCCACAACAACAAAAATATGAATTTGATCGCGAATCTGTCGATTCCTATGGATCCAAGATGCCGGGTTTCATCTAGGGGACCCCCTACACCGTGCCCCGAAGTCTCGGAAACGATACTATTGTGCCATATCCGGAGCTAGGGTTTTCTCAATGAAGGCCATGCAAATCTTGCTCAAGGGGGTAATTTCTCATCCGAAGGCTCCCAGGTGTGCGTGGCCATCATGAACATGTCCACAATGGCCATGCGCATGTGTGACAGCGGACAGAACCCTGTTCCGCTCGCCAGTTTGGGTTCCGTGCCCCTAGAGCAATTCCTCAAAGTGTCCCTGAATGTCCCCAGGGTGCCCGACCAAAATTCCTGCAGTAACAAAACCGTGAATCCGATCGCGAATCCATCAATTCTAATGGATCCGCAATGCCGATTTTCAGCTAGGGTAACCCCCACACCGTGCCTCAAAGAATCAAAAATGGTTCTATTGTGCCATCTCTAGATCTAGGGTTTTGCTCAGTGAAGGCCATGCCAATCTTGCTCAAGGAGGTCATTTCTCATTCGAAGGCTCCCGGGCGTGCATGGCCATCGTGAACTTGTCCAAAATGGTCACATGCACATGCGGTAGCAAACGGAACCCAAGTGCGCTTGCCGTTTTGGGTTCCATGCCCCCAGAGCAATTCCTCAAAGTGTCCCTGAATGGCCTCGAGATGCCTGAAGAAAATGCCCGCGGTAGAAAAACAATGAATTCGATCGTGAATCCGTCAATTTTGATGGATTCGGGACGCTGGGTTTCAGCTAGTGGACCCCCCACACCGTGCCTTGAAATCTTGAAAACGGTGCTATTGTGCCATCTCCAGAGGTAGGGTTTTGCTCAGTGAAGGCCATGCCAATCTTGCTCAAGGGGGTCATTTCTCATACGAAGGCTCCCGGGTGTGTGTGGCCATCATGAACACTTCCACAATGGCCACATGCATGTGTGGGAGTGGACGAAACTCGAGTCCGCTGGCTGGTTTAAGTTTTGTGCCCCCGGAGCAATTCCTCAAAGTGTCCCTGAAAATCCCCAGGGTTCCCGATGAAAATGCCCGCAACAGCAAAACCATGACTCCGATCATGAATCTGTCAATTCTGATGGATCCAGGACATCGGGTTCCATCTAGGTGAGCCCCCACACCATGCCTCGAAGTCTCGGAAACGGTGCTATTGTTCCATCTTCGGAGCTAGGGTTTTGCTCAGTGAAGGCCATTCCAATCTTGCTCAAGGGGGTCATTTATGATTCGAAGGCTCTCGGGCATGCGTGGCCCTCATGAACACATCCACAATTTCCACATGCATATGCAGGAGCCAACGGAACCCGAGTCTGCTCACCGGATTGGGTTTCGTTCCCCCAGAGCAATTCCTCAAAGTGTCCCTAAATGGCCCCGGTGTGCCCGACCAAAATTCCCACAGCAGCAAAACCATGACTCTGATTGCGAATCCGTCGATTCCAATGGATCCGGGATTCCTAGTTTTAGCTAGGATCCCCCCACACCATGCCTCAAAGTCTCAGAAATGGTGCTATTTTTCCATCTTCGGATCTAGGGTTTTGCTCAATGAAGGCCATGCCAATCTTGCTCAAGGAGGTCATTTATCATCCAAATGCTCCAAGGGCGTGCGTGGCCATCATGAACACGTCGACAATGGCATGCATGGATGCGTTCACGATGGCCATGCACGCCCCATGCCGTGCATGGACATGTTCATCTCCCATACGTGCACATGGCCATTATGGATGGGTTCATGATGGACACGCACACTCGGGAGCCTTCGGATCATAAATGACCCCCTTGAGCAATATTGGAATGGCCTTCACTGAGCAAAACCATAGCTCCAGAGATGGCACAATAGCACCATTTTCGACACTTCGAGGAATGGTGTGGGGGGGGGGGCCTAGCTGGAACCTGGTATCATGGATCCATGTGAATCGATGGATTCGCGATCGGAGTCATGGTTTTGTTGTTGCGGGCTTTTTCGTCAGGCACCCCGAGGCCATTCAGGGACACTTTGAGGAATTGCTTCGGCATCACAGAACCCAAATTGGCGAGTGGACTTGGGTTTTGTCTGCTCCTGCATGTGCATGTGTCCATTGTGGACGTGTTCACAATGGCCACACACGCCTGGGAGACTTCAGATGATAAATGACCCCCTTGAGCAAGATTGGCATGGCCTTCACTGAGAAAAACCCTAGCTCCGGAGATGGCACAATAGCATCATTTCTGAGACTTCAAGGCACGGTTTGGGGGGTCCCTAGCTGAAACCCAACATCCAGGATCCATCGGAATCGACTGATTCACGATCAGAGTAACGGTTTTGCTGCTGCGGGCATTTTGGTCGAGCACCCTAGGGCCATTCAAGGACACTGAGGAATTGCTCCGGTGGCACGAAACCCAAACTGGTGAGAGGAATGGGATTCCTTCAGCTCTTGCACGTGCATGTGGCAATTTTGGACGTGTTCACGATGGCCATGCAAGCCCAGGAGCCTTTGGATCGTAAATGACCCCCTTGAGAAAGATTGGAATGGCCTTCACTAAGCAAAACCCTAGCTCCGAAGATGGCACAGTAGCATCGTTTCTGAGACTTCGAGGCACAGTGTGGTGGGGGACCTAATTGGAACCCAGCACCCCAGATCCATTGGGATTGACAGATTCACGATCAAAGTCATGGTTTTGCTGTTGTGGGCATTTTCGTCGGGCACCCCGAGGCCATTCAGGGACACTTTGAGGAATTGCTCCGGGGGCATGGAACCCAAACCGGCTAGTGGAATTGGGTTATGTTAGCTGCCACACATGGACGTGGCCATTATGGACATGTTAATGATGGACATGCATGCCAAAGAGCCTTTGGATGAGTAATGACGCCCTTGAGCAAGATTGGCATGGCCTTCACTGAGAAAAACCCTAGCTCCGGAGATGGCACAATAGCACCAGTTAGGAGACTTCGAGGCACGATGTGGAGGGGGGGGCCTAGCTAAAAAACAGCGTCTCTAATCCATCAAAATCAACGGAATCACAATCAGAGTAACGGTTTTGCTACTGCAGGCATTTTGTTCGAGCACCCCGGGGCCATTTAGGGACACTTTGAGGACTTGCTCCGGGGGCACAAAACCCAAACCGGCAAGCGGAACGAGATTCTGTCAGCTCCCACATGTGCACTTGGCCATTGTGGAAGTGTTCCCGATGGCCATGCATGCCCGGGAGCCTTCAGATTGTAAATGACCCCCTTGAGAAAGATTGGAATGGCCTTCACTAAGAAAAACCCTAGCTCTGAAGATGGCACAATAGCACCATTTCTGAGACTTCGAGGCATGGTGTGGGGGGGAGGCCTAGCTGGAACCCAGCGTCTCGGATCCATCGGAATTTACGGATTCACGATCGGAGTCACAGTTTTTCTATTGCGGGCATTTTCATCGGGCACCCCGGGGCCATTCAGGGACACTTTGAGAAATTGCTCCAGGGGAATGGAACCCAAACCGGTGAACGGACTTGGGTTCCGTCGGCTCCTGCACATGCACGTGGCCACTGTGGACCTGTTTAGGATGGCCATGCATTCCCGGGAGCCTTCGGATGACAAATGACCCCCTAAAACAAGATTGGCATGGCCTTCACTAAGCAAAACCCTAGCTCTAGAGATGGCACAATAGCACCATTTTCGAGACTTCGAGGCATGGTGTGGGGGGTCCCCTAGCTGAAACCCTATATCCTAGATCCATCGGAATTGATCGGGCACCCCGTGGTCATGCAGGGACACTTTGAGGAATTGCTCTGGGGCACGAAACCCAAACCGGTGAGTGGAATGGGGTTCCATCATCTCTCGCATGTGCACGTGGCCATTATGGATGTGTTCATGATGCAGAGCCTTAAGATCGTAAATGACCCCCTGTGCAAGATTGGAATGGAATTCACTAAGCAAAACCCTAGTTCCGGAGATGGAACAATAGCACCGTTTCTGAGACTTCGAGGCACAGTTTGGGAGGGGGGGGGGGGCTAGCTGGAACCCGGCGTCCTGGATCCATCAAAATCAACGAATTCATGGTTTTGTTGTTGTGGGCATTTTCGTTGGGCACCCCGGGGCCATTCAGGGACACTTTGAGGAATTACTCCGGGGGCACGGAACCCAAAACGACGAGCAAACTTGGGTTCCGTTGGCTCCCGCACATGCACATGGACATTATGGACGTGTTAACGATGGCCATGCACACCCAGGATCCTTCATATGAGAAATGGCCTCCTTGAGCAAGATTGGCATGGCCTTCACTGAGCAAAACCCTAGCTCCGAAGATGGCACAATAGCATTGTTTCCGAGACTTCGAGGCATGGTGTGGGGGGTCCCCTAGGTGAAACCTGGTGTCCCAGATCCATTGGAATTGATGGATTCAAGATCACAGTCACGGTTTTGCTGCTGCGGGCATTTGGTTGAGCACCCCAGACCTATTCAGGGACACTTTGAGGAATTGCTCCTGGGGCACGAAACCCAAACCGACGAATGGAACGGGGTTCCATCAACTCCCGCATGTGCACGTGGCCATTATGGACATGTTCACAATGGCCACGCATTCCTAGGAGCCTTCAAATCGTAAATGACCCCCTTGAGAAATATTGGAATGGCCTTCACTGAGCAAAACCGTAGCTCCAGAGGTGGCACAATAGCATCATTTCTAAGACTTCGAGGCATGGTGTGGGGGGGGCCTAGCTGAAACTCGGCACCTCGGATCCATCGGAAATGATGGATTCATGATTGCGGGAATTTTGGTCGGGCACCCCGGGGCCATTTAGGGACACTTTGAGGAATTGCTCCGGGGGCACGGAACCCATACCGACGAGCAGACTTGGTTTCCATCCACTCCCGCACGTGCAAATGTTATCCAAATATCTAAGTTCCTATTCTCTTTGATTCTCCAAGACAGACATAAATAAATCATTGTCCTCGCAAAAAATGTCTTTTAAAAAAAATCCCAGTATAGAAACATTTACCCAAGAAACATGAACAATATTTCCAAAATTCTATGGTAAGTGGCCAGGATGATTTCATATTGTTAACATTTGCATATACAATTTGATCTTGAAGTGGAAATGAGCTTAAAATCAACTTCCTAGAAAACAATTTGAATAAGAATAGATTTGAGTTTAAGATTTAGGAAATAAGATAAAAGACTAAATCTATTGACAACTAATACTTGGGCATCCATTCTTTATCATTGTGATTTCATTGATCTAGGAATAAATCATGCTTTCTACTATGCAGGCATGTGCTATATAATAGAATATTTCCATCCTTGAAACATAGATTCAATTGAAATAAGAAAGCATGGTTACAATAATCAACACAACTATCACATTTGCAATGGAAGAATGACTGAAACACACCTCTAAAAATTTGCCACCCACAAGGGCCATTGCATGATGAAGTCTCTCATTTTCCTTTTTTGAAGACTGGTCTTCATCAATCTAGTCTAGGAGTGTGTAGTTTCATGCATCATCATGTGCCCTGCAAATCTCAAATAAGATCAGAGTTGTCAACCCGCAATTGTCTCTCCATTATCAATTTTTCTACGCACTATATATAATTTGTGTGTGTTTGGTTTTACTGTTTGATTGATTGTTTTTGTTTGATGTTGTCCATTAGAAAGAAGTAATTAAACCATAGAGCATAAGCATAGTAGTTTCATTATTTTTTTTACTTCTATCCTCAGTGTAGATACATCAAGAAGTTTTAACCTACCCACTTGAATATAAATCAAATTCACAAGCAGTAGTGAGGGATAAAAGGAGGTATCTCCATGGAGACTGTTGACCATGTGGCATTGCTAGGGGAACTTCACCAAATAGGTAGGAATAGAAAATAGAAAATAGTGGTTTAGAATGGAGTCAATCCCATGAATTGTGGCTCCTGACAAGTGACAATCAAAAGGAAGTGTCGTGATTCTTCTTCCTGGTGTAGGTAGGTTCCATTCATTTTCTTATCAACCTCCAATTGTAGCAGCCCGCTTTAACATTTCTTTGCACTGAGCTTTGAAATTTCAATCTTATTTTTCCCAAGATATAGACTTGAATTTCTGAGAGACTACAATGCGTCATGGGTCCACTTTTAGAAAACGTATCCCACAAAGAGCGTCTTGTAGGTTTCTTAGTCTCTCACAGATGCAACTTCCCACAATAGAGACACCCCAACCATTTCCTCATCAAGTTGATCATGAATATTTCAATGTAGATGAGAGAGTTGTTCTTTGGACATACTATTTTGAAATATCAATGCCCTTTGATATATGTGTAGATTCAAAAGGTACCATAGGCGTTGAGAGGCTCTCCCAACAAGAAACTAAGAACCAAAAGCATCACTACATCACATTAAAATCATAATGAAAAGTATTAATTTAGAATAAGTTCATGCAAAAGGTTAGGTGAAGCAAAAGTACATTCAATTAAATACCAACATATAGGATAAAATATTAAGTAATCAAAAGGCTTTCCAATGGTGGGAAAAAAAGAATTGGATTTAGAGAAATTTCATGTCCACCTCACTTTTGAAAAGGTTTGGGGAAAAATTGCATTTAACATCTTACAAGTGAAATTTTACAAAATTTGGGTGTACAAGAGAAGATTAGCATTATCAAGACTGGTAACTAATTCAAAATTCAAACCATAGACCCTCACTATAATAAGGCACATGATCACGGGTCAAGGAGGAAATTCTTCCTAGATCCAATTTTACAGATCATGTAATACATAGGGTGCATAATGCCACATAGCCTTTTTTTTATAGAGATGATGAAGAATTAGATTTTGAGGATGATGGAATGGAATGGAGTTATAAACGAATCCAAATCATGGACCTAACAATGAAATGTTGTTTGTATTTTACTTACCTATCTACTAAGTAAAAATCAACCCATGAGAATCTCGAGAGTCTACAAGCAAGTAATTAAAATATATGAAAGGAATTTGTGAAAAATAGATCATAGGAACTAGTAATGGAAAAGAAGATTCGTAAATAATTTTGAAAGGAGTTGCGGTGTAAAACTAAGATAAATGGTATCATTGAAGAACAATGGGAGCTACATGCAAAAACACTACGAGAAATATATCTCTTGAACCTGGCGAAAAATATGGTTTTCTCAAAAGAGGTCTTTCTCGAAAATGGTGCTATTGTGCCATCTCCGGAGCTAGGGTTTTGCTCAGTGAAGGCCCTGCCAATCTTGCTCTAAGGGCACGGAACCCAAATCGATGAGCAGACTTGGGTTTCGTCGGCTCCCGCATGTGCATGTGGCCATTGTGGATGTGTTCACCATGGCCATGCATGCCTGGGATCCTTCGGATGAGAAATGACCCCCTTGAGAAATATTGGAATGGCCTTCATTGAGAAAAACCCTAGCTCTGGAGATGTCACAATATCACTGTTTCTGAGACTTCAAGGCATGGTGTGGGGGGTCCCCTAGATGAAACCCAACGTCCCGGATCCATCAGAATCAATGGATATGCGATCAGAGTCACATTTTTGCTGCTGCAGGCATTTTGGTCGAGCACACCAGCGCCATTCAGGGACACTTTGAGGAATTTATCTAGGGGCATGGAACACAAACCAGCAAGTGGAATCGGGTTTTGTCGGCTCCCACACGTGCATGTGGCCATTGTGGACGTGTTCATGATGGCCATGCACACCCGGGATCCTTCGAATTGTAAATGACCCCCTTGAGCAAGATTTCCATGGCCTTCACTAGGAAAAACCCTAGTTACTGAGATGGCACAATAACACCTTTTCCGAGACTTCGAGGCATGGTGTGGGGGGTCCCTAGCTAAATCTCGATGTCTCGGATCCATCAGAATCGATGGATTCTCAATCAGAGTCACGGTTGTGGTGCTATGAGTATTTTGGTCTGGCACCCCGTGACCATTCAGGGACACTTTCAGAATTTTCTCCAAGGTCACGAAACCCAAACCGGCGAGCGGAATGGGGTTCCATCAGCTCCCACACATGCATAAAGGAGCTTTCAAACTAACATATAGGACATCTCTTAGGGTTTTTTGGCTCCTAAGTGTTGACACATATGAGAAATTGCTAGGTAAATGTTGCTAATGAAATGAAATGAGGGTTGTGATTGCTTAAATCCCTAAGGGCACACCTCACACAAGAGGTCATACACTTATAACCATTGGGGTTTTAATCATTGTTGTGAAATCCCTGTAGTTGTTTTCCTATATATTGAAACCATATATGAATTAAATTTGTTTAGACTGGGAGAAGCAAGTCATTATATCTTTTCTTTAGACTGGGAGAAGCAAGTCATTATATCTTTTCTTTACATGTGGATCTACCTAGAAACATAAATTATGAGTGTCTATAGGTTGGGATTGTTGCAGGGAATAGATGAAAATCAAATTGTATTGAATGGATGAAGCAAGATAAGCATTACATCCTTTCTTTTGCATGTGGATCTACTTGAAACCCCCATTTATGATTGTAGAGGTCAATATAATGAGAAGGAACATTATTAAAGGTATCCATTCCAATAGTAATGTATTCCTTGTTAACTAGAAAAAAGAGGTGGGTCTTACTAGATGTACTCACTATGTCATATTTACCCAATATGAGAAGGAATTGAATTGAAATGCTTTTGTTTGTAAATTGATGCTAGTTGAAAATGTTAAATGAATATCTAACTAAAAACATGAATATCCATGGAAATGCAAATCCCATTATGTTAACGTCCATGTGGTTTTTGCCACTTATATGTTCTACTTCCATGCCCTATTTTCTAGCCCTTAACTTTTGAGTTTGATCAACTAGTAGTGAAATATATTACATAGAACATTATGATATCCTAAATTTTCATTTAACTAGCTTCTTAGATATCCCTCACACGTACATATTGTCAATACTCAAGAAATTTGACATAAAATATAAGATAGTCGTTTTTTCATTTTTGCATTCTTAGTGAAACAAACATTGTTGAAAGTACAACCTGAGCTATAAATCAAGATATCCTTGTGTGGGTCAAGATGTTTTCTTCCTTAATTGGATTTCCTCAAGTCTTATCCTTAACAATAGCATTTTGTTATCATTTGATGACTTGAACCTGGTGAGTATTTCACATGGAAAATATAAACAACATGCAAACCTTCTTTATATAAAAGCAATGCGAGATTTCTTTAGAACTTTCATGTTTTTAAGACAATAATAGATCCATAAGCAATCAACTTATGGACCATCTCTTTCATCAACATGGATGCTTATTGTGGAGTTCAAATTTAATTATATCTTCAATTAGTCTTTCAATGTTGAGTTCAAAATTCTATTTAATGAGGCTAAGTTCAAAACTCCTTGTCCCTATTCTAGTTTGGTTTGCAATCTTGGTCTGTTTCCTTGACTTCACAAGACCAAATCTCAACAAAAATTAGATATTAGTACTACTATTTAATTTATATTTTATTTCTTATCTATATATATATATATATATGGGGATTACCCCGTGCCTACCATATTGGCAAGTTCAAATGCAAAAAAGAACCCCACATTGTCTCACTGAGCCTACACATAGAGGGGAACTCCATAATTTCTCGACCCAGATCGACTCCTTTTTTCCAAATCCACGTCCGTTCTAGGGTTTTCCCATAGACTTTTGATAGATACACTCCCAGTTAAAAGTGTCTATATCAAGTGTCTATGGGAAAACCCCAAAAACCCATAGCCTAGCCTAAAAACCCTAGTTTTGAATCCAAATAATTATACACTTATATGAAAAGTTTCTGACACTTATATAGCAAGGGTGCATACAACTAAAACAAATCAAGTGCAATCCATATCTGACCCAAAATACGTAAACAAAGAGGCCAAATGGCCTAGACTCCAATGAGCATGATGGAGACAATGGTGACAATGAGTACAATGATGACGATGGTGATCATGGGCGTGAGGATAGACAAGGTGACGATGACAATGAGACAAAGTGCATTAGGTTGATGGTGGATGACAGATGATTGATGGGGACAAGGATGGTGGCACCACGAGTAAGAGGATGACGAGGCTTGATGGTGATTTTGGTAGTGGGCATGGTGTTGGTGGCAATGTTGTCAGGATAGTGGAGTTCAACATTAAGTTGGTATCCCTAGAGCTTGGAGCCTATCCTAGAAACACGAGAACCTATCCTAAAAACCCTAGTTGGTAGCGTAAAACCTAGCTTGTATTCTAATCACTATGAAACCCTATTATGTATCATAATCCCTTGCCTAAATTATAATACATATACAAAGTAAATAATTTTCATTGTACATATATATTCATGTGCATACATTTGAATCCAAATCATTATACACATATATAGAAAAAAACTCAAACAAAACTATATATAAATCCATGAGATAAAACCATAGTGGAACAAAACTCGAACAAATATATAAATTTTTAGGCAAATAGTGGAACATGGTTCCCAATGTACATACGATGGAAACTCATGCCCCATACAAAATCCGACAACTCGTGTCGTAGATCCAAAATACATGGCAACTCGTTCCCTATACAAAATCCGACAACTTGTGCCGTAGATCCAAAATACATGGCAACCTGTGTCGTAGATAAAAAGTACATGGAAACTGGTGCCCAAAGGTGTCACATCATGGCTAATGCACATAACATGGTGTGCCAAGCATTGTGACCACCCTAGTCACTCCCACGCACATCTCCAAAATCGATCTTCCTCTTCTTGGAGCTATTGGTATCTCGGGTCTTCTTCCGTCTAGTAGACCGTCTCTCCATGCTCTGAAACAAATGATATAAGATACCATAATTTTCAAGCATTTGTAACATTTACCACATTTATAAAATGAATGTACAATTCAAATCTTAAATAACTCACCGCTGATGTGAGTGGGATACGAGAGATAGGTGTCCTGGATTTGCTGAGCCTCTCAGCAATTCCACCCTACAACATTTACGACAATCATTTCATTGAAAAATAATAATTGATTAAATTAATTTTGGTTAATGCATCAAAACATTTTCATAAATTAACTTGATTCTCACCGTGTACACCTGCGACAATGGACATGGCTAATCTTATGGGCTAGCAGGTGGAGCAGTTGGCTGGACGTCCTACTCCGATGTAATCATGGGGGGGCGCAGATGTAGATGCAGCAATTATGGGTGCAACCACTATAGATACATGGGTAGATAATGGAATAGTAGTTGCCACAATAGTGGCGAGAACTGTAGATGATATGGTGGAAGAGTACATGGTGGTATGGGGCGGAGGAGGACGTCATGGACGATGAACCCCTATCGGCTGTACAATAGGGGGTATCAACCCAAAAGGGCTAGGGGGGATGTTGAGGTATGGTGAATGGGAGGGATTTCCTATATAGAGAGAGGGAGGAGGATGGATAGAAGGGAGGAAGCTGGAAGGAATGGGGGGCGTGGACGAATGGGGGAGGATGGATAGACGAGGGAGCGTGGATGAATGGGGGAGGATGTATAGATGGGGGGCGGCGTGGAAAAATGAGGGAGGATGGACAGAGGGGGGAGTATGGAAGGAGAGGGGAGGGTGGATGGAAGGGAGGGGTTGGACGGAGGGAGGGGTCTGGATGGAAGCAAGGGGGGCGACTCATGGGAGAGGGTGGAAACATGGGACTAAAGTGGCCTGCAGCTGTTGGCTGCCCCTGCATACAAATTTGTAATATCATAGTTTAGTAAACAAAAATCAAATTAAACCATAGTATGTCGTAACATTTCAAATTAAAAGCGTGCTTTTAACTACACATTGTACCTGTGTATATGGTGCTTTGCTGACCTCTGGCGGAGATGGATGATCATCGTAGTCCGTGCATACCTGTGGACACCAAAACACATGCACGTTATAAACATATTAAACAAGTAATTATTTAGTCAATCAAAATATTAAAAAATATTGTACGAACTATCATCATGTATGTCATAAACATAAATACATAAAAATAGAAATGCCATAAGTAATAACAATATTGTGTGGGGTACTGAAAATACCTTCATGTGAGGTGCTGAAATTTCAGTTGCAGCTGCCATTGCTGCATCCAGGTTGGGAGATGTTGTGTTCTCCCATGACGGAATCTCAACACTAAATAGCTATACATTGAAATAATAGTTTAAGTCAAGCAAAATTACTTTACAAATTATCAAGTGATGATTGAAAACACATTAAAAGAAGTGTTAACCTGCTCCATATAGCAGCGCTTGATCGGGCCAGGGAAAGTGTGCCCGCAATGGGGACAAAGATGTGGCATTGTTCCTATCGAACTAGAAGGCCCAACATGGATACCACCGGTGACAGGTCTATACTGACTCTATCCTGAAGGCCCGGCACCTGCGTCTCTATCAGGGTCATCCTGTCTCTCCACTGCAGTAGTTGCTACAAAGGCAGTGTGTCTAAGCAGTCTTCGTGCAACACTCCTCATCGCGCCCTCGATCTGATCAATTTTGTGGGGTAACTGAGGAGACTGGGGAGAGGGGTTGGGCTCGCGCCTAGGAGCTGGTGGCCCTCTTAGTGGGTTCCTTCTAGCAGTAGGTCAATATTGGGCAAAGCCATGCCCAACACCCTGGAACTCGGTTATGTCAAAATAGTTGACATGTAAACCGAGCGCAAACTCAATCCACATTTTTCGAAGGAAGTGCTGTGGAACCTCCCTATTATTGCAGGGAGGTTTAGCGTAAACCATGAACAGCCTATGCATCCAATTGTCCCTCCATGGTTGGAAATGACACCAATCCATGCAGACACGTGGCTTTCTAATCTTCGTTGGTTGTTTTGTTCTTGGATTGGTGAACATATTGTACAATTGGGCCTTTGTAATATTCAAATATGTTATTTCCTCCTTGGAAATGCCCGTGCAATAATACTCCCACATCCTAGCTCTATCTTCAGTCATGTCAGTCAATTGGCGATGTGCATGGATGAGGGAGTCAATTGAGCTCTCAATTGAGGTGGCAAGGGACACTCGAGATGGTTCCCCTGTGTTTCTTAGATCTCAAGTGTGCACTATCATTTTATTTACATAATGGTTCAAGTCATCTTGGTCAAAATTTGGTTGGGGGTTTTGATTTTCTTGGGCATTTGGATTTTGTTGAGGGTTTTCATTGGTTCCAAGATTAGTGTTTTCTTGTGTTCCACTGGACTCCATGTTAACATTTGTTCATTCATTGTGTGGGTTTATACTCTACAATTCAAAATTTCTCTATTATTTTAATAATTTGGAATTATTACAAATTTAATAAACCAAAAACAAAGAATAAAATGACAAACAACATGGAATTTACCTATCCAATGCAATTGGTGGATGGATGAATATGGTTTTTGAGTGTAAATGGTGAACTTGGTTGGTTGTAGCTCTGCGCACGCGGTGGTTGATTCACGCTCAGCCGGAATGGAAACAATGAAAACAAATATGATTTGTTTTTTATTACCTTAACATGGCCACGTGCACGCATTTGTGCGCGCACGCGCCCCAGATCAGTATCGAACCTAATGGTGCGTGCACGGGTTTGTTTTTTCCCCGCTAGCGCGATCTTGTTGCAACACTTTTGGGGAGAACCTTTGTGCGCTCGTCCTTCATAGATTTTGGAATATGTAGTGAATTGTTCATATTTGTATAAGCATATATAAATAAAAAATACAGAAAAAGGAACTTGTGCACCCAGATTGCAATTTGTTGTGAAAACGCCCAGTCTAGTCATAGATAATTAGAGGTTTATTTCAAACGGAGATGTCCAGATCGATTCAAACCATAGTAGTATAATTTGACCGTATCGGTACTTCGTGTACGAAAATTCGAAATAAATCCAAATTCGTCTAATATTCAGTGTAGGTGTAATACGGATACAGATTATTAGTAGAGAATTAAATTTTGAAAACCAATTTAAAGAAAAAAAAACATTAATTATTTAAACACTATAAAACAAAAATACCATTCAATTTCATGCTTTCTTATTAAAATAACTATAAATAAGTAGTTGTCGTCTCTCACACTTCCATATGAGAAGTTGTTGAGATTTTATATTTTTGTTTTTTAAATATATGTTAAATTTTATTATATAAATGTCTATGTATATTTGTGAATATTTGATTAAAAATATTATATATAAGTAAGCTACTTCTGTATTTTATTCGTACTAGATATTTTCATTACCTATTTTTTCATCATATTTGTACTCGAATTATGCTACTATGATTCAAACAAAGATGCCCAAAATGTTTCAAATGGGCATTGCTTGCAATGGAGATTCCCTAGACAGAGTGTGCCTCATATTTACTTTTCCCTAGTCGCAAATCAATTTCACTTGAATTGCCCAAAACAAAATCATTACTTGACTCTTGTTCACTATGATGGTTTGCTTCTATGGATTAACCGTAGCCGCATGGCTTGGTTCATTTCAATGAATTCACTTGAATTAAATTATCCCTAGTTGCAGATCTTGGTTCGCTTCAATGGAACTCGTTTCAAGGGATTAACCCTAGACGCATATCCTCGATGGAATTCGCTTTAAAGGATTAGCCGTAATCACAGACCTTGGTTCACTTCAATGTTTTGTAATGTGAAGCTTCAAAGGTTCACTTCAATTGTATGGAACAAAATTATTACTTGACTCTTCAATTGAATTCGCTTTAAAGGATTATCCCTAGCCACAGAATGTGGTTCGTTTAAATGGATCAGTAACCGTAGACCCGAGAGAGCTTCAATGATTCGTTTCAATGAAATTCAAGCCACATATATTTAATTATAATATTTGTATAATATTACATTAATATACCAATATGGTATTTAATTAAAATTTTGTAACAAAATTAATAATAAAATAAAATTATATAATTCAAAATATTATATTTAATTATAATATAAAAAATATTATATTAATGATAAATAAAGATATTAAAAATTATTGTAATTTTAGTTAAAAAATATAATTTAATTTTGATATTAATTAAATATTATAACTATATAATAAAAATAATAATAATGCACTATTATACAAATCTAATATTTAATTAAAATACTATAACTTAATATTGTTTTTAATTTAAGTAAATATTGATCATATTATTGGTAAAAATTTAAAGAGAGTAAAATGAAATAGAAAATAAAAAAATAATTTATTATAAATATGTATTAACTTTGAATTAGAAGTTTAAAATTATGTTTCATTTATTATATTAAAAAAATCAATATACTTAAATAAGAATTAAATCTCACAAGTTTTATATCAAAATTGATGTGTGATACAAAACCTAAAATGTCTTTAGAAAATCGAACTTTTTAAAAAGTAGAAAACGGAAAACACCAAAGTGAGATATTTTTATATTTGATAAGCAATGGACATTTTTATGTATAACCCATTTGATAAGACATGGACAAACTTTTTTTTTAAGTATGGGAAGAATTTGACCATGATACAAGATCTCTATATGGTGAAATAATGTCTTTGAGTTTTGTTCAGTTATTAATTTTCAATAAAATTTGCCCAGTTCAAATCACTAAGTTTCAAAACTAGTTTTAATCTTATAATACATTTTTTTTAAAGAGTGAATTTCAAAAACTTTTTTCTTATAATAAGTTATTTTTTATAAATACATTAAAGTTTAGTTTTAAGATTATTTTTAATATTATTACTCTGATATTAATATTAGGAGTATTTATTTTGATACAAAGCCATGCATTGTATACTTTTAATTAAGATTATGTATTCTATGGACAAGATTTGACAAGTTTGTTTATAAATGTTAAGAAACAAATACACGTTACTAATTAAATAATCATATCATTAACTAATTAATGAGAAAATATTTTACACTTAATTTCAATTACTTAACTATCAACTCTATACTCTTATAAAGTGATACTATCAACAATTTTTATCATCATGTAAATGTGATAATGAATATTCTTAATTTTGAGAGCATTAAGAATATTTTTAATATTATCAATATTCTTAATTTTGCTAGCATTAAGAATATTCTTAACCATGTAGAAATAAAATATTAAAATAAATTAAATAATTTTTAAATTTTTAAATAAAATTGAATTAAATTAATTTAATAAAGAAAATAAAATTTTATAACTAAAATAAATTATTAAAATGATTTAAGAGTTATGGGAGGCTTTGTCATTTTCATTTTTTTATTATTCAAATAAAATTATAAACAAAAATTCAATTAACAAGTAAAAATAGCAACAAAGCTGCTTATACCTGCCTTTTGAAAATAGTTTATAAGTAATTTAATTAATAATTGTATATAGTCCAAAAGTAAAAATTAAGATGGAAATGGTTTAGAAATAATAGTTTTAAAATGTTTGAATATAATAGTTTAAAAATGTTTTAATATATTAGCTCTCCATGTAGTATATATCAAAGCTGCTTATACTTGCCTTTTGAAAATAGTTTATAAATCATTTAATTAATAATTGTATATAGTTAAGTATTAATGGACTAGTGGTTAAGGCACATTAGCGTATTGGTTGGTCAATGATTAAAGGGTTTGTGAGTTCGTGGATTAATCACGAAGGGATGTGTTGGTTAGTGGGGTTAATGGTGAACAACATACTTGTTGATGATGATAATGGTTAATGTTCATTGAAACCTACTATGGTCTATCGGACCTTAAGAGAAAAGAAGGGAATTATTTGGTTTGCTTTAAAATTTAAAATTATGTAAAACATTGTAAAAAAATTGTTTCAAAAAAATCAACTAATGTAAGTCAATGGAATAAAAATATACAAAAAACAATCTTATAATTTCTAAGATTTCTACGTTGAGGGTTTGGTGAAAGGCTCGGGATTAAGGCTCCTGATGATGAACCGTGATTAGGGTTCGAAAGGTCGACTTTCATAATATGTACTGCGTTAATCCCGAGCCTTTCACCAAATCTTATAATTTTTTAAATAACTAATAATTATTCACATAAAATAATGGATTTAATTGAAAAAATGACACCACTAATAATAATTGAAATTGAAATATAAAATCTATGTATTAATAATCTTTAAAAGACAATATAAATCCATATTATTAAATGGAAGATTTAATTAAAAAATATCAAAACATAAACAACTAATAATAAAATTAAATTGATTTATGAAATCCGTGTACTTTTAATTTTTAAAATAGTTTTTAATCCATATTAATGAATGCAAGGTTTAAACTAACATGAATGCAAGGTTTAAAACTAACATAAAAATGAAAATAAATGCGAAGTTTAGAAATAACAAAACAATAAATTAATTTGATTTATGAAATCCATGTACTTTTAATGTTAAAAGAGTTGTTAACTCATATTAATGAATAAAAGGTTTAAAACTAACATAAAAAATGAAAATAAATATAACATTTAGAAATAACAAAACAATAAATTAATGTATTAATTTGAAAAAGTTATATCATTAATAGTTTGATTTTTTTTTATATAATCCATGTAATATAAATAATAAGATAGTTTTGTTTTTCTCAAAAATCCAATGTTATATTGGATACTACATTTTGTTTTTTCTCAAAAATCCAATGTTATATCGGATACTACATTTTGTTAAAAAAGTTAACGTTATATTGGACATTAAATTTAATTTAAAAATTCAATGTTGCATTGTACACTAGATTTTGTTTATAGCACAAATGTCTTGAATTATATATCCTTAGCATACAACAAAACATTTTTTATTTTACTAATTGTTTTTATTATCAAGTGTAAAATTTTAATTTTAATATTATTTTATTTTCTTCTTAATAAACAGGTAATAAACAACTTTACTACTAATTTCACTTATTAAATATATCAACCATTAAAATAAGTTCCAAGAAGACAAAACTCAATTTAAATTAACCTATCGTAAAATTCAATTCGGTGTAATCGATAACTCACGGTAAACCATGTTAAATGATTTAAATAATATAAAAACTATAATTCAGACTAAAACACAAATTAATTTTAATGTGAATAAAAAAATAAAAGTAAAAAGTATCAAACCACGTGCAAGCTCTGCATGCTCGTGCAAATGGGCCCCGCGCCTAGCCCACCTGACACCTCATGTATGCATGTCCATGACTTGGAGAAGACTACATCGATGCATGCCATTGCATTGTTTCATGAGCATGCCATCGCCATCATGGCTATGACATGTCATGCCTCCATACCTATGTGATAAAGTAATTTTATAAGCTTAAGTGGTAAAGGAATAAAAGGACATGTGGCCGAAAATGACGATTACTAAAAATTATACAGTTGTACTATTTACATTTTTTTATAAATTTTAATATTTTATTTTTATTTTTAATTTTAGAAAAGTTACATTTTAATAGGTGTCAAATTAAATTTACTAGATAATTAAAAATAAGAATTATATAATTTATAAATTTTAAAACATAATTTTTTATTTGTTTTAAAATCAATTTAATAATTAAAATTTCTAAAAGCATAGTTAACTATATAAAAATTTAGAATGAAAATTTAAAAGTTAATTAAAAGTCAAATATATTTGAATGCAAATGGATCACTATATACTTTATATACTTTGCCTTCAGGTATAAAAATTATAGAAATCTACGTGACACTTGGCTTGGGTGTTGGCTGCTTATGTATGAATCAATGCTATGTATATCTAAATAGCTTTTATATATATATATATATTCAAAACTGTTACGTACACAATCCACGGAGTAGTACTGGGCCTTGACTTGAATTTCGTAAATAGCCTGTATTTGGTGCGCCATTACAAGAATTATTGGTGGATAGAAAAGGCACGCGTGCCCTAAAACACGAGGCTTCATCAAATCTTACAATGTAACGTGGATTCTGATTGATTCTGATTGATTCTCAAAGTTATCGAATCGGGAAAACACCTGCTTCATGCCCATAATCATGGCTGCGGCTCCCTGTAGAGGTAGCCTGTTGGAATTTCCCCGACCTACTGCACTCCCTGCACCTTCAATTATTCCGGGACTTTCTTCATGCGTATCACAACGTCCAAACTTTCTTTGCATGGTGAATCACTGTGTGGTGACAGCCGCCCTGATCTTAATATGGTGAAAATTTGATCATATTATCGAATAATTACTTCCGTTGGGCTAGCCTCAAGGTTAGGTTAAGCTGGAGTGATTGATAATTTTAGGTTAAGTGCATAGCTTTTTGGGATTAAATCTTATTGAAATCCTTGGAGGCTACAATTTACTAATGCCTCTACGGCTGGGCGTCACAGATTGATTATGTTCTACCCACAAAATTGCTGACAGTGTGATCTCCTTGCTTCTCGCTACAAAATTCCTGCTGCCCTTCCTTCAAACACGGCATGCTCAGAAACTACTGGCGAGCATGTTTGAAGTTATTTTGTCTCTTATATTACTGCAGCCTCATATTGCTAAGACTGGTTTTGATCTACTTGGGAGGTATTTGTATATATATTCTTCAACTGGGAAGATTATCTGCGTGGGTTTGTTGTTGCCAAGTTTGCAGGCAAGGATCAGGTGTGAAAAGCGGGATTGCTTTCACGGGGAGAGTTTTTTTAAGAAGGTAACTCGTTCATTTCTGTTGAAAATTAGCGAAATCCTGATTTTTTTTTATAAAAAACCTTATGGAGTAAGTTTGTAAGTTTTAAATTTAGTTCTACAGAATAATGTCTTTCTAACCTAATTCAGTTCTCCAGATCAATAATACAGTTGGATCACCTCACTGCTTGCTAATCTCTATGACTATGTCTTATTGATATTTTGCTAACCTAGATAAGCCCATTGTTTTATCACAGGGTGCTTGTATTAAAAGTTGAATTGAATTATCAGTGTCGGGGAGTTCTTTTGATCTTATCATATTGCTAGAGAGTGGGTGGTATGTTGAGCTTGGAAAAAGGAAGAAAACTTCCCCTCCTTTTCAAGGCATGGAGAAATAGAAGACAGGGGCAGGGGATACATCAAGTGTGTTCCCTGCCTACATTTGTTGCTATGAGGAAGAGAAATTCCATGTCAACATGGCACCCTGCCCACTCAGCTGCCAGCTCCGACGATGACTGGGACGACAGCAGGCCATCTCCTGTACCTCCTCGCGGCCACCTTGTAGTCTACGTGGGGAAGGAACGCCAACGCTTCGTGATTAAAACTGAGTACGTTAATCACCCTCTGTTCAAAATACTGCTGGAGGAGGCAGAGAAAGAGTATGGATTTGAAAATGAAGGGCCTCTTGCATTGCCTTGTCAAGTAGCGTTTTTCCACAGGATCCTGTGGATGTTGCAGGGTAATGAGAATCAGAAATGTAATTCTTCTAAAGTGTTCTAATGCAATAACGAAAACTGTTGTTTTTTCTGTAGATATTGAATGCATGGGATGTAATGATCGAAACCAACTCCTGTCCATTAATGTAAACTGCTCGTTTATTCTGCTCTTTGAAGGTTCAGCCCTGAGAAATCAATGGATGCCCTTATAATTGCTTTAAATAATCGCGTAACAATAGCAGAGTAATAAATAGTAAAGCAGTAAATAATGTGTAAATTGTACATGATTGCAGGATGAAATAATGGGAAATTTGAGATTTCATTTCGAAATGACAAACAAAATATCATGATATTTTTGTCAATCACAAACATTTCATTTTTCCAATCTATTCAGATTCCTTGCAATGGGTATTCCTCTCCTACATGCATATTAGAATTGGGTATCTAGAAATTGCATAAATTGGCTGTGTAAATTGCTTTTTCTAAATATCATAATCACAAACATTTCATTTTTCCAATCTATTCAGATTCCTTGCAATTGGTATTCCTCTCCTACATGCATATTAGAATTGGGTATCTAGAGATTGCATAAATTGGCTATGTAAATTGCTTTTTTAAATATCATAATAATAAATAAATATCATAATATTTTTGTCAATCACAAAACATTTCATTTTTCCAATCTATTCATATTCCTTGCAATTGGTATTCCTCTCCTACATGCATATTGAATGGGTATCTAGAAATTACATAAATTGGCTATGTAAATTGCTTTTAGTGAATATATTTACAATTTTCTTTGCAACAAAATTAAATTCTCCTTAATATAAGTTTAAGATTTTCAGATTTCAATATCATTTGTATTTAGACCAATCTATCAACAACTAAGAAGGGTCCAATTTCTTGAGGTGTATTTTTTTCATATTTCTAAAAAAAAATTATAAGAAATTTGATTTTAAATTTTTTTATTATAAATAGACATAGATTTATTTGGTTCTATTTTTTTATTTTATGAATTAACATGATTTTTAATTACTTTTTATTTTTGATAATTTTATTTTATTTTTAATTTTTTAACAACATCTCCCACTATAAAGCACCTCACATCAATTCAAAAATTATTTAAACTCTATCTAAGAAAAGAAAATTTGAGTGTACATATAGTGTTGGCTGTTGCTATCAACCTATTACACCATATATGGGCATTATCCATTAAAACAATAAGGAAAAACACATATAAATCCAAAGTTAATTAAGATCATTCTAATGACTGGTTAATATTTCTCTTAATAATCTAAAATATCAACTCAGTCGCACCAATATATTTGGTCCATGCTTTTTTTTTAAAACTATTAATGTGGATATGATGGTATCGTGAGAATCACTAATATGGATCAAGCATTTTAAGACTTTTCTTGCTAAAAAATAGTTAATCATGGAGCTTTTCCTTATGATCAAACCTACTTAATTTACTAGGTATACATTTTAAAAACTTTATAAAGTATTATACTTTATAAACGGTTCAATTAAAGCTATATTATTACTCTACATTATGTATTTAGGGGCCTTTCAATGTCAGTATATGAAATATCATTTTAAAAATCACTAAATAGAATAAGTCTATAATGAAGATATCATCTTTGAGAGTGGATGTTTCTCTATGCGCATTGTACAGTATAAATCTAGTGTTTTCGTCTTTTATATTTTGTTTTTTTGGTTTTATTAGGTTAATGGTTCATTATCATAAGAGATTATACGATTGTTGATCCTTCTTCTTTAAAAGATGGTATTATAAATTTTGATTTAATCTTTTGGTGTTGTGTAATGTTGGTAGAAATTCTTTTGTCCTTTAAGGGTTTGATACATCGATAAAAGATTTTTTTTTAAAGCTTAGATAAAACTTCAACCATTTTGAAACCATTTTTTTTGCATAGATTCAAGAGTTTTGGGCTTCTTGTGAAGCATGAGCTCTCTATATTTAGTATTTTCTCTTTCATTTGGTTTATATGTTGTACTTTGGGCTAGGAAAATTGTGTTGGCTTTTATAAAACTAGTGCTTAAAATTTCATATAATTGGACTCTTAGTATGGTTAAAGTTACCTCTTGAAAATGAACTAAAATAATTGTGGTTTTCTTGGTAAATTGTATCTCACACTAAAAAATCAGTATTGTATATGGATTCCACACCAAAAAAAAATGGAATAAGTTTATGTTTTAAATTTTTCTAAAATTAATGGTTCATCCTTAAATTTTAGTTTGAAGTTTTATTTATTTAGTTTTGGAAAGTTTTTTTTTTTTTTTGTCCCATCTACCTTAATATCAAAGAGTGGACCATCCTCCCTTTTTTTATTTGAAACCAAGTTCCAAACTAATTTATTCATCTACCTCTAGAGACTCACACAAAATGAAATAATTAATGAGGCTTAACCACATAGATCTTAAGCCCGATTTTAATTACCATTTGATCATTGCGACAAATGGTTTGATTAATTAGGTACATGGAGTCTTGAAAGTGATGAGGTTAAAGAGGCTCATTAAATTTCTCACAATTGGATTGATCAACACTCAGTACAAACACAACTCTCGTGTATTCATCTTCTTTCTCTACTGATTGTTCTATCCAAGGAAAATGAAAGGAAGGGGGGGGATAAGTTATTTGGCACATGTTGTTGCAAAATAGGGAATGCCAATTTTATTTATGATATTATTGGATGACCATATATTCATCGAGCATTTCTTCTAGTGCATAACTCGAATATTGCCCCTGATAGGAATGGGACACAAGGATGAAAAAAAGAAAGGTTGCCATAAAAAATAGGACTACATGCTTTACTTTTGTATTAGAAGAAGATGCTACAAACTCTTCATTCACTCTTTGTTGAGATTATTGTTATGTAAGTTATTACTCATGATGATCATGATAAATGATGGTTCAACCATGTAGAACAATCTACAAGTCCTTGTACATGTTCTCCTTCATCTTCGCTATGAGTGCAAAGAGATTCTTCACAATAAGGATCAACCAAATGTTTGGGCCATGTCCTATACCCTATTTAAAGGAATAGGTTGTTACTTAGTGTATAAGTTTTCATCTTTATTAAAGAAGGTCCACTAGGTGGTTAGGGTCACTACAACAAAACCCTATGATTAGTGCCCCTTTTTGCTTCCTTTTTTGCTTCTAGACCCCCTTTTAATGTATTTTTCTTCATTTCCTTGGCCAAGTCAATGCAATTTCACAATTCAACGCTATTTTATGTGTTTTTTGTGTCCTTTTACTAATTTCGGCACTAAAATCGATGAAAATTTGTGAGGAACCTGCAACAATTAATTAATGAAAATGCACGATATATCATAACACAAAATATTTTTATTGATCGCAGGCCACTTTGATGGGGAAACTTCCTTTGAGCAAGATCAATACAAATAACTTATGAATTCCTTCATTGGCCTCAACACATAATTATATACTAAGTCTAAGTCTATGCACCAATACTATGGATCAATACCATGGAACATATATTACTACGGGACGACTTACAAAGCATATCTGTCCAATACTATGGATCAATACCATGGAACATATAATACTATGGGCTAATACAAACTATGGATCAAAACCATGGAACATATAATACTATGGGATGACTTACAAAGCATATGCGTCCAATAACAATATACTAACAAAGTAAAGAGAAGGGTTGACACGGGTTCCTAACATCCCCTCCCCCTTAGAAAAAAGCTTTGTCCTCAAAGCTTTAGATGTGGAAATTGATGTTGAATCTGAAGGAGTGATTCCCATGTAGCATCCTCTGGTTGCATTTCATGCCACTGAATTAATACCTCTGTGATAGATTGAGAGTGAAGCTTACGAGTGCGCCTATTGAGAATGGCCTCCGACTCCAAAAGGAGAGATCCTTTACTATCCAGTTCTGGTAAAATAGTTTGTCCTCTGATGTTGGTGCCAAGAACTTTCTTCAGACAAGAGACATGAAATACTGGATGAATGTCGGAAGAAGGAGGAAGTTCCAATTTATAAGCAATGGACCCAATCTTCTGAAGAACCTTATATGGCCCATAGAACTTTGGAGCAAGCTTATGATGCCCTTTGAGTTTCATGGAGGATTGCTTGTAAGGCTGTAGACGAAGAAAAACCATATCACTTGCTTGAAAAGTGCGCTCAGAACGATGTTGATCGGCTTGTTGTTTCATTCAATTTCTTTCCATGTGAAAATTGTCCTGCAAAATGCGAAGAATCTTATCACGGTTTCGAAGAACCTTGTCAACTGCCTGAACTGGTGAACTGTTGGGAGTGTATGGAAGAAGAACTGGCGGGGCATGACCATAGACTGCTTCATATGGAGTCATTTTAGATGCAACATGGTATGAGGTATTGTACCACCATTCAGCAAGAGGTAGCCACTTTTCCCATTGATGTTGTTGTTTGGATGTGAAGAAACAAAGATAAGTTTCCAAACATTTATTGATAATTTCAGTCTGACCATCTGTTTGTGGGTGATACCTTGAGCTCATCTTCAGTTTGGTGCCAGTGTGGAGAAATAGTTCTGTCCAAAAATGACTGGTGAAAGTTGCATCGCAATCCGAGACAGTGGAAGAAGGGATTCCATGAAGACGGAAGATCTAGTCCAGGAAAATTTGTGCGACTAAGGAGGTTGTAGAGGGATGGCTGAGGGCACAAAAATGACTATATTTGGAGAGGCAATCAACCAAAACCAAAATCATTGTCTTCCCTCCATATTTAGGGAGCCCTTCAATGAAATCCATATAAATATCTGTCCAAATCCGTGTAGGGACGGGAAAGGGTTCGAGCAATCCCAGAAAGAGTGTCATTTCACCCTTGTTGCGTTGGAAGGTATCACATTCAGCCATCATCTGTTGAATTGTCCTTTTCATTCCCTTCCAAAAGAAGTTACGTCGTGCCCGCTCATACATTTTGAGGAACCCATAGTACCCTGTCGATGGAGAAGCATGGAGTTCATAGAAGACAACGTGTTGAATATCTATGCTCTGTGGAAGCACCAGACGACCCTTGTATCTTAGGGAAGCACCATCCCAAGAGTAATGTGGTATAGTAGAAGGGTTGTTGGCCAAGCGTTGGATGATTTGAGATAATGAGGAGTCATTGACATAGCCCTATTGAACAGATTGCAACCAATTTGGAACATGCATAGAAATAGATGAAAGAGAAACTTGGTCATCAAATGTGCGAGAAAGAGCATATGCCAGAAGATTGTCCTTACCCTCCTTGTAAGTGATCTCATAGTCATAG
The DNA here is from genome assembly GCA_027924585.1 of Larix kaempferi. Classification (NCBI taxonomy): domain Eukaryota; kingdom Viridiplantae; phylum Streptophyta; class Pinopsida; order Pinales; family Pinaceae; genus Larix; species Larix kaempferi. Next base: position 2,320,995 of record BSBM01000924.1, read on the forward strand.
CCCATGAGTTTGCTAACCCATTTCTATTGTGCTGTGGAGGAGACCCGTTGTTCTAGGAAATATTTCAGACTCTAGTGATCAATCTTGATGCATAAATGATTCCCTAATAGGTATGGCCGCCATTTCTATACTGCATGCAAAATAGCCATCATTTTCTTCTCATATGTAGAGGCGGCTAAATTCTTACCAGAAAGGGCTTTGTTGGTGAACGAAATGGGACGTTCATCTTGAAGGCCCAAGAACAACATCAAGTCCATTTTCGCAAGCATCACTATCAATAGTGAAGGGCTTGGAAAAATAGGGCATAGCTAGAATAGGTGTAGTACACATAGCTTGTTTTAGTTTTTCAAATGCACACTCAGCAGCATGTGTCCATGTAAAAGCATCCTCTTTCAATAGAGCAGTTAATGGAGCTGCAATCTTCCCATAATCCTTGACAAACTTGCGGTAGTAGCCAGTTAATCCCAAAAAACCACGAAGGCTCTTGAGTGTCTGAGGATGCGGCCAATTTTTCATGGCATCTATTTTGGTAGGATCCACGCGAACCCCTTGCGCTGAAATAATATGCCCAAGATACTCTACTACCTCCTGTCCAAAAACACATTTAGACTATTTGGCGTGGATATGATGATTAGAGAAAAGTTGCATTACAAGATCCAGATTTTGGAGATGCTCATCCCATGTTTTACTATAGATGAGGATATCATCAAAGAAGACCAGAATGAATTTCCGCAAGTAGGGCCGGAATATTTTATTCATCAATGCCTGGAATGTGGAAGGAGCATTAGTGAGGCCAAAGGGCATGACCAAAAACTCATAGTGGCCATCATGTGTGCGAAAGGATGTTTTAGGAGTATCATCATCATGAACCCGAATTTGATGATACCCAGAATGAAGATCCAACTTGGAGAAAAATTAAGCACCATGAAGTTCATCAACAACAGGAATTGGAAACTTATCCTTGATTGTGAGGTGATTAAGTGCTCAGAAGTCAATGCAGAGGTGCCATGACCCATCTTTTTTTCGGACAAGAAGAATTGGTGAAGAAAAGGAACTAGTAATAGGGCGAATAATAACTTGCTTCAATAAGTCCCGAACAAGCATCTCAATCTCTTTTTTTTGGTGAAATGGGTAGGATAGGGCCTGGTGTTGGGAGGAACACTTCCAGGAAGGAGCTGAATACGATGGTCCTCTTGTCTTGAAGGTGGAAATACCACTGGTTTAGCAAAGTAACCTACATATATATCCAAAATTTGTTGTAGATCCAAAGGAGTAGTGGAGACCGCTGATGGGTGCATCTGAATGGAATGGATCTAAGCGATGACACCATGTAAATTCTTCTTAAGGAGATTTTCCATGCGATGTGAACTGGTGATACTGAGAGACCCTGTTGTAAGCTCGTCAATGTGTGTTTGTTCCCATTGACTGAAAACTGCATCCAAATTTCAGCAAAATCCCATAAGATGGGGCCAAGTGTGCGTAGCCATTGAGCGCCCAAAACACATCACATCCACCTAAGGCCTAGCAAAACATGTCGGAGCATAGGTTATAATCTCCCATAGATATACACACATTGCGACACTTCCCCTTGCAGGGTAAGGTGCCTCCATTGGCAATCATGACTTCAAAGTTGGAGCAAGGATGAACAAAACAATCATCTTGTTTGGTGATTTGAGGGTCAATGAAGTTATGAGTGCTACTAGAATCAATGAGTATTGTAAGAGGGAGATTCTTGAAGCAACCCCTAACCCGGATTGTTTAGGGGGTGGTGACTCCAGATAAATCATGGAGAGATATCTTTGGGTCGTCGTCATGAGACGGAGGGTCAACAGGCAGTTGCTGAATGTCGACCTGATCATCTATTGTATCAAAAGCTTATTCACCAATTTCAAAGGCAGGCGGAGAATCCACATCCAAGAGATAGAGCTTTTTCTCAACACATATATGTCCTCGAGTGAATTTCTCATCACAATTATAACAAAGTCCTTTTTCTCTCTGTGTCTGCATCTCTACTTCAGACAAATGCTTGATAGGAGTTGGTCGAGGAGCTGGCATGATTGGAGGTCATTAGGAACCCACATTTCGGAAGGGAATAAAAGTGGGTTTGGAGCATTGTTGGGATGCGATCTTTTCCTATACCAACTTATCCAACCCCAGGGCTTCCATCATTGTGTTGGGACAAAACATTTTGACCTCAGATCAGATTGCATCCTTTAGACCACTGATAAAACAACTCTTGTAGAATTCATCAGGAAATCCTTCTGTGTGATTGGCTAGTTTCTCAAATTCTATCTGATACTCTCTCACAATGCCAATTTGGCGAAGTTTAGTGAGTGCTCCTGTGAAGTCATCAAAATCACTGGGACCAAATCGTTGCAAAAGGAGCTGGCAAAAATCTGTCCATTTTGTCTCTTCATGAGCCGTGATGTACCAACGGTACCATTGAAGAGCTTCCTATTCCAAATGAAATGATGCAAGTGGAACTTTGTTGACATCAAAAGTATTATGCAGACTAAAATATTGTTCTGCTCGGTATATCCATCTAGTTGGATTGTTACCATTGAAGCGAGGAAAATCAAGCTTCGGCCCACAAAAATTGATGGAAAAAGAGAACCCCATGTCTGCAGAAGACTATGACTGTCGTTTATTGTTCATGGATGAATGCTCAAGGTGGAGGCTGAGAAATTTTTCATCAAGATCTTGGAGTTTGGTTTTGAGGGCTGCAAGTTCTTCCTCCATGGTTTTTTCTCCTGCACGGGTGACAACTATAGCCAGGATTTTTTTTTTTAAATGGGTAGAAAAAAAAAAACAAAAACTGTTTTAGTAAAGGAAAATTTGGATTTGGGAAAACGTCTGATGGGTAATTGGGGTTTGACTAGGTTTTGGACACTTTCAAATGGACAGGGAAACAGAAAATGAGGATTTCAAAAGCGGGGTGAAAGAATGGGAAAATTTTTCAAAGAGGGACAAAAAAATAGAAATAGGAAATGAACACTATGGCAAAATTTGAAGGCGATTCTGTGAAAATCAAAGAAGTTATGGAAAACCCTAAAAATAGACAAATGTGGGATTTCTGGCTCCAGGAAGTGGAATTTGGGATAGGGTCCTCAGGAATGAAATATGCAGAATGGGATTGTAGGGGTTTCAGTGAAGTTTCAAGGGAAATGGAGTTAAAACAAAAAGATATGTCGAAAAAACTGATTTATTTTTTCCCGGAATGGATCTACAATGACACAAAAGTGATCTGCAACAGTTCGGGACAGATGTAATATGCGATTTATCCGCTGGAAATAGATATGGACCCCACTTCCTAAAGGTTCAAGGGATTCACTCGGCCACCAATGTTGTCTAGCGACTTGTGTATTGGGGCAGTATCCCTCACTCCACTACTCAGGTAAAACTGATAACCGCTTTTCCACAAACGACAGCTCTTGGTTTACCCCACGGGTGGAAACTAGTCAATTAGATAGGGGTCGTTGCCCTTTTTGCTGGAAGGTCCTCTCAATGGGCCAGCTACTTCGGGGTTCATGTGGTACTCCTCACAATGATTTTTAGGGCTTATGCCCATGAAATTCCTATAGTTAAGCGGATAGGGATTATTCCCGGATCCGAACCTGCAATTGATAGGAACAAATATAGATGAGAAAAAAAATTGGTAGAAATTCCACCCAACGAGCCCAAGAAAGTGTTATGATACCAGCTGTGAAGAACCTGCAGCAATTAATTAATGAAAATGCACAATATATCAGAACACGGAATATTTTTATTGATCGCAGGCCACTTCGAGGGGGAAACCTCCTTTGAGCAAGCTCAATACAAATAACTCATGAATGCCTTCATTGGCCTCAACACATACTTATATACTAAGTCTATGTGCCAATACTATGGATCAATACCATGGAACATATAATACTACGAGACGACTTACGAAGCATATGCTTCCAATACTATGGATCAATACCATGGAACATATAATACTATGGGCTAGTACAAACTATGGATCAAAACCATGGAACATATAATACTATGGGACGACTTACAAAGCATATACGTCCAACAACAATATACTAACAAAGTAAAGAGAAGGGTTGAAATGGGTTCCTAACAAAATTGCATTGGGATAAGCATCGGGTTTAGTGTCAGATTTAGCGCCTAGTTTATGCACCTACTCTTGTTGCGCCCCCTTTTGCATCCATGTTTGCCTCCACTGTTGCGCCCACATTTTCATCCTTTTTGGCATCCCATTTTACATCCATGTTTGGATCCTTTTTTTCATCTATGGTTGCGTCCACTTTTGCATCCATTTTTGTAGCTACTTTTGCACTAGGTTTTGCTTCCACTTTTTCATCCACGTTTGCATCATTTTTTGCATCCAAGGTGCATTGACTATTGCATCCACTTTTGTGTTGATTTTGCCACCAGGTGTTGCATCTAGTTTTGTGTTTAGTTTTGCATCTACTTTTGTTGCATCCACTTTTACATATAATTTTTATTTCAATTTTGCACCCACAGTTGTGTCTAATTTTGTGTCCATATTTGCATAATGTTTTGCATCCATGGTTGTGCCCTTTTTTACATCCACTTTTGCGTCCACTTTTGTTGCACCCCATTCTACACCCATTTTTGTTCCTACTTTTGCACCCACTTTTGCACCTACTTTTGCACCCACTTTCATCCAGTTTTGCACCTAGATGTTGAAGATGATGATGAGGATAATGATGATGATATTCACAATGACTATGATGATGATGATGATGTTGCTAATAATGATGAAAACGATGATAATGATGATGATGACAACGATGATGATCATGATCATGATATTGACAATGACAATGACGACATTGACGGTGATGATGATGGCAATGAAATGAATGATGATGATGGTCATGATGACAATGGCAATGATAATGATAATGATAATGTGGACAATGAGGATGATGATGTTGACAATGACAATGATGATGATGATCGTCTTCCAAAATAGAGTTGTTATTTCTCATGCATAGATTGTATGTGTCCTTCACGATCCTTTTCTATTAATCACATCTTTTGGGTTGATGGTATTTTTTATGCCAAAGGTAATTATGAACAACTGATGACAATGTCGATAATTATGATGATGATGATGATGACGACAATGATTATGGAATGAATGATGATTATGATGATCATGAAAATGATGATGACGACAAAGATGATGGTTATGATGATATTGACAATGATTATGATGATAATGATGATAATAATTATGACAATGATGATGCCAATGCTCTTGGGGAATATTCTCAATTCTTAAAATGCAACCATTGTCACCATCATAATCATTTCATTTGTTGTTGTAATCTAGGTCATCATCATCAACAATGACATGAATGATGATGACCACGATGACGATCCCATTAATGATGATGATGATGACAATGATAATGATGATGATGATGCAATTATATGAAGATGATGACAAAACTGACTATTCTAATGATGGTGATAATGATGGAAATGATGATGACAATGATCACTTTGTTGATCATGATGATGCTGATGATCATCATCATCTGTAAAATACCCTTTTTGCTAAAGAACATTTTATGTTGGAAACATTATGTTAACTTTTATTGTAAAGTTTTATGTTGGACAGGTGTCCAAGGATGACTGTAATTTGCACAATATTTTATTATTTAATAAACAAAATAGGAGACAAACACCTAAGGGGACTGTTGAAAGAGTGGTTACTGACCCACTAGGTGGAATGGAATATGGGGTAGAAGGAAATGGACAAGTGGCAGCATCATCATGCAACTAACTAGGTGTTGGTATGGGACAACTCCCTTGAAATGTGGTCATAGTGCCCTGGAAGGTGGGACTGGAGCTTGAGGCTCATTTATTCCAAACTGACCACTAAAGACCTAGGAAGTCTATATAATAGCCATCAAATTATGAACTGAGGTTCATCACTTTTCCTTACGAGGAAATTTACCTTGGGGTTTTGTTGTGCTTGCACCCAAGAGATTTGATGAGGGGATATGCTAAGTTTTTGATCATGTTGTGAGTCTGCCCATTACTACTGAGTGTAGAAGGCATATTTTGAGTGCAGAAGTTTTACTTAGTGCCTTGCTTCTACACAGATTCCATCTACTTAGTGGTTCAGTAAGCAGGCTCGGGGGTCCACAGGAAGCCAGCAGTTTGGCTGCTTCTTCTGGAAAAAGGTTGAGAGGAACAGGCCTCCTTGGGTGTTTGTCGGCCCTATATTCATCTACAGGTTCTAGTTGCTTATCTGTTATTAAGTAGATAAATTTGCTTATTCACAAGTATTTAATTCTTATTTGCAGAATGTGTTCATGTTCAGATGCATTTATTTTTCAGTTTCTAAACCTAATTAGAATTATGAATAGTAATGATAAATTGAATAAATATTCTCTGCATTTTTCCACATGCTAATGGATCTGCATCGTACTCTAGTACAGAGAAGAAATTAATGAAGATGATTTGATAGGAAGATTTCCAGTTGAATGAATAGATCAACTCTGTTATATTTCGTTAGATTTCCTACCATTAATATTCTGTAGGAAGTAATATACTTTTATGCCCTACTTTTGTCATTCTTTCATCAGTCAAATATTTTATGAATTTGATGTATTCTTGCACTAGAATGTATTGAAGTGATTGCTACAGAAACATTTACTTTTCTAAGCACATAATATTATTGCCAGTTTTTGTTATCAAGTATATATATATCATGAAAACAAACCGTTTTCTTATATAAGTTTTTGAAAGTATTTTTCTGTTACACAGTATTTAGGAAACTGTAACAATTGCAAGTTAAATAGCATCAATAAGCATTATATCATATTTCTAATCTTACCACAGTTTCCCTATTTCAGTCAGCAATAATTATTATGCACAATATTCATTTTATTTTATTATTTAAACTACAGATACCCCTTTACTTGTTGCATAGAATTGAAAACCTAGTTCAGGGTTTCTTCAATTTATTTCCTTATTTGCAACTATTAAAATGTAGAACTACTATTGTTTACTAAAACAGAGTCTTCAGTTCGAAGTCTTTTCCACTTCATCATTCAAAAGCAGGATACGAAATAATTGCCAAACTCTGTACATAACTGTAAAACCAAGACATCTACTCTCGGCACTTGGCCAGCACATATTTTATTTTGATAGACTTGAACTTTAAATAACGATTATTTTTTCCATCAACCTAAGCACACAAACGTTTTACCATTCATTCTTGTATATTGAACTAAGAAACATTTCAACACCAACTCAAGTTTTCTTTTATCACGTTGTCAGTTGAAAAAATTAAAATAGAACTAACCATACGAGTATTCTGCTGAGATCATAACCTTTTACAGAAGCAAAACCTTTTTGATTTAGCAAACCATTACCCAAAAAATGTAGATTATTGTTTGAACATTTTAACATAGGGTCAAAACCCTAACCTTCGAAGTTCAACACAAAAAGGGAAACACAGTAGTTACAAAATCGACGGACTTCATACTGGCGAAAGCATTGCTCTAAAAACCGAACATGAATACCAATACTTTAGGAAACATAGTTTCTGCATTATTCAAGATAGTGGAAAGGAAAAACTCTCCCCACGGCCATGCTATTCATCTATTACAGTTGTAAAGTGAAAATCAAACATCACAGGGCTCATGCCCTTTGGGTCAAGGTTTCTATCCTCCCCAAGCTGTCAACAGTTCACAAGCTTTCCGACGAAAGACAAACCCTCAGAGAAAAACACGAGGTCTTGGGACTTTACACATGAAGGCCCATCATTTTTTATCTAACCAGAAAATCAAGGTAACCTCCGAGGCTTACCGGTCTAAAATTGCAGCAGCCATCTATCAAAAACCTAAACTAGTAAATCCATAGACGAAGGGACCTGCAATTTGAAACGAGATGTGGTCAAAACGAGATTTAAAAGGATTCATTACTGGCAAAATAACATTTGCTGCATTTTCAAAATAGTATGGAAGTTGTAGGGTTAAAGTCGAAGACATTACCTTTTCAAGTTATCACCAGAGCAGAAAGCCTAGACAAGTGCAACTACAACCATTACTCCATAGTCGAATGCAAAGAAAGGAGGAAACAACTCTCATTTCACTACCAATGAACAGTTATGAAAAGCCGAGGATTGCATCAACTACCACGAGGACTTGGCCACTCACTCTGAACTTTAAAAGAAAAGCTGCTACTGTAAACTTCCTTAAGAATCCAGTTTTAAAGCTCTCGACAGGTCGTGGTTTCAATACGGAAAAAACTCTTCACAGATACTTGCTACCAAACCCCGAAGTCTCTCGGCCTATCGGCCATCCTTCAAAGCCATTACACCAAATGCCTGGGAAGACAGTAACTTCACATAACATAATGGAGAGTAGGGTCAAAATCCAAAGACCGAAACCCTAGCTAGATCAACGGTGGAGATCACTGTAGGGTTTTCTCGTAACCCAAGCATTAAATCAAGTTTAATGATTATCATCATTACCATAGCCACCAAGGAGTACAGCTCAACAAAGCTTCAACCCAAAAGACTTACAACTCGTCACGGTGGACAAGATTATTACCATACCTCCACGTGACTAGCACCACGTTGTTGTCCATGGAGACATTCCATTGTCTCGACAGTGGTGACAATAAATGCAAAAGGGATAGTTATGCCTGCCAGCACAAAATTCTCATAAGCTTTAACTCTTACCCACTTACAAAGTATCGATTTAATAGTATGAATTCACAACCCTGTCATGGACATAAACACTTGGGTTTAGAACAACGTTGTATTAGTTTCCATTGCTAGGATCTCCTTGGTATTATAAAAGAATCACGATTGCACACACATAGATTTTGTATTGAACTTAGTACTCAAGAAATTATATTATCACATGGAATTATAATAGAATTGTAGTATATAGTTCCTAGGAAAACATTAAATCATTTGTACATAGAACTTCTAAGTTAGCTTTGAGATATGAAATATACATATATTTCTAGTTTAGCATAGAATTAAAATGAAAACTATATATATTTCTGAGCATAGAATTGAGTTATGATTGATACATATATTCTTTAGTTTAGAATTCAAAGTTATGGTTTGCATATAAATAGACGCACTAATTGTATTTAGCATTCACATCTAGATATCATTTATCTTTATAAGTTCTGCATTTTTTTTAGAACTCATAATAAAATATATAAAGGTAAGATTTCTCTTTTTGCAATCTCAGATAAACACTTGTACAAAGAAATAAAGAGCTAGTATAGGTTTAACGTTTAGTTTTTAACCAAAGTTTCTCACCCGGTGGCATGTCCGATGTGTTGTCTCTTAAACACTATTACATGGGAGATTACTAAAAACTGTTTAAGATACTCTTCAGTCACTTGTCGTAAACACTAGTCCTTACCTGTAAACTGCATCAAGTACGAATTCAAATGCTTTAGCATGAATGCTAAGTAAGCCTCAGGGTGTTCTAGGACCCCTTCATCATCAACAAAAGCACAATAGTTAATACATTTAAAACATCAATCATTGTATCAAACAATAGAAAGTTTGTAAAAGTACAGTAGAATAAGATTGACATCGAAACATAGATTTAATCATCTAGTCGCAAACTTTACACTTTAAAATAGTATGGTATTTAGTACAGCAAGATGACTTTTAAGTATTTATTTTCCACACAGTTAGAGTAGGTATTAATTACTATGTCAAAAAATTTTAAATTATTGTGAATTTTTTTGGGATGTTACATGTGGTATCAGAGCGCGAGTTCAAACTCTAGGCCTGAAATAGGCTCATGTGCGCAACACAGAAAATGAAAATCAGAAAGTTTATGTCACTCACTTTTATTTTTAATTATGTTTTTGTACACGGACAGTTTGACATTTTGCAGGTATGGAAATACCAGAAGAATCAGCAGAGAACAAATCTCCTCATAATGAACGTATTAATAATAATAATCCTGAAGGAATTTATGTTGAACTAAATAACCAGTCTTCTGAGCTTTTACGTACTGTACAAGATTTAAAATCTGAGTTAAGAACTGTTAAAGAAGAGAATGAATGGATTCTGAAAGTACAACAGGAGTTAAAATAGAATTTGATGGAGAACTGTCATAATGATGAAAGAGGCAGAAAATTAGAAAAGAAGTCTGATTTTGAAACAATGTCCCACAAACATAAACATAAGAAAGCAAGAAATAATAAAAGGAATAGTTACTCATCATCTGAATCTGATCAAAGTAACAGTGACTCTGATCATGACAGCAGTAATATTGATTGCTGCTCTAAAAGAAGAAAACATAAGCATCATGAACAGATTACTGGAGAATTTAAAAAGATTAAGCCACCAACCTTTAATGGCGAGAGTGAGAAGGGTGAGATAGCTGAAGCATGGCTGATAGGAATGAAGAAGTACTTTAATATTTATGACTACTCTTCTCAATTAAAAGCCAAGATGGCTATTTACAATCTAACCGGGAAGGCAGATATTTGGTGGCAGGATCTTAAAAGAATTAAGAGTATAAAAGAAAGAGAAGTAACTTGGAATATGTTTAAAAAGTTGTTTAACAAAAAGTTTTTGTCGGAACAATATTTTGAGGACAAGTCAAAAGAGTTTTATGATTTGAAATTGGGAACAATGAACGCAGCAAGTTCCTTATCTTGCTGAGGTATGTACCTTATATGGTCGAAGAGAAGCCTAAAGTGCAAAGGTTTCTCAGTTGTCTACCTTTCAATATAAAAGACCGGATCGAGTATGATAACCCTTCCACTTTGGAAGAGGCCATGAGAAAAGCTAATTTCTATTTTGATCAAAACAAAAAAAAAAGAAGGAACAACTGGCTAGAAAAGTAATAATTCAAATCATTTTGATCACAAAAAGAAGATTTTTAATCAAAATTCTGGAAGTTTTAAGAAAAATTTTAATAACAGAAATTTTTCAAGTAATAATAATTACAGGAGTAATGTACCACAGAATTTTAATGCTGCAAGAAATGTACTTAATAATAATAATAACAACAACAGGTATGCTGAACAGAAAGGAACTTTGAAGTGTTTCGACTGTGGTGGACCATATAAGAAGGCTGATTTCTCACGCAACAAAAGGACAGTCAACAATATTCACACTATGCAAGCAGAACCTACAGTTGGAGATATCGCAAGAGAAATGCCCAGGATAAATGCAGCGCTGGAAAATCGTCAAGCTGACTATCAAACATCTATGGTCGAAATTGAAGGTATGATACAAAACAAATCTATTTCCATTCCAATAGATCCGGGTGCAAATATGAGTTATATTTCACCTACTTTAGTGAACAGTTGCAAGTTAAAAGTAGAGAAATTTGATAATACATGGTTAGTTCAGCTTGGAACTGGCACTAAAAGAAAGGTTACAGATTTTGTCAAAGATTGTGAAGTGTTCATAAGTCAGCTGAAAATGCAAGTTAATCTAAATGTTTTACCATTAGGTTCATATGACTTGTTGATTAGCATGGACTGGCTTGAACAACATAGAGTAATACTTAATTTTTATGAAAAATCTTTTACCTGCTTAAATAATGAAGGTAACATTGAAACAGTAAAAGGAATTCATCAGAAGATTTCAGTAAGACAGATTTCTGCTTTACAAGTAAAAAGAGCTGCCATAAAAGGCTGTAAAATGTTTGATGTTAATGTTATTAATGACGAGTGTTCATCTAAAGAAGACAAGTTAAAACTGGAGGATATTCCCATCATTAGGGACTTTTCTGACATATTCCCGAAAGAAATTCCAAGATTACCTCCGAAAAGGGAACTTGATTTCACCATTGAGTTAGTACTAGGTGCGGTACCAAACTCAAAGGCTCCCTACAGGATGAATATTCTGGAGTTAAATGAGTTAAAATCTCAACTGAAAGAATTAATAGAGAAAAACTACATAAGGCCAAGTGTGTCTCCTTGGGGAGCACCAATAATTTTTGTTAAAAAGAAGGACGGTATCATGCGATTGTGCATCGATTACCGTCAGCTTAATAAAATGACAATTAAGAACCGATATCCCTTACCCCGCATAGATTATCTATTTGATCAAGTACGTGGAGCAGAGATATTCACTAAAATTGATTTAAGGTCAGGGTATCATCAGGTTGGAATAAAAGACGAAGACATATTCAAAACTGCATTCAGAACGCGTTATGGACACTACGAGTTCGTAGTTATGCCTTTTGGGCTAACCAACGCACCGGCAGTGTTCATGTGTTTAATGAACAACGTTCTACATAATATTTGGATATGTTTGTAGTGGTATTCATTGATGATATTCTGATTTACTCAAAAACTAGAGAAGAGCATGAGGAACATTTAAAATAGTTTTGCAAGTACTAAGAGAACATCAGCTTTATGCTAAGTTCAGTAAATGTGACTTTTATAAAGATAAAATACAATATTTAGGTCACATAATTTCTAAAGACGGAATTCCTATCGACCCTGATAAGATAAAAGCAATTAATGAATGGCCTGTCCCCAAAGACGTGACTGATGTATGGTCATTCATGGGAATAACAGGTTATTACAGAAAGTTTATTGAAGGGTTCTCTAGAATTGCTAACCCCGTCACTTCTTTGCAGAAGAAAGGGAAGAAATTCATATGGGATCAAAAGTGCCAAGAAAGCTTTAATAAGTTAAAAGAATTATTGACTACTGCACCAATCTTAAAAATTGTTGATCCCAATAAGAATTTCGTCATATGCACTGATGCATGCAACAATGGACTTGGAGGGGTCTTAAGTCAGGAAGGTCATACCATTGCTTTTGAGTCAAGGAAGTTAAAAATTCATGAAAAGAATTATGCAACTTATGATCTTGAGTTGGCAGCCATGATACATGCACTAAAAATGTGGCGCCGTCACTTGATTGGAAGAAAATTTATTCTAATGACTGATAATAAAGGCCTAGAGTATTTATTGGATCAAACAAATCTTAACGCTAGGCAAGCTAGATGGCTAGCTTTCCTTAGCGAGTATGACTTTGAGATTCAACACATTAAAGGGAAAGAAAACAAATTTGCTAATGCCTTGAGCAGAAATGCCAAATTAAACTTTGTGGCAGCAATTAGCATGTTTAAGACAGATCTGGAAAATTAGATTGAAGAAGGAATTAAGCAAGATGAAAATTACCAAAAATTACATGCTAAAGTGGCTGAAAATTTATCTGAAAATTTTATAACAGATTACAACATTAATGATAAAGGCTTCTTGATTTATAAAAACAAAATTTATGTGCCTAATATATCGAAAGTTAAGCTGCTGATTTCGAATGAAGTTCATAAGAGTCCTTATTTGGGACATCCTGGTTATCAGAAAATGATAACTATGTTAAGAAAATATTATTTTTGGCCCAACATGAATAACGAAGTGGTTGAAGACATAGCTAGATGTTTTGAATGTCAGACTATTAAGGCTGAACATCAACATCCAGCAGGACTATTGCAGCCCTTACCAATTCCAGAATGGAAATGGGAGATTATAAGTATTGATTTTATTACAGGTTTTCCTAAAAACCAGAAACAGAATGACTCCATAATGGTGGTTGTAGACAACTTAAGTAAGGCTGCTCATTTTATTCCTGTTAAAACTACTTTTAAAGCTTCTAATATTGCAAATGTATTCATGAAGAAAAATTTTCGCTTGCACGGAATTCCAAAGGTAATTATTTCTGACCGGGATTCTAAGTTCACTGGAAATTTTTGGACAGCACTGTTTAAAGGATTAAATACTAAACTAAATTTTAGCACTTCTTTCCACCCACAAACTGATGGTCAAATAGAAAGGGTAAACCAGATTTTAGAAAACATGTTAAGATTGTATGTTAAAGATCAGCCATCTAAGTGGGAAGATTACTTACATTTAGCAGAATTTGCCTACAATAATCATTATCGGGCATTTGCTAAGTTTAGTCCATTTGAGATTTTGTATGGAAGAAAATGTTGTACTCCTATTTCTTGGGATAACCCTATAGACAGATTAATGCTAGGACCAGATTTATTGAAAGAGATGGAGCTAACCGTGAAATAGGTTCAAGGTAACTTAAAGGTTGCCCAAGATCGGCAGAAAAGTTATGCAGATTTGAAATGCACTGAAAGAGAATTTCAAGTGGGAGACCATGTTTTTATAAAGGTAAACCCAAGAAAATTTCTTTGAAGCTTGGGAGTTGTGCTAAACTAGCACCAAGGTATTATGGACAATTCGAAATCCTATCAAGGATTGGAGTTGTTGCATATCAATTGGCATTGCCATATAATTTAAAAATCCACAATGTTTTTCACATTTATGTTTTAAAGAAGTATGTGCACGATGCTACTCATGTGCTGAATTGGAATGACATACAGGTGGAACCCGAAGGAGATTTTCAGGTGGAACCGGACTGTATTCTCGACTGGAGAGAAATTATGCTTCGGAATCGCACCATAGGGCAGGTAAAGGTGTAATGGAAGCACCTTAACCCTAATGAAGCTACTTGGGAACTGGAAAGTAATATGCGGGTAGCATATCCAGTTCCATGAGGAATCTGATGAAGAATAAGCAATATCGAGGACGATGTTGAGCTTAAGTGGGGGTGTTTGTAACATACCCTTTTTTATTAAGAACATTTTATGTTGGAAACATTATGTTAACTTTTATTGTAAAGTTTTATGTTGGACAAGTGTCCAAGGATGATTGTAATTTACACAATATTTTATTATTTAATAAATAAAATAGGAGACAAACACCTATGGGGACTGTTGAAAGAGTGGTTACTGACCCATTAGGTGGAATGGAATCTAGGGTAGAAGGCAATGGACAAGTGGCAGCATCATGATGCAACTAACTAGCTATTGGTATGGAACAACTCCCTTGAAATGTGGTCATAGTGCCCTGGAAGGTGGGACTGGAGCTTGAGGCTCATTTATTCCAAACTGACCACTAAAGACCTAGGAAGTCTATATAATAGCCATCAAATTATGAACTGAGGTTCATCACTTTTCCTGACAAGGAAATTTACCTTGGGGTTTTGCTGTGCTTGCACCCAAGAGATTTGATGAGGGGATATGCTAAGTTTTTTATCATGTTGTGAGTCTGCCCATTACTGCTGAGTGCAGAAATTATATTGCTGAGTGCAGAAGGCATATTTCGAGTGCAGAATTTATACTGAGTGCAGAAGTTTTACTTAGTGCCTTGATTCTACACAGATTCCATCTACTTAGTGGTTCAGTAAGTAGGCTCGGGGATCCATAGGAAGCCAGCAGTTTGCCTGCTTCTTCTGGAAAAAGGTTGGGAGGAACAGGCCTCCTTGGGTGTTTGTCAACCCTATCTTCATCTACAGGTTCTAATTGCTTATATGTTATTAAGTAGATAAATTTGCTTATTTACAAGTATTTAATTCTTATTTGCAAAATGTGTTCATGTTCAGATGTATTTATTTTTCAGTTTCTAAACCTAATTAGAATTATGAATAGTAATGATAAATTGAATAAATATTCTCTGCATTTTTCCCCATGCTAATGGATCTACGTTGTACTCTAGTACAGAGAAGAAATTAATGAAGATGATTTGATAGGAAGATTTCCAATTGAATGAATAAATCAACTCTGTTATATTTCGTTAGATTTCCTACCATTAATATTCTGTAGGAAGTAATATACTTCTATGCCCTACTTTTGTCATTCTTTCATCAGTCAAATATTTTATAAATTTACTGTATTCTTGCACTAGAATGTATTGAAGTGATTGCTATAGAAACATTTACTTTTCTAAGCACATAATATTATTGCCAGTTTCTGTTCTCAAGTATATATATATCATGAAAACAAACCGTTTTCTTATATAAGTTTTTGAAAGTATTTTTCTGTTACACAGTATTTAGGAAACTGTAACAATAGCAAGTTAAATAGCATCAATAAGCATTATATCATATTTCTAATCTTACTACAGTTTCCCTATTTCAGTCAGCAATAATTATTATGCACAATATTCATTTTATTTTATTATTTAAATTACAGATACCCCTTTACTTGTTCCATATAATTGAAAACCTAGTTTAGGGTTTCTTCAATTTCTTTCCTTATTTGCAACTGTTAAAACGTAGAACTACTATTGTTTACTAAAACATAGTGTTCAGTTCGAAGTCTTTTCCACTTCATCATTCAAAAGTAGGATACGAAATAATTGCCAAACTCAGTACATAACTGTAAAAACAAGACATCTACTCTCGGCACTCGGCCAGCACATATATTCTTTTGATAGACTTGAACTTTAAATAACAATTCTTTTTTCCATCAACCTAAGCACACAAACGTTTTACCATTCATTCTTTTAGATTGAACTAAGAAACATTACGACACCAACTCGAGTTTTATTTTATCACATTGTCAATTGAAAAACTTAAAATAGAAGTAACCATACGAGTATTCTGCTGAGATCATAACCTTTACAGAAGCAAAACCTTTTTGATTTAGCAAACCATTACCCAAAAGCTGTAGATTATTGTTTCAACATTTTTAACATAGGGTCAAAACCCTAGCCTTCAAAGTTCAACACAAAAAGGGAAACATAGTAGTTAAAAAACCGACGGACTTCATACAAGCGAGAGCATTGCTCTAAAAACCGAACATGAATACCAATACTTTAGGAAACATAGTTTCTGCATTATTCAAGATAGTGGAAAGGAAAAACTCTCCCCACAGCTATGCTATTCATCTATTACAGTTGTAAAGTGAAAATCAAAGATCACAGGGCTCATGCCCTTTGGGTCGAGGTTTCTATCCTCCCCAAGCTGTCAACAGTTTACAAGCTTTCCGACGAAAGACAAACCCTCGGAGAAAAACATGAGGTCTCAGGACTTTTCACATGAAGGCCCATCATTTTTTATCTAACCAGAAAAACAAGGTAACCTCCAAGGCTTACCGGTCTAAAATTGCAGCAGCCATCTATCAAAAACCTAAACTGGTAAAGCCATAGACGAAGGGACCTCATTTTGAAACGAGATGTGGTCAAAACGAGATTTAAAAGGATTCATTACTGGCAAAATAACATTTGCTGCATTTTCAAAATAGTATGGAAGTTGCAGGGTTAAAGTCGAAGACATTACCTTTTCAAGTTATCACCAGAGCAGAACGCCTAGACAAGTGCAACTACAACCATTACTCCATAGTCGAATGCAAAGAAAGGAGGAAACAACTCTCATTTCACTACCAATGAACAGTTATGAAAAGTCGAGGACTGCATCAACTACCATGAGGACTTGGCCACTCACTCTAAACTTTAAAAGCAAATTTGCTACTGTAAACTTCCTTAAGAATCCAGTTTTAAATCTCTCAATAGGTCATGGTTTCAATACGGGAAAACTCTTCACAGATACTTGCTACCAAACCCTGAAGTCTCTGGGCCTGTCGTCCATCCTTCAGAGCCATTACACCAAATTCCCAGGAAGACAGTAACTTCACATAACATAATGGAGAGTAGGGTCAAAATCCAAAGACCGAAACCCTGGCTAGATCAACGGTGGAGATCACTGTAGGGTTTTCTCGTAACCCAAGCATTAAATCAGGTTTAATGATTATCATCATTATTGTAGCCACCAAGAAGTACAGCTCAACAAAGCTTCAACCCAAAAGACTTACAACTCGTCACGGTGGACAAGATTATTACCATACCTCCACGTGACTAGCACCACGTTGTTGTCCACGAAGACATTCCATTGTCTCGACAGTGGTGACGATAAATGCAGAAGGGACAGTTATTCCTGCTAGCACGAAAGCCTCATAAGCTTTAACTCTTACCCACTTACAAAGTATCGATTTAATAGTATGAATTCACAACCCTGTCATGGACATAAACACTTGGGTTTAGAACAACGTTGTATTAGTTTCCATTGCTAGGATCTGCTTGGTATTATAAAAGAATCACGATTGCACACACATAGATTTTGTATTGAACTTAGTACTCAAGAAATTATATTATCACATGGAATTATAATAGAATTGTAGTATATAGTTCCTAGGCAAACATTAAATCATTTGTACATAGAACTTCTAAGTTACCTTTGAGATATGAAATATACATATATTTCTAGTTTAGCATAGAATTAAAATGAAAATTATATATATTTATGAGCATAGAATTGAGTTATGATTGATACATATATTCTCTAGTTTAGAATTCAAAGTTATGGTTTGCATATAAATAGACGCACTAATTGTATTTAGCATTCACATCTAGATATCATTTATCTTTATAAGTTCTGCATTTTTTTAGAACTCATAATAAAATATATAAAGGTAAGATTTCTCTTTTTGCAATCTCAGATAAACACTTGTACAAAGAAATAAAGAGCTAGTATAGGTTTAACGTTTAGTTTTTAACCAAAGTTTCTCACCCGGTGGCATGTCCGATGTGTTGTCTCTTAAACACTATTACATGGGAGATTACGGAAAACGGTTTAAGATACTCTTCGGTCACTTGTCATAAACACTAGTCCTTACCTATAAACTGCATCAAGTATGAATTCAAATGCTTTAGCACAAATGCTAAGTAAGCCTCGGGGCATTCGTAGGACCCCTTCATCATCAACAAAAGCACGATAGTTAATACATTTAAAACATCAATCATTGTATCAAACAATATAAAGTTTGTAAAAGTATAGTAGAATAAGATTGACATCGAAACATTGATTTAATCATCTAGTCGCAAACTTTACACTTTAAAACAGTATGGTATTTAGTACAGCAATATGACTTTTAAGTATTTGTTTTCCGCACAGTTAGAGTAGGCATTAATTACTATGTCGAAAAATTTTAAATTTTTGTGATTTTTTTTGGGATGTTACATCATCATCATCATCTGACCTTGATGATGTTGATCATCATCATTGGTCATTATCATCATCGTCATTGATTGCACCGAGAGTAGCGAGGTGCTTACAACGTAGTATGGGGTAGATGTGTAACGTTATGTAACGATGCCACGTTATGTACCAAAAATAAAAAGTAATTAATTTTTCTTTTTATGTTGGCTCATAAAATTAAAAATTAAAACCAAATAAAAATAATTAAAAGAGTCCATATCCGCTCATAAAATAAAAATTTAAAACCAAATAAAAAGTCATTAAAAAAATAACACCTCAAGAAATTGGATGCCTCTCAGTGCATGATAGATTCGCATTTAGGATGGATCTATGCTGGTGATTATGAAAATGACAATGGCATTGATGAGCATGATAATGATGATGATAGTGGTGATGATAATGAATGATAAAGTCAATGAGGATGATGATGATGTGATTAAATGGATATGATGACGATGACGATGATGATGATAAGGAGGAGGAGGATAATGATGAAGATGATTGTTGGAATATTCACACCATCATTTTTATATTTTTCATGCCTACATGCAAATCTACATGCTTTGCATGCCACTCCATGCATCCAGTCATCATCATGGTGGTCTCCCAGCACCTAGAGCTTGCTTCTAGCTCTCCAAAGCCTATCTTTGCTTGCATGCAAATCTGCATGCATCCAATCATCATCATGGCGGTCTCCCAACACCTAGAGCTTGCTTCTAGCTCTCCAAAACCTGTCCACACCCCCCAATTGGCCTCCTACCTACCTAGTGCGCCATCCTTGACTTCTCTGCATGGTAAGTGCGCCTTTCCCACCTACCACAGCCAGTTTGGGCGCCTTTGCTCACCTACCACCAGTTATCACTCAGTTAGGGTGCCTTATCTCACCTACCTGGAGTTATCATTCAGTTAGTGCATTGATTGAGTAGTTCTTCCACTGATTGCTCATGTTGACTGCTTGTAGCTTCTAGTTAGCTAGTTCTGGAGTTCCACTTGACTATTTGACAGCCTCATGCATCCCCCTTGGAGTCTCCATTCCTTGATTTATGCCTAGATGGTTCTGTTAGACTCAGTTAGACACACTTGACTGACTATTACCATTTATGACTGATATTATTGACTGGATGATGTCTCCATTGTTATCCAAGCTATACTTTGAGTTAGACAGACTCATGCACCCAACTTGGAGTCTCCATTCCATGATTTATGGCTAGATGGTTGTGTTAGACTCAGTTGGTCACACTTGACTGACTCTTACCAGTTGTGACTGATACTATCGATTGGATGATGTCTCCATAGTTATTCATGCTAGAATTTGAGCTCAGATTCAAATGACCTACTTGGCTAATTCGAATCCTATATGATGCCTCATCATTGATTATTGTACCACATTCTTTACATTCAATATTCATTGTATGATATTGATATTGTCCATTATTCTTTGTTAATGAGTGATTATTGAGTGCATGCTTTTCTTCTTCTTTGCAAATATTCTTGAGAGTTTGATTGTGAGTTTGTTACAATTGCTAGATCCCTGCATATTATCACATGGTATTAGAGCAGTCAGCAGCTATTTGAATTGCATCCATTGTAGCAATTGCAGCAGCAGCAGTTGCAGCATTTCTTTGAGCAGCTATCTTTCACTTGTGCACTAGAAGCCTCTGAGTTTCCACAACAAATCCTGGTGCTATTACTTGAATTCATTGGAGAAATACGGTGAGGTATAGCCAGGTGTGAAGGAATAAGTCTACGTGCCAAGTGTCCTTAAGGTAGTGTTCATTCAAAGTGTAGCATTCTCCATCAGCAAAACTCTTCTTGTTTTGTAGGTTTCGAATTTTTCTGTAGTTGTAGTAGTTTTTTCAATTGCAACAGTAGATTCGAAATTGAACAACATCTTCTATGTATCTGGAAGGAGTTCCTTCTCTCGTTCCATTCAATTATGATAAGTGGAAAGCAAATATGGCATCATATCTGAAGATCCATGGTCTTTTTGATGTGTGTACTAGTATTAAGAGATATTTTTCTTCCGATGGAGAGAAAGAAGATTGGCTTGATGCTTGTGACGGAGCCTCATGAAGCATATGTATTACTATGTTTTTCAATATGGAATACTACATTGATCTTGATGAACATCCAAGTTATCTTTGGACTAGATTGGACAGATTATTTGGAAGTCAGGAGGAAGAGATTGATGCTATCCATGTGGAAAGCAAGCCCAGTGATATTTCCTGCAGTGCTCTCTCTATTGATGACTCGACCTCCATCATCTCCCATGATGAAGTTGTTCAAGATGAAGTCGAAGTACAACATATGGTTTCAATTGATCCATCTTCCTATCTAAATTCTGAGAAAAAGATATCAATTACTACTCTAGAAGTTCAAGAGACCTTCACAATCTCTACTTCCCATGAGCTTGTTGATGTGCAAGATGATGACCTACTGAGTTTTTTGAAGAAAAAAAAAGATTTGGAAGGTAATGCATTTGCTCTTCCTCATCATATGCTTTCTTTTATTTCCTATTTGGTTATTGGCACATGTTTTCAGAGATTCACCGAAGATGGAAGATTGTACCATTAGCTTGGATTCAAGTCTCATGCATATCCTTGTGATTTTGGTTTTGATCTCACCACTTTTGGTTCAAAAAAGATCATAAGAAACCATCCTCAAAATCTTGGATCTGATTTGAAGTTCAAGCCATCACCATTATATGGTTCATTTGGTTCTGATCTCACCCCTACTGGTTCAAAGGAGATATCAAAGAACTACATACACTTTCATAGACTTGATGCACCTATTGATGTGCAAGATGATGACCTACTGAGTATTTTGAAGGAAAAATCAGATTTGGAAGGTAATGCATTTGCTCTCCCTCATCATATGCTTTCTTTGGATTCCTATTTGGTCATTGGAACATGCTTTCATATTTTCACTGATGATGGAAGACTCTATCATTCACTTGGGTTCATGACTCATGCACCTTTCTGTGATTTTGGTTTTGATTTCACCCCTGTTGATTCAAAGGATATCATGAGAAACCATCTTCGAAGTCTTGGATCTGATTTGCTTGCATCCATTGTTGGAGAACTCAAGCACATGTTTTTGGAGCATGATTCATTTCTTCCCAAGAGGAAGATAACTCTTTTTGAGAGAATGCTAGATCCAGATCCACAAGAACCTGAAGATCTAGCACCTATTGGTTCATGGGACACCATCATTGTTGCATCCACCAGTGATCTTGTTGAAGATTCACCATCATCATGTCATAGTTTCCTTGCTCATGATCTCACCTATGTTGGTTCAAAGGAGATATCAAGGAACTATCTACACATTCATGGTTTTGATTCTACCTCAGTTGGTTCGAATCACATGCTTCCTGATGATCTTCATATTATGTTTTTGCAGCATGATCCACTTCTTCCCAAAAGGAAGATACCTCCTCCTTTGACTGATGATCAAGAGAGCGAAGCATCATCACATGAGATTTTAGATTCAGAGTTTGGATGTGATGATGAGCTAGCTGTAGATGCATCTTCACATCATATTTCAGATTCAGAATTTGAAGATGGAGATGATGATGATGGAATGCTAGATCTAGATCCACAAGAACCTGAAGGTCTAGCAACTGATGATGAAGATGAGCGAATGGGAGATCCAGATCCACAAGAATCTGAAGATCTCTCACCTGATATTCCTCCTCTTCCTCGATGGGAAACCACTACACTCAGATCTGCCGGTGATTTGGTTGGTGATCCACATGATCATAGAAGAACCAGATCATATTTTTAGATAGGTTTCATCCTTCTCACATTGCTGATCCATTTCAGATCGATCGAGCCTTCTTCGGAAAAGAAGGACACTTACCTCCTTCACAGGTGAGAGATGATATGCTACATTAGCATCCTTTAGTCTATTTTGAGGGAGGGATTTCTTCCCACTAGGTTTTCCCTCTTTCCTCACTTATTTTATTTAGATTGATTGTACGGGGTGACCTTTGGTCTTAGTCACCAAGGCCCTATTTTTCAAATTTCAATTATTACCTCATAGTATAGCTTGCAGGGGGGTGTTGGAATATTCACACCAACATTTTTATATTTTGCATGCCTACATGCAAATCTGCATGCTCTGCATGCCACTGCATGCATCCAGTCATCATCATGGTGGTCTCCCAGCACCTATAGCTTGCTTCTTGCTTTCCAGAACCTGTCTTTTCCTACATGCAAATCTGCATGCTTTGCATGCCACTACATGCATCCAGTCATCATCATGGTGGTCTCCCAGCACCTAGAGCTTGCTTCTAGCTCTCCAGAGCCTGTCCACACCCCCCAATTGGCCTCCTACCTACCTAATGCACCCTCCTTGACTTCTCTACATGGCAAGTGTGCCTTTCCCACATACCACAACCAGTTTGGGTGCCTTTGCTCACCTACCACCAGTTATCACTCAGTTAGGGCGCCTTATCTCACCTACCTAGAGTTATCATTCAGTTAGTGCATTGATTGAGTGGTTCTTCCATTGATTGCTCATGCTGACTGCCTGTAGCTTCTAGTTAGCTAGTTTTGGAGTTCCACTTGACTATTTGATAGCCTCATGCACCCCCCTTGGAGTCTCCATTCCTTGATTTATGCCTAGATGGTTCTGTTAGACTCAGTTAGACACACTTGACTGACTATTACCATTTATGACTGATATTATTGACTGGATGATGTCTCCATTGTTATCCAAGCTAGACTTTGAGTTAGACAGCCTCATGAACCCACCTTGGAGTCTCCATTCCATGATTTATGGCTAGATGGTTCTGTTAGACTCAGTTGGTCACACTTGACTGACTCTTACCAGTTGTGACTGATACTACCGACTAGATGATGTCTCCATAGTTATTCATGCTAGAATTTGAGCTCAGATTCAAATGCCCTACTTGGCTAATTCAAATCCTATATGATGCCTCATCATTGATTATTGTACCACATCTTTACATTCATTATTCATTGTATGATATTGATATTGTCCATTATTATGTGTTAATGAGTGATTATTGAGTGCATGCTTATCTTCTTCTTTGCAAATATTCTTGAGAGTTTGATTGTGAGTTTGTTACAGTTGCTAGATCCCTGCAGATTATCATAATGACAACGATGATGACAATGACAATGGAAATTATAACAATTACAATGATGACAATGAAGGTGATGATGATGTCGACATAGATGAAGAGAATGATGATGATGTGATTATATGGTTATGGTGATGACAATTATGATGACGATGAGGATGATGACGTTGATGATGACAATGATGATGATAGTGATGATGACAATGGAAATGACAATGACAATGACATGAATGGTGATGATAACAATGGAAATGACAATGACAATGACATGAATGGTGATGTTGATCATGGTGTGGATGATGATGTTGATGATGACAATGACGATGGCGATGATGATAACAATGACGATGACGATGATGATGACAACAATTATGATGATGATGATGATGATGACGGCGGTGATTTTGATGACATCAATGATGATGTGATTATATGATAGTGACGACGACAACGACGACGACGATGATGATGACGATGACAATGACAATGAAAAGGGAAATGATGATGGTGATGACACTAACAATGAGGGAATGATGTGGGGGGGAAATCTAATGTCTTAGGCCATGTTATCTACTTATGGAGCTTACAAACCATGTTTGGGTCCCGAGGCTACCAAACATGGCCTATGTAGAAAATATTTGGCATGTTAGGAAGATGTGGTGTCCATTTAGAGGTTTGTCACACTATGGTTGGTTCTCATGCCTCAATCCATGTTCTAAAGAAAAATATAGATCCTTATGCCATAATTTGTTTCCTTACGATTCGTGGACCATGCACAAGGCCCGATGCTATCACATATGATTTATATAGGGAAAAAATTACCTACAAGTGGCATATGGTTACCATTTAAAGCATGCATAACTTATAACATGATTGAGCACATTGTAATCTGGAGGTTGTAGACAAATTGGATTTTCAAAACTCTTACCAACTACAGTCTTGTCAATAAAATTAGATTTGATTGGTTAGGTTGGAAAATCTAATTAGGTTGGATTAGAAAAAAATGGTATAGGAAAATAAGATTATTGGCATGTATAGATTTATAATCGACTACAATAAATGTAAGTGTGGTGGGTTGTAAAAGGCCATTGACAAACTATAAAAGAATTGAAGATGGAGATGGAAACGATGATGAAGATAGAGATGGAAATTATGACGATGAAAACAATAACAATGACAATGACGACGTCGATGTGAATATGATGATGTTGAAATTGTTGATGATGTGATTATATGTTGACAAAAACGATTGCAAAACTAGGTGCATTATATTGGGATGGTGCTAAAGTGGATGCATATTGCATCCACTTTAGCATCACAAATCAATTACATTTAAATTATCCTTGTGCTAGGTTGACAATGAAAATGGAAATGATGTCGATGATGACAATGATGATGACCATCATCATTGTCAACATCATTATTGTCGTCATTATCATCTAGTTCATCATATATGTCATTATCATCTAGGTAATCATCATCAATGACATTATCATCGTCATTAGGTCATCATCATCAATGCCATAATCATCGTCTTCCTCACCATCAACATCATCATTATGATTGTCTTCATCATAATCATCATCATCATCATCATCATTCATGTCATTCTCATTGTAATTGTGCAAAACTAGGTGCATTCTATTTTTATAGCACTAAAGTGGACACAAATTGCATCCACTTTAGCATCCCAAATCAATTACATTAAAATTCTCCGTGTGCTAGCTGTCTAGGTGAAAAACTAGGTGCATTCTACATCCACTTTAGCACCAAATGTTAGGTCTGTTTCAAAATATCAACCCCAAAAAGCATTCTCGGCCGATGGGGTTAAAAGCAACAATGAGAGTTATAACATGATTTGATGGACTGCTGATGACAATGTCGATAATCATGATGATGAATATGAAGAAGGTGATGATGATTCCATGAATGATGAATATGATGATAATGGAAATGATGATGAAGACCATGATGACTGTTTCTATGACAATGCCAATGATGATGATGATGATGACGATGACAATGGCGATGCCAATGACCTTGGAGAATCTTCCCAATTCTTAAAATTCCATCATTGTCATAATCCTAATCATCATATTTGTCATTGTATTTGTCATCTAGATCATCATCATCATTGTCATCTAGGTCATCATCATCAACAATGACATGAATGGTGACGATGACGATGATGATGCCATTAATGATGGCGACGATGTCCATGATGATGACATTGAAAATAATGATGATGGTGATGACAACGATGATGATGATGATAATGATGATTATGGTTATGATGATGACAATGATGTGATTACATGAATATGATGACGATCCATGTTCTAGAGTGAAAGCTAGATTCTTACACTATAATTTTTTTCTTTAGGGCTCGTGCGCCGTGCAAAAGGCCGCATGATATCATACATGCATTCCATATATAGGGAAAATATTACCTACAAGTGTGATACGGTTACCATTTAAAGCATGCATATAACTTATAACGATAATTGGGCACATTATAATATTGGATATTGTAGAGAAATTGGATATTTAACTCCGCCAACTACATTCTTGGCAATAAAATTATATTTGATTGGTAAAGTTGGAAAATATGATTAGATTGGATTATAAATAAAGGGGATAGGAGAATCATATTATTGACATGTATAGATTTATAGTCGACTATAGTAAACATAAGTACGGTGGGTTGTAAAAGACCAATGACAAACTATAAAAGAATTGAAGATGGAGATGGTGACGATGATGAAGATGGAGATGACAATGACAATTACACTAACACTGATAATGAAAATGACAATGACAACGATTATGATGAAGACAATGATGATGACATTTTGATGATGTGATTATATGATGACGACAATGATTGCAAAACTAGGTGCATTATATCAGAATGACGCTAAAGTGGATGCAAACTGCATCCACTTTAGCTTCCCAAATCATTTACATTTAAATTCTCCTTGTTCTAGGTTTTATAGGTGTAAAATTAGGCACATTATAATGGGATGGTGCTAAATTGGATAAAAATTGTGTCCACTTTAGCATCCCAAATCAATTACATTTAACTTCTCCTTGTTTTAGGTTGACAATGGCAACGATGATGACGATGGTGATGGCTACAATGATGACAATGATCATCATTGTTATCATTGTTGACATCATCATCATCACCACAATCATCATATTCATTGTCACCATCAACATTGTTTCCATCATCATATAATCACATCATCATCAATGCCATCACCATTTCCATCATCATTCATTTCATTGCCATCGTCATTATCATCACAATGTTGATGATGATGATCATGATCATGATTTCAATGATGACGATGACGATGACAATAGTGTTCATCATGATGACGATGAGAATGATGATGATGATGATGATTCTAATCATCATCATTGGCATCATCATCATTGGCATCATTATCATCATCATCATCAACATCATCATCATCATCATTGTTATCTAGTTTAACATGATCATCATCATCATTGTTATCTAGTTTAACATGATCATCATCATTTTCATATAGGTCATCATCATCGTCATCATTTAAAGCATATGGGATATAGCTACCATTTAAAGCATGCATAATAAGTGGGATATGGTTACGATTTAAAGTATGCATAACTTATAACTATGATTGAGTGCATTGTAATCTTGGAGCTTGTAGGGAAATTGGGTTTGTTTACCTCTACCAACACTTTCTTATAAGGCTCATCATCATCATCATTCATGTCATTCTCATTGTCATTGTCATCATCGTTCTTCCTTGTCATCATTATTATCATATAATCACATCATCATCAACATCATCATTGCCATCATCATCATCATCATCATCATCATTCATCTCGCCATCATCGTCATTTTCATTTTCATTGTCATCAACTCTGTTGTCATTGTCATCACCATCATCATATAATCACATCATTGTGAATGCCATCATCGTCGTCATCATCAAATCAATTACATTTATCACATCCACTTTGGCATCCAAAATCAATTACATTTATTGCATCCACTAAATAGCATCCCAAATCAATTACATTTAAATTTTGTTTGTGTTAGGTTTTCTAGGTGCAAAACTAGGCGCATTATATTGGGATGGCTCTAAAGTGGACAAAAATTACGTCCACTTTAGCATCCCAAATCAATTACATTTAAATTCTTCTTGTGTTAGGTTGTCTAGGTGCAAAACTAGGTGCATTCTACATCCACTTTAGTGCCAACTGTTAGGGGAACTTCAAAATATTAACCCAAAAAAGCATCCTTGGCCAGCAGGTTACAAGTAGTGATGGGATTTATAACTTTCCTAACCAAATCCTAGGGAAAGGAGAGGCCATATGTTTATCTTTTTTACCTAGACACTCTTATGGAAGGAGAGGCCTAACTTTGCACATAAGATATGGAAGGTGTTAGTGTACTTCAACACAATATGGTATTTACCATGTTACAATGTTCTTCGTCTCATGCATTGGTCTTAATAGTTTCCAATAGGGTGATACTCCTCCTTGAAGGAATCAACAAAATTCCCAAAAATGGGTTATGTCTCATACGTTTCAAAATCAATTTGGCATGTTGCTCACAAAATCTATCCCAACAATGTTTGATATGGGAAATGGACTTTAGGAGTATGACAATAATCTTCTCATCACCAGAAGAAAAAGAAAAAAAAAATAATAATAAATAAATAAATAAATAAAAATAAAAATAAAAATAAAAATAAAAATAAAAATAAATAAAAATAAATAAAAATAAAAATAAATAAAAAATTAAAAAAAATAAAAATAAATTAAAAATAAAAATAAAATAAAAAAATAAAATAAAAAATAAAATTAAAAAATAAAATAAAAATTAAAAATTAAAAAAATTAAAAAAAATATTAAAAAAAATTAAAAAAAAAATAAAAATAAATAAATAAATAAAAATTAAAAAAAAAAAATAAAAAAAAAAAATCGTAAACAAAGAAACACCCCTTGAGTTGATATAGCCATCTCTCAAAATATTCCATGTCTATCTTTTCTTCAAACAAAGGGACATAAAAAGCAACTTGCACCTTAAATGGTGTTCTTCCTCTGAAATGATTGCTTATCAAAGGTGCCTTCATCACCATTTGGAGTCATTAAAGGATTTTGGTGAAATGATCCATCATCTTGTTCCTTTATCACTTGAGGGCTCATTGGAGAAATTTGATAGGGTTTCATGGTTTGTCATTTTTCTTTAGTTCGTTCACCATGAGAGTCTACATGGGTTAGTGATGAAGATTTTTCACAAGGGTCCTTTAGCTTTATGTTGAACCACCTATACCTTAATCGCGTGAGGAGCATGTGCAGAAGAACAACACAAAGCACATTAATTAATTTGACAACATTGATTTTGATTGGATTGAGAATGAATTGAGAGAATGCACAATGTTGTAGAAAGAACAAAAGATATTATAATGAAAGTAGAGTATTCTAGTGAAAACTAATGTCTTTTAAAAATCAATATTAAAAAAAATACAATGTGCAAAGCAATACATAATGGCTAGAATGGTGATAAGTTATCTCTAATAAGAAATATTATGCTAACTATACTCATTCAAAATAATGCAAAAATGCTTAAAAGAAGAGGCATAATAGCTATAATGGTGATAGGTTATATATGATAAAATATATGATGACTATACTCATTCACAAAAAATGCTCAAAAGAAGAGGCTAAATCTATATTTTATAATAATGCCAAAAATATCTAAGATGTAAGAACCCTAACCCTAACATGATTAAGCCCAAGTATATTGGATGAAGCCAAATTGTTCAAAAAAAAGGGAGCCTTTCCAAGTCTATAACTTTTTGCTCATTATTCCATTTTAATATTTTCTTTAGATAAATAGAGAGAAAATTTATGAACTATACTATATGCCTAACCATATAACCTTAATCAACCATTTATATCAATTCAATATTGATTCTTTGATTCTACACCGTTTTAATGTTAAACAAAACAAATACTTAAAAGTAATAAAAACAAATAACTATCTTCAACTAATTTGAATTCACTTGGTTAAGAATTTAGTACTCAAATCCCTCACTCTTACACTAAAAGGCGTACACCTTGTTAATCCGTTTATAGATCCGGGTTAGAATAGATCAATGCTTTCGTATTCTTAACTACTTTGGTGGTTCAAATCAGGTGAAAGCAAATTTCATAATAGTGGGGTGTTTTATGGTTGCTACGGCCCATATATTTATTTTCAAATGTGTAGAATGTAGTAAAAATTTGAATAGGTCGTCTTGGTAACCAAGACAACCAGAGGCTGGGAAGAAAAAATCGGAGGCAAAGTGAAGTATTATTTTAGAGAGTAATTCGTGTCCAAAGTATTATGGCAGGAAATATGGCTTGGATAGCCGGCAGGCTGAAAAGCGTGTTAGGCAGGGCTGCTGGTTCAGCCAGGGGAGCGTGTGAGAGGGCATCGTGGGTTCGTTCAGAGAGCAGCTATACATCATTTATTGGGAGCTAGAAGCCCACTGACAACTCCGGCCTTGCCAAATCCAGATTGGTAAAACTCAGAAAAAGCTATGAGAAGGAATTTAAAGAGCTCCGCAAGCAGTACTTCTACGAGATGGAGGCCAAGAGATTAGAGGATCGGGCCAAACACAAGGCCAAACTAGAACGCATGAAGGTCACCAGAGAAGAGCATAAGTCTGCTAAGAGAGAATGGTCTCAGTTGCTTGCAACTCAGTGCCAACAACAGGCAGAGGAATTCAGAGAAATGTTGGTAGTTTTTCGTGCATTTCCTTTTTTTTCAATACCCTTTTGAGGATTTCGTTTTGGGTCTTAAAAATAATTGCATGCTCTGTTGAATAATTTGGTTCATTACTAAGCATCCAGGCTCTGCAAGGATTGAGAACTTTGATCTAATAGATAGACATGCTCTCCAACCTAGTTGGCCTTTTGGGAACATTATACATTTATCCGGTTGATCCATGTCATGAACTAAATTACCCAATACCCATAACATAATAATAAATATTGAATACATCAGATATAAAGGAGGAGGACAGCCTAAGTGTGATGATGAGTTTCACCTACAATTTTTAAGAAATACTAGAATCTCTATAACCAAAGGTAGCAATATTCCGTAATCATGTAGTATTGAATAATCATGCATGTTGGAATGTGACAACCAATTGACGGTTGAGGTCAAGTTGGTTCACGGTGGTTTTACCAACGGTATAATCAGTTATCGGTTATGTGTAACTGAAGAAGGAGGATCTTAAATATGTGGCCCATTGAGGCAAATATTGAGCTGGGGCTTTAAGCCCTCTCCAGGATAATTTGTAAACTATGTTGATGATGAATAAAGAATGCCTGCCCTTGTCCCGTGGATGTAGCCCACATTCAGTGGGTGAACCACGTAAATTTCTGTGTCTCTTGTGTGATTGTTGTTCTGTATAAATATGCTATATATCTGTTACAAATCTTCTGTGTTTTCTGTGATCTATGTGGGTTGAATGCCCAACAATGCACAACTGGGCATAACTGTGTGAAGGGCTATAATAATCTCCTATATATGCTAATTGTAGTTTGATAAAGGCCAATGTTTTGACCCTTTTCCGATTTGTCCTCATCGGAATCAAGCGATGCAACTTTGTTGAAATTCGTTGATAAATTTGTAGAAACTGCATATTCTGACTGCACAATTGGATTCAACAACCCAAAAAACATTTATTACACATGGATTGTGCAATTTATGCTACTATGCTTTGCAACTGGATTGCACAATTGGATTCAGCAACCTAAAAAACCTTTATTACACTTGGATTGTGCAATGTATGTATCTCATACCAGCGATTTCATCATACAAAGATTTCTGCCCAAAATTGTTGGTTTCGATTCTCGTTGTTTTGGTTGGACGGAAAAAGGTCCAAGCGTTGGCCTTTCATACTATGCGTATACTGATTTCTCACTCCTTATATATGTGGGCACGGTTCGTGCCAAATTACAATTTTCTTGCACAAGTGATTCCTTATATTGGCTAAAGGGTGATAACATTCCTCGATTTTCAGGATTGAATTCCCAGATGAGTAGATGTCATGCCAATATTTTGTAATGCAGACCGAGTGGAAGGGCTGAAAAAATTATTTATTTGAAAGTATTCAGACACGCATTTCGTTTGCATATTTATGAGGTTAGGACCATATACATGTTGACCAAGTTGCGACCTCACAATCGACAGGGGTCCACCAACTGTCGACACACACCACAGTCTCCCTGGGCACTGGCCCGAGCAGGTTTGATCCCACCCAGCAACACCCGCAGAGCGGATGAGGTCTCACCCAAGGCGTCCAGGAAGAGCAGACGGAACCATGTTTCCTCCGAGGGAAGAGGCAAGTTGCAGCAATATGATACTAACAACAATTCCAATTATTCATCATGAAGTTCTAGCACATTGCAGCATTTAACATTACCAAAAACAGAGATCGCACATTACTTTAATCACAGCGTTTTCACATAGACAGATAACACATTATCGCGGTATTCACATTATAGCAACAGAAAACAGATAACTGTATTAAGAACAAGCAATAACATAGGCATCAAACAACATTACGCACAGATTGCACCAAATCATCATCCTTATATTACTGTGGCAAACCAAAAGCAGTACATCAATCTCTGCGTAACACCCGCATTATCTCTGTCAATCTCCGCACATAGCTCTATCTCTAGCTCTTCTCTCTATCTCCTCTCCATCAACTCCCTCTAACACTTACAATTCTCATCTATTTATAGGCTTCCGCCAATTACAATACTTGTCCACTTACCTAACCAACACTTGTGGACAATCGATTAACTAACTTGGTCTAATGACCCAAAAACCCGCATACTGCAGTACAATTGACTCGATATTACAAAATACATGACCCAAAACCCGCCAACTACAGTATACTTGACTCACTATTACAAAATACATGGTCCAAGTGACCCAAAACCCACCAAGTGCGGTATCCTTTGGCACCAAATACTCCTTTCGCGCCTTCATCCAATGTGTCGCAACGTCAGCGGTACCGCGACACATCCTCATCAAACCGCCTGCCAACAAGCCCCCAACACAATCTTGTGGCTCGCCCTCGAGCCACGTCAACTGCATCTGTTCTTGCTGTCTGGATCACGCAATGTTGTCTCCGTCTTCAGCTGTACAGATCCTCGGCTACCAATTCTGTAAGCCCTCCACGAGAGTAGGCAATCTCCGACTTACTGTCAGGGACATCGCGAACTCATCCTCCAGTCGCATGGAATAGTGCAGACTGAAAAGAAAAGAGGATGAACAGTACCAAGGGTTGAGAACGGCGGACGACTCTGGCACATTTGTTTCGTGCTAGCGCCCATCGTCGACTGAAGTCAGGGAGCTAGCACCCCAACTAGCATTTTGATAAAAAATAGCATAACCCTTCGAACAACTACTGCATACTGAATCATGCGGGACCGGCCAGGGGTCCATCTCACTGTCGACGCATACTGCAGTCACCCTGGCGCCGGCCCGAGGATACATAGCGTAAGTGCACCTGCGGTATCAAGATGCTCAGGGACACTCGTCATTCAGGCTCGCAGGGCCCCTGGGGTGCTACCATGGGAAACAAAGCGAAGCATTTCCACAGCCTCCTTGGAATTCCTCACAACTCACCTTGCATAGGGATCAAACAGCATAACCACTCTTGGTCGGAACAACTTTTGGATAGCGAACTACCAACCTCCTTGGGTACTTATAGCCAGATCTTCCTCTGTCACGACAGGGGGAATGATGCCCCGGTACTCTTCGTCTGTGTGTATGAGTCGACCAACTGCCACAGTGGGGGGGGGGGGCGACCATGCTGCCAACAGAGATCCCTCGTGCCACCACGTGACCAACTCTGTGGATCGTCCCGGCCCATCGTGCAAAACATACCGTTGTCATGTGTGAACTCAGCGAAATTAGGCAGGGGCAATCATGTGTGGAGAGGGTGACCGGTAATCACACCACTTCGCCATACTCTCCCAAATCCGTCAGCAAGCCTGAGTGCAACACCGTCATGAGTCTCTGACTGGCGGTACAAGCCTCTCCCGCTTGGGCATGCCGTCCACTGTTGGTGCATCATCTGCCATCAATCAACCTGCAACAATCATTATTTTTTTATTTTTTTTACCCAATGCGACTCAGACATCGCACTGCTCTAAGCCCGTGCGATAGGGCTTCAACCTGTGACCATTTACCAGCTTGGGGAGCATCCCCCCATCC
Organism: Larix kaempferi; assembly: GCA_027924585.1. NCBI lineage: Eukaryota > Viridiplantae > Streptophyta > Pinopsida > Pinales > Pinaceae > Larix > Larix kaempferi. Next base: position 2,355,266 of record BSBM01000924.1, read on the forward strand.
AATCGCTGCAATTGAACCGCTCCTCCGGAAGTAATACTATTGATGCGGTAGGGACCTAGCCAATGCATCTGCAACTTGCCTGGATGTTTCATAAACTTACTGTCGTACAATAGCACCAAGTCACCTTGCTGAAACTGCTTGTTTTTGATGTGGCGATCATGCCATGCCTTCTGTCGGTCCTTCTCCAGTCCTTGGTGAAAGTCAGCGATAAATCGATCCTCTTCTAGCGCCACCAATTGTGCTATACGCTCATATAACGCTGCAACATCATCCATACCTGTAACAGCCGCAATGCGTAGACTGGGAACAATGTACTCCATAGGCATAATGGCTTCCTTCCCATATACCAGCCTAAAAGGTGTCTGACCAGTCAATCTTTTACATGTAGTGCGATAGGCCCATAATACCGTTGGAACTTTCAAATCCCAGTCATCGTGGTTTGCATTGCACACTTTTGTTAATGCATGCTCCAATACCTTGTTAAACGCCTCTACCGTCCCATTCGCCTATGGGTGATAGGGTGTACTCTTCTTATGTTGTATCTGCAATTCCTCCGTCAATGCGCTGATAGTGCGATTGAGAAAATGGTTGCCTTGATCACTCAGCAATATCTTGGGGCAGCCAAAACGAGTGATAATGTGATCAAACAAAAATCGAGCGGATGTTGCTGCGGAACAAGCAACTACAGGCGTGGCCTCAGCCCATCGGGTCAAATAGTCTGTCGCTGTAATGATGTATCGTGCACCCGTACGTTTCCCTGGTGGATTGATCGGCCCCACAAAACCCACAGCCCACTTCTCGAATGGTTGCAATGTTAATTGAGGTAGTAACGGTATCTCATCGCGTATGGACGGTTTGCCAGTTCGTTGACAAACATCACAAGACCGTCCATAGTTTATCGTATCGTTATGTAATGTGGGCCACCAAAGACCCGTGCGTAGTATTTTCCTGGCAGTCACCCAACCGCCATAATGTCCTCCCGCAACTCCGCCATGTGCCTCAGCCAATATCTACGCATGCTCATGCGGCAAGACACATCTGCGCAATATCTCATTGGCACCCAGTTTATACAACTCTCCTGCGATTAGTTGAAATTCAGCAGCCTTGACGACCAATTGCTTCTTCTGAGCAGTGGTAAAGTCATCGGGCGCAGTGCCGGTCGCCAGAAACTGAAGGATGTCATCGAAGTAGTGATCAGTAGCGGCAACGTGAAATAGTTGGGCATCCGGCAACCCATCGTCGAAATTAGTCGGTTCCTCCCCTGTATCAATCCGTGACAAATTATCTGGTCCAGCATTCAATTGCCTTGGCTTCATAACAACCTCAAAATCAAACTCCTGAAACAACAGTAGCCACCGATAGATCTTGCCCCCCAACATAGGCTTATTGACCAAGTATTTCAAAGCAGAATGATCAGTGAACATTTTAAAATGGCCACCCAACAAATAATGTCTGAATTTCTACAGCGCGTAAACCATGGCCAGACCTTCTCGTTTTGTAGTAGTGTAATTACGTTCTGCAGAGGATAGCTTCCGACTGGCAAAAGCAATGGGATGATCAATGTCGCCTTCTCCTGGTTGAGCCAATACAACCCCTAAAGCAACCGATGAAGCATCAACATGGACATGGAATTCCTTATTCCAGTCCGGAAAAACCAAGATCGGTGTCAACGCTATCTTTGCCTTGAGCGTTTCAAAACTAGCCTGGCATTCCGGGTTCCACTGGAATTCCACATCCTTTTTCAACAACTTCTCCATAGGGGCCGTAATCGCAGCATAACCCCTGATAAACTTGCGATAATATCCTGTATGACCCAAGGTGGCGCACAACTGCTTAACAGTGGTCGGCGGTTGCAACCCCAAAATAAGCGCAATTCTGGCTGGATCGACCAACAATCCCTGCTTACACACAATATGACCCAACAATATCCCAAACGGAGCACCAAAAATACATTTCTTCAAGTTCAGCGATATTTGGTGCTGTCGGCATCGCTCAAGCATCAACCGCAGATTGGCCAAATGATCGCGAATCAACCCATAAACAGTCCAATCATCCAAATATACCTGCAGAAACTTCTGAATAAAATATTTGAATGCGGCAACAACGACCCGGGAAAATATCGCAAGTGCATTCTTCAAACCAAATGGCATGACCGTGTACTGAAATCAACCCCACTCAGTAACAAAAGTTGTCTTATGGCGATCTTCGTTGGCAATGCGAATCTGATGGTAGCCAGAGAATCCATCAGTGAAAGAGTACATCTCCTGGCGACCCACTCCTTCGAGTACTTCATCAGTAAACGGGGTCATAAAGGGGTCATGCAAGCAGGCATCGTTCAACTTCCGCAAATCGACACAAATACGCACTTCGCCTGTTTTCTTGTCCTGCACCACCATAGTACTGATCCATTCTGACTCTTCCACAAGTTCGATAATACCAGCATCCAGCATCCGATCAAGTTCCGCTTTGACCTTTTCTTTATATCACGGATTTAGCCGATAAGGTCGCTGTCGGACTGGCTTAGCGTTTGGTTTCAATCTCTCCTAAATCACCCAGGATTCCTTTCATTTCGGAAAACTTTGTGGGAAACACGTCTTGAAATTCATGCAGTAACTCGGTGATCTTACTCATCATCTCATCATCCCAATAATCCCCAACATTAGCAAACTTGGGAGTGGGTTCAATACCGATATTCGTTTTGCGAAGCTGCAACGGCTGATTGAACGGGTTACTTGGCGCAACAGGTGGTACCACATCGCGACTTCCTTCATATTCGGGAATGTTGATATTCCGGGGATCATCATTGTCCTCTGGCCCTCCACTGACATTGAAGCACTCCATGAGAGACTGCATCTGACTGTGGGTGTGCGGATCAATAGGGCAGGTCACCGGAACAACTTGAAATATCACATCGCGGATGAGCTACAGGGCGTTATGGACATCAGGGTTGGCATTCGCAAATGTGAATGTATGAGTGAAATAGATCGTCAACTCCCCCCATGTTGTAATGTCACGATGTAACTCGGCTGCAGTATACCACAAGCGCGGTATCTCCCCCAAAGTATGGACAAAAGCATGAACCCACTCATCTCTGGGTCGCGTTACCCATAATTGTTGGCACTCCATCACATGATCACCGGGATCAGTTCGACCATCATACTTGCCGGTGTGATAAACCTCAGTATTTCCAAATCGAACCATTATCAACCTTCAACACTGTGACCAATCTTTAATGAATTTCTTATGTGTCGCCCACCAGCGTGCTGGAGCAGCCTTCAGTGCTTCCTCCAAGGCCAGCAATCGCTGGGGTTCTGAGACCCGTTCTTCAAATTTCGCCAAAAATTTAGTGAGGTCAGGAAACCCATTATAGACAGGCAGTGTGACTGTTTCTGTTGCAACCCGACATAAGGATTGCGTTACTAAGCCACATTTGCGAAATGGTACTTCATGCATTCGGTTCTGCCAGTGCTCTAATGCATCATCAGAGTCGGAAGACGTAGAACTCTCGCTGTGCCACTCCAGCTCACCGTGGATCGTGGGACGAATGTAGTCCTCAGAAATATTAAATGCATGATCCCAGCCAATGTGATCGGCATCTTTGATAGGCTCAACATATCGGCGTCCTTCAGCCGGATCCAACGGAGCGATGACTCGGAAATCGCGATTCTCAAAAGTCATCATGCGCTTCTTAAAGTTGATTATAGCTCCATTATCGTTAGCCCATCCTATCCCCAATAGAGAAGGATAGGAGCTTCCTCCATCAACTACTTCAATGACGTCAAAATCAACATAAGTCTTCATGCCCTCAATATCAATCGTGAGCCGCAGAACCCGCCCAATCGGTGTAACCTTCGCATGGTTAGCCAACCGGAGCTGGACAGGAGACCAGCTCAATGGGGGACTCCCCATCTTCTGCCATGCCTGCTTGGTTAAGATGTTAACATCCGAACCAAGATGAAGAATAACTGAATCAACATCGTAGTCGCCGATCTGAATGTTCATTTGCATTTCCTTGCCAATCTTCCATCGCTGTAAGGAGTTTACTGCCGACTCCTGTCGTCCTTTCGGAAATCGCTGCAACCATCCTTCAATCTCAACCAGGGCAGCTGGGTCTCGTGCCAATGATAGACAGCTTTCAAGGAACTTCTGCAATATCCCTGGTGGTGGTCGATCGACGTCTGATGTGGCATCAAAGACAAGTGGCATATCGCAAATAACAACCTTACCATGATCTTTCTCCAAAGTGAGACATGCTTCCAGGAACGTCTCCCGCTCCGCATCAATGTCAAAATTTACCGTCTTCTGACCAGCCAAGCGAATGAGTGGTCACGAACCATCTTCCCCAGTCATCTTGCCTCCATGAGTGACAACAGCCACTGAAGCATCTTGTGGTCACGGTTCTGCAGAAATAGTCGCAATATTGGCACCCTGTGTCTGGTTCTGTTGCAAATTCCCTGGTTGATTTACATTAGGATTAGCATTCAGTAATGGTCGTGGGGGCTGGTTCTGTACTGGTTGCTGCACCGGGTTCTGTACCGGTTGCTGTACCGGGTTCTGTAGTTGCGGAGTGTTCCCAGCCTGCCATCTTGCAATCAACTATGGACAATTCTCGACTGTATGATCATTACCGGAACAAAACGTACACTGATTCTATAGCAGTGGGCAGTCGCGCTGATAATGTCCCCATACCACACAGTGGTAACATTGCACAGGTCCACGACCACCTCGGCCTCCTCCTCCACGACCAAATCCACCGCCACGTCCGCCCCTGTAGCCTCCCCGATAGCCGCCCTGCTGCTGATACTGAGGTTGGTTAAACTGTTGTTGCATGGATGCCGGCGACATCCCTTGCCCTTGTGGTACATACTGTGGTGGTTGCACGTACTGAGGTTGCAGGGGGTTCACCAGTGTATATTGCGGTACGAACTGCTGCAGTTGTTGCTGTTGTGGTACAAACTGCATCTGATGTTGTGGTATTGGCTGAGCGACCTGCGGTTACATTTGTGGTTGTTGCACCGCACGCTGATCGTCCTTGACGTAGAATGCATTGCACATCCTCTCTTGTAGCAACCCATATGCACGGCAATCCTTGTCGTCATGACCCACCGATTTGCAAAATGTGCAGTAGAGATTTCATGGGGTTGTCACCATTTTCTGCATATACGGGAAACTATCATGACTGTGCCCAAATACCGAACAAACGCGACACCACGGCATACTGCCGCCATTCAATGGATTGGGCGCACCGGAGACCAAATAATTATGAAAATCCGGGCAATCATCTTTCGTATGTCCCTCTCGTCGACATCGCGTACACCATACCTCATCGCACGGTTCCTTGTTCTTCTTTAAATCTTGTAACTGTATAGTCAGGTTGGCAAGCTATGTCTGAATCTGCAACATCCCAGCTGCATTATCTCCAATCGACGATGCCTCCAATCGCATTGCAATCTCTAGAGCTTCGCCAGGCGTCGATATGTTTTGCTGCATCAGCGGCAGTCAAATGTGGGGTAACAGTGCCGCAATGAACCATTCTTTATGTTGGACAGCGCTCATATCAAAACTAACCTTTGCCATCAGTGTCTTGAATCGCTGGTCGAAATCCCATACCGTCTCATTGGGATACTGCTTAATTTCCTTCAATTCAGTAATATACTGGGCCTCCGACTTAGGCCGTCTAAATTCAGCAATCATCCCATCCCGAATCTCATTCAATGACTTATCTGGGGCCCCCGTAGGGACTAAGACAAATTTTATGAACCAATCTAATGCACGACCTCGCAGAGTCGTGGCCAACTGCCCTTTCTTAACATCGTCATTAGTGATCTGTTTCACTGTCCAGACAGCTTCACACAAAAACCAATACTGCTCTAGGTTTTCTGTCGCACTGCCATGGAACAATGGTAGCTTAGCATCATCACCCACCATCTTGGGCTTCCTTCCTCTTGTTGCTACGCTACTACCAATTAACTTTTGCGGTATTGACGAACTTGGCGGTGTCGAAGTATTATTTCTTGATGGTTGAGAGTCAGTGAGCGGAGGGGTGGGTATGTTTGTGCCGGGGTTTGGTCCTGCCTCTATCCTGGGCATAGCCTAGCTGTCCCTGTCAGGACTGTGAGGTCGCTTCGTCCCGTGTGGCCTTCCTTCACGGTCTTGCAGTCCGATCACAGCAAGACCTTTTCCTATCCTCTGCCTCTTTTCCTGTCGGAACCTTGCTCCTCCCCTCGTAAGGCCACTTTCTTCCCCGGCTTCGCTCACAGTCTCCTCATGGTCTGCACCCATCTACCCCTTTACCATTCCTTCGATCGCCCCTCGACAGTCGCGATACCCACGGCCTCCACCCACCAGGCTACTTACTGATCAAGGTGCATCTTCAATATACCTTTCTCGCAGATTAGCATCTTAATCGATAGTTGGAGTGACAGCAAAAACCTTCCCCTTGGTCCATCAAAGAAGTATCTTTCAGCTTCACTATAGGATTTCTTCGTGTCAACCGCAAATTCAGTGATATATCCTTCCAAAATGCTATCAAGCCAAACTTCGACAGCCCGCGATGCCTTATTATCGACTTCCTGCAGCTCCTGGATCAACTCCGGGGTCCAAGTCGTCGGTTCACCACCTTGGAAATTTCTCTTCTGGAAGGTCAGCTTTGACAACCACTCATATAGAACAACTGGGAATTCGGAGAAGAACCACTTGTGCGGACTGTCGTGAATATATCTTCCCAACCAGTGATCTACAGTTAGTCGCGTGTTTCGACTTTCCTTTTCAGCAAATTCCCGCAGTCTCTGATCAAACTAGCTTTGTATCTCCGGCTTCGTCAGGTGCCACAACATGGCCTCCTCTTACTCTGCACACGGTCCCGGAAACGGAACCATTTGTTGACCAAGTCACGACCTCACAGTCGATAGGGGTCCACCAACTATCGACACACACCACAGTCCCCTGGGCACCGGCCCGGGCAGGTTTGATCCCACCCAGCAACACCCGCAGAGTGGATGAGGTCTCACCCGAGGCATCCAGGAAGAGCAGACGGAACCATGTTTCCGCCGAGGGAGGAGGCAAGTTGCGGCAATATGATACTAACAGCAATTCCAATTATTCATCATGAAGTTCTAGCACATCGCAGCATTTAACAGTACCAAAAACAGAGATTGCACATTACTTTAATCGCAGTATTTTCACATAGACAGATAACACATTATCGCGGTATTCACATTATAGCAACAGAAAACAGATAACTGTATTAAGAACAAGCAATAACATAGGCATCAAACAACATTACGCACAGATTGCACCAAATCATCATCCTTATATTACTGTGGCAAACCAAAAGCAGTACATCAATCTCTACGTAACACCCGCATTATCTCTGTCAATCTCCACATATAGCTCTATCTCTAGCTCTTCTCTCTATCTCCTCTCCGTTGACTCCCTCTAACACTTACAATTCTCATCTATTTATAGGCTTCCACCAATTACAATACTTGTCCACTTACCTAACCGACACTTGTGGACAATCGACTAACTGACTTGGTCTAATGACCCAAAAACCCGCATACCGCGGTACAATTGACTCGATATTACAAAATACATGACCCAAAACCCGCCAACTGCGGTATACTTGACTCACTATTACAAAATACATGGTCCAAGTGACCCAAAACCCGCCAAGTATGGTATCCTTTAGCACCAAATACTCCTTTCACGCCTTCATCCAACATGTCGCAACGTCGGTGGTACCGCGACACATCCTCATCAAACCGCCTGCCAACAATACATGAGCAGGGATTTCAACGACTTCAAAAATAAGTCCACAATCTACAATCATCAGAGCTTTACCAATCTTGCAGGTTTCTATTAAAGACATCATATCTTTTTCCTTTAAGCAATCTAACAGCTTCAGGACCTTCAAAAGGGAAGAAGACTTGCAAATCTCTGGTAAGTTCACGATCTCCAACTGTAGAATGGTGATGTTTAGAATTTGGGCTGAATTTGTTTGTAATATCTGTGTAACTTTGAAAGCCCAGCTCCCCCACTGTTGTCACCTTTGTAGCTCCTAGATATCGCTTGTACAGATTCCTTGATTAGAAATTTGCATCCCTCAAGGTAAAACAATTGTCAATATTAGAAACCCCCTAGGAAATGTTTGCAATTCTTTGTTTGTCAAGAAATCTTTCTCTAGTGGTTGGATACCTAAATCAATAATGTCTTGCTTATGGCCCAGAGATGAAGGGAATGCCAGTAAATCTGGAGTGTGAATGCAGTTCCACATATGCAGTCAAGTCCCTTTGAACCAGTTGGTTTCCATAATCCAACTGTTGTTGTTAAAGAGCCTTTTCAAATCTCTCATCCCAACTCTTGAAAGACTTATTAATACAACTTAATACTTATCAATAAGGTTGATAACTTAGTACAGAAAACGCTGGTTTAAATCAGCATTACGGGATGGTGGGGCAATGGGCATACATGAAGGCTTTGTCCCTGTGTTTGGCGATTTTTATGGTTGAAATTCAAATATTGGTGATTTATTTGCGACATTGATTAAAGGCTATTATATTCAGTGATTTTGTTGGAGACGATTTGAATAAAATAAAATTTGAATTTGTTTGCTGAAGAAATCTGCATTTTAGTTGAATTTATGTTTAAAAATATAATGAATTTGTTAAAATTAGTCTTCAATAAATTGAAAATAATTGAAAAAAACCTAATAAACTTTATATCTGTTCTTTAAAAATCGGTCAACTCAGAAAACTCAGTCCGGAGGATCAAACCTGCCGAGTCAGACCTTGACTGGGCCGGTTCTGTACCAAACCGGCCTCAAACTGGCTGGTTCTGCATGAACTTGGTCGAGCTCATCCAAATCTCTCAAACAGGAATTTTAAAAAAATTGGTGAGTTTTGTACAAGTGACATTGAACTCAGTAATATTAATAGAACTAAATATGATAACCCCTGGATAATTAAATTAATGTTTAATAAGAAAATGGGTATCGTGTTAGAGTGTTTAATTGATAACCCATGGATAATTAAATCATCAATGTTTAATAGGAAAATGGGTATCGTGTTAGAGTGTTTAATAGGTAGTTGTTGCTAAGATAATCCAAGTTCAAATTCAAGTGGGCATCACCCTTCATGGTTGAGTCATATGTGGAGATAAGGTTAGAACTTGGGATAATCTACAAAAGAAAGGCTGGCAGGGTCCGATCATATGTCTTCTCTGCAAAAAAGATGAAGAATCAGTTAACCAGCTTTTGATTACCTGTAGCTATACTTCTTCTGTTTGGAATCGGGTCTTTTCCTCTCTCAATATCACACAGGTTTGGTAGGGTGTTGACTTCGGGAAAGCCTGCAAATATTGGCAAAATACATGCAAAGACTTGGATTTCTTTCCAGCCATTGTTTCTTGGAGAATTTGGGAAACAAGGAACAAATTTATCTTTGAAAATGAACTTGATCAGCTGGAAATTTTTGTTATGCAGATTCTTCATTGGGTAAAGGATTTTAAACCAGATAATTCTAAAATTCCCAAATTTAGGAGCTTGAATCAAATTCATTTCCATAATGGAGCACTTGGATTTTTTGATGGGGCAGCACAGGATGGTAGGTGTGCTGCAGGTGTTTCTCTCTTCATCAATAGCAATCATAGATTCTGCTTTATACTCTTTTGTGGCTCGGGCACCAATATGAATGCTGAGTTGTTAGCCTTGTGGGTCCTTTGCAGAATGGCATCAATTTTTGGCATTGTGGCCTTAATTATATATGGAGACTCCAGAGTTACTATTAAATGGGCAAGCGGTGTCTATAAGTTACAAGTGACCAATTTATATCCATGGTACCACAGAATCAATGATGAAATCAATTTTGTTTTGCACCTAGAACTTTTTCATATTTATAGGGAACAAAACAGGTTGGCAGACTCCCTCTCGAAGGCATCTCTAAAAGGCTTGGAGGGGACTCTTCTATGGGAGGAATTTTGGGATGATAAGCTCACAGACTTGGGAAGCTTCCCTCTTTTTGATGTTTAGGCTTATCCCTTTTTGTATCTTGCTGTAACTGACTAGTCTCAGTCTATCTTTGACACAAGATTCTTGTTGGCTCTCTTTTTGGACACATTACTAGTATTTCTAATCTGATCAGTTTGAATCGGATTACTTTGGAACAGTGTAATACTTTTTTATTCAATATGAATACCAAAAGTATGTTTTTTTCCTTTGAAAAAGGTTAGGTTCTCCTCAATTAAAGAGTTGATATATTGATTGTATCTTATGTATTTGTGCTTAGTGCAATCAACTATTCTGCTTTGAGTTGGTGAAGTACTAACACCCTCTTCTAGCATTAAAATGTGGTAGCAGCATTAAATGTATACGGGGAGAACTTATTCTAGGTTTACCATCTAATAGGCGCGCAGACACACACTCACAACCCCAAGGGATTAGCTCAATCAATTGATCGATTGTTGTCAATGTTATAGGGAAATTGGCTAGTTCCATGGTGGCAAGTGCCCACTTCGAACCCCCTTGTGTTAGGCACACTAGTCTATGTCAATGAGTTTAATGGGGATGCCATCCACAAATGTGGGTAACCATCCCATCAGTTTCCCTACAAGGTTTATCGTGGATAAAGAGTCGAAGAAGTAGCTCAATTGGTCATCACCAATGCTGTTGGTCATTTGGCTAGTCTTGTGCCAACAAGGGCCCACATCAAATTACCCCTAGGTGAGGTGCACGAGTTTACACCAATGAGTTTACTAAAGATGCCATCCATGAATGTGGAGAAACACCCCTTGGGTTTTCCCACAAAGTTTTTCCTTGGAAAAAAGAAATACATACACACAAGTAGGGTTCAACTGAAGAATAGGAAACAAGTGCCTTTTCCTAATAATAGTAATAGTCACCATCTCCATTCATGATTATGTCCATTTCAACTATTAATTTATTGTCTCTCAAGTCGAGCTTCTCCATCAAGTTGATTCCTTGGTTTAAAACTATGGAGTAAATGATAGCTTCTATCCTATCAAGGTAAAAACATAAACAAGTCTCATTCTAATGACGACGAATCGAAAGTTGTTCAAGCATTTTTCTTTCTTGGAGTCGGAAATAATTAAATAAACTATGCAATTTGTTGTTCTATCGAGTGAAAGCATCAAGCAAGTATATTTGCAAAGTGAGGCCATATGGAAACCGAACCACCAATAATACACACTAGTGTTATCAATGACATCAGGATTTATGCAATCTAATTATTAATGGACATGACCTGTTTCCTTTCAGAAAATAATGATGAAGATGGTACTTATTTTTTTGGTATGTTTGAACAAAGTATTCATTAATGAGAGTGGAATCACATTTTATAATAAAATTGGCTCATCTTCTCAAGCCATAAGAATCCTATCTCATAGTATGAACATTTTTTGGTTTATTTGTGCGAAGGTTACAGGGTTTGAATGAGTATTAGCAAGTCCTCTTGTAGTTGGGTTAGCCTTACACATATTCATTGTTGAATGCAACAGGATTCAAAGAAAACCTTAATCAAGTACTATAGACCATGTGCCATGATTACGCCATCAATATCTCATGTTCAGCGTGCGCATTGATCAAAATCAGTAATAGCATATCACTGAACTCCGATGGCTTGTATTGGCTTGTCTCATGTTACCAACCAGAAATTTCATACAGATTAAATTGATCGACTCCTATAATATCAGTTTCAACTTATATACTTGAGAGATTCAAGAAGTAAGGAGTATTGTCTCCCCCGTACTAAAAATTTGGCATATCCACCAGTTTAATCTATATGCATTCTTCAAGGCTCTGGTATCAATCGGATCCTCGAGAAACAAATATGAATGCTTCATTGTTTTCCATGCCACTGCCTAGTGATTCTAAGTCTTGGTGCATTGTGTGATTCTGCCATTCTGCTACCACAGATAAGCATAATGGAATGTCTTCAAAATATTATGGTACAACAATCTCTTCAATGCTATTTGGCAAAAAGAACCCTAAATCTGAACAACTCATGAAAGTGACAATAATTAATGAATAAGTAATATTTTACCAAATCAAAGATTAATATGAGATTGCATTGAAAGTGTATAATTATGATACTATTTCCAGTTCTCAAAGAGCATGCCATTATAATCATAATTCAGTATACCTATTATTGTTATTGGTCACATCCATAAGGGTGCAAAATGTTTTCTAGTGATTGTTAACACTGGATTTTCTCATGGAAATTTGTGTGTTAGGTTCTAGCACATCCGTGGGTACATAGGGATCATAATGAATTTCTTCCAAATTTCTCTTGATTGCTTCAGCATTGACGGTAAGGGACATTAGCAGTGGATTCAGCATCAATGATTCTTAAGTACCTTGGCAATATCTTTATTCCAGCGCTGTTGTGTATGAATTCTTCATATTTAGAGATCAACATTTTCTAGGAGGCAGCATGGTCAGTGCTATTTTAGCAGATTATAACTAGTTCTATGTTAGTGGGGCTTCATACATGCATGCCAGTTCAGTTCAGCAGGTTGCTAATATTTTTTGAGATTGTTTGTATGCTTTCAGTAGGAATTATGCTTTTCTTATTGTTTTTCTAAGCGAGCCTTTTTCGAGTGATATGTATCAAAGTTATATAAAAACAGGGCGCTTTGTTTGTCTGCTTTCACCTAGGATTGGTACTAGTGGAAATGTTACCCCGCAAGCTTAGCATGAAATACATGAATTGTTGTATAAATTTTAGTGGTTCATTTTCAGACTTTCAGTACATGAGGCACTTCCATACAAAGAATGATGACCTCAAAAACATAACGAGTGATAATAACATCTTAATTGACAGTTCATGCAGTTGGCTTGTTTATCCAATGAAGGCAGTTTTAGGATGGAATTTCAATCACCATTTCTGGAAGGAAGTTTTAGGATGGAATTTCAATCACCATTTCTGGAAGGCTTGTTGGAGACATCAGTGAAGCAATGTAGGGAATGATTTGATAATAATTGTGTCCCTGGAAGTAGCAAATAGCCACTTCAGATCCATGCGGTGTGCTTTTTGGCTTCAACCCTTGTTTGGGCTAGAGATTTCAGTTCCGTAGAACAGCTTGTCATAGAATTTGGGTGTTGAACTATCGAAATGGTTTGGCTGGAGCTTTGGAAAGGCAATAATGAAGTATGGAAAACCTATTATAATTGAGGGAGTACATTAGATCCTAGTATTTGACGTATGAATGAAGAGAATCATGAAACAAGTGGTTCAAATGGTAGCACATAAATTCATCTTCTTCGGAGGACACTTTACTTGATCATGACACAAAAGCAAAGGAAGAAAACACTTCAGAAGATGCCCTAGTTAGTGAAGTTTCTGATGCTTTAGAACCTAAGGTTGTAACCATGGTGGACGCAGTATGTTGCAACACAAATATACTTACTTTCAACTTTCAATGAAACAATGATAAGCAATACACCCATGAATGTTAAGGAATGTCAGGTGATTCCTACTGTCCTAAATATGGCTAAATTCGATCAGATGACACTTCTGGAGGAATGGGTGTCTGGCAGATCCATTGATAGGAAATGTCCAGACTCCAACCAAGTATCAGAAGAGTTTAATAAGCAATTTGAAGATGACTAAGGATTACTTTTGTTCATTTGAATCAGAGGGTATGACAGTAGTTAATGTCCCCGCGACAACTTTTCGTCAAACATTGGACTGGTTACACAATCATCTTTTATGGTGCATTGAGCAGGGTAACTCAATCAAATACAGAGCCTAAATCCTTTCCTGTAGCAGATGTCTAATATGCACGGCGTGGTTGCTCTAGCAGATTTCCAGCACTTTATGGCATATTTCCTGTAGCAGATTTTGCCTTAGGTTGAATTGTTCACTTGCAAAAGGGGCACCTTATAGCTGGTGCTTGAATGTCCCCAAGTCACATGTCAAAATCCCCTTCAAATCTGAGTGCTGTAACAGTCAAAACAGCATGGTTTTTACCTGTGCATGCTTGGGATTGATGCCCAACACTTGGAAAAACACAGCAACATGAAAACCAGCAACAGGCTTGGAGGAGGCAAACGGAAAATAAGGAGAGTATGCTGCCTTGTTATGAATATCAAGTGTCCGTTATTGTTGTCAGTTAATGAAGAAGATTACGGCTTGGAAGGAGGGCGTATTCTTGAGGAACACTCCATGAATGCTATCGTTGGACCCAACCTTATATATTCATGCATCAGAGAGTGTGCCTTGTTTGAGGAAGGTTCCATGCTACTTATATCTGATTTTTATTGGAGATGAGTTCTATTTAAGGGAACCTTCTAAGACCAATCGAATTTCATTATGGCTTAGCTTGGCCAATAAGCTAGTGCTTTTTGTGACTGGAAAGAGCGTGCTTTAGTCCATGAGGATATGACTTTGATTTTTCAAACATGCATGTGTTAATTATTGTATAGAGGGAGAATGCTCGATCTGGTAGTTCCTTTTTCAAGATTATGGTAATGGATTTTAACATTACCATTAAATGTTTGAGGATGTTTGAGAGTGGTTCCAATCTCAATGGACTTCATATGCAAAAAGTAGAATTTTAGATTCCTTTCAGAATTCAACAAACTTAATAGTTTTCAGGATTTCTTGATTGCAACGTTTCCACTGGATTATATCATGTATGAGGGTAAGGGATTGGAAGTTAATCAAGCACATCAAAGTTTCAAATTCTCTATGTACCTTGATGTTGGTGGTGCTAATGCCTAATTGTTGAAGTTGATTGAACTCCTGTATCATGACCTTAATAAAAATGTACCCTTCGCTTAAGCAAAATCACTTATTAAGCATGGGGAGCTTTTTCTACCTTATTTTAATGCTTGGATTAGGAAGTTTAATCAAAATTGTACGGTGTTAACTAATGTCCTTGGAGGATCAACTTCGAGATTCGAGGTAGAGGCAAGGGATAGATCCAAGAGGATGGGGGAACATGGTGTTATTGATGAATAGGATCCCAGTATAGGCAATGATTTTGATGATTATGTATTTTTAATTTTGATTCAGATAGTATCTACTTGGTGCCATTTTGATATATTCACCTTTGCATGGTATATACATGAGTAGAGTTTGCATATTTTGTCTCTAATGGTCTGGAATTATAGCTTAGAATCTTTAATATATATTTTTTTCATTAAAATTGTAAAATTTTATGTATTTTTTAATAGTCCGAGTCATTGAAATTAAACCGCTCCGAGTCATTCCCAGTTCTGGTTCTGAGCCAAGATGACCCTTGGCTAGTTCAAAGTACAGTTCCGAGTTTTAAAACATTGCTTTATATACTATGTGTTAAAAGTCTTTTTCACAATAATGGCTAAATGTTGTATTTAAAAAAAAGCTGCAGCCAAACTGTACAGGGAGAAAACACAGAAAAGATATAGAAAGGCTGCAACCTATTGCCAAGGTAATATTGTTTTCCATCGAAAACTTTCTAGCATATCCTGTTCTAAACCAGTAGTTATGTACCTGATAGGGGTACTGTAAATTTTCTAATGCCTAGGTGACTAAAGTTCTTATGTTCTCAACCAAACAAATCAGTTGTTTAATTGTAGAAATTTAACTTTTTCACATAACAATAATCACAAAATATCTGGAAATTACATAGTGAAGTGTAAAACAATTACACACATACACAAGTAATTTTTCCTTCTAGTCCAAGTGGTAGTGGGATAAAGTGTTATCTTCTCCACAATGTTGATCCACATGTATTCGAATCTATGGATCATGTCTTCTTTCCTAGGCAGAATGGCACCTAAAATATTGCTGGTTTTAACTTCTGCTAAGAGCATCCATGAGACATCTTGTATTCTTATAAGCTTTATTAACCTTCTGCAATCAGAGTGTGAGCCACATTATTTTGGCAGGGAGGAATCTTGTCATGGAAGAGATATCCCCTTGAAACTTCTTGAAAGCCAAATGGCAAAAACAGATAAAAATATATTCTTGAACTTCAATTATTCAAATTTCTGTTGTTTTATCATTAAATAAAATCTGAGGGTTTATTTTGCAATATTGCAGACAGTTCTTAAGCAATTTATTGGACATGGAATTGAGAATGATGCAGTCATTACTGATGAGGCAGAACTTCAGCGTCACCAACATCTTGAAAAGCTTTATATTTCCACTCGAGCAGCCAAGGTACTGAAGTTTTCATATTGATAATCTTTCAGAATTAAATAACATGTGATTGCATTCAGGGCTTATAGGTTCTAAAAATGAAAAGATACATTGTTTGCATGCTTTGTCAAGTATAGGTTAATTGATATTATATCTTCTTTTTCAGTATTTTCAGTGAGACATTGTATGGGGTGTGGAAGGTCACATCTCTGCAGGCTCAAAGCAGATGGAATATGGTAAGTTATTTTTATAATTCATTGTCTGTATTCTCTTTGCACATTATTTTCATTAGTTATGCTTCCTTCAATGCTCTCAATGATTTTACTTTTGTTTGTTTATGTAGCAATAGAGTTGGCTAATGACTGCTGCAAATATGCGAATGATGGTCCCAACTCAAATTCGACACTTTCTAGAGCCTCTTTCTATTTTGGAAATTCTCATAATGCAATGGAGAAGGAGAGGGAGGACTTGCATCGGACACTTGGTGTTCAGGTGAAATATAAACCTGTGTTTTAATTTCAGTACGTGGTGATAAAACATGCAATTATTAAACCCATGACACTGAAAAAGATTAAGGAACTCTCAAAACTGCTTCTACCACTACATCTGAAAACATGTGCTAACTGAAAAGTACTGCCAGTAATACAAAAGAACTTGCAGCACTCAAAAAAGCATCTGTCTTAATTAACTCAGAAAAAGGATAACTGTGCACACACCCTTGCTGGTACACTGAATAATAACCACATACAGAGGGGACCTTCCCTACCTGTATATAGAAGCATGCATAGGGTTTACAATGAGACTTTACCTATTTTAGGCATCTAGGTATGAGTACTCAGCCTGTGCCAAAGCGTAGAGTAGGTAACCATGTAATGCACCCTTGCCCTGCCCTTGGGATCAACACCTCCCCTATCTAATTATGGAAATGACTAATTCTAACAAAGTCAAATTGAATTTAGAAACAGAAGCTCCTAATCTGGAAATTACTAATTTTGAAATTAACTAAAGGTCAATGCATGCATGCTTGAGGCATGCATGTGTCCTCACTGGCTACTAGAAAACTGGTGTGTGCATCCACTCTTCCTCTATTGCTGCACCATCTCTCTATCTTGCTATGCCCTTTCCTTGAATACACTATCACTATGTAGAACCATTGTTATGAGTAATCAAGGTAAAATCTAATACTCCCTCTTTGCAAGGAAGATGTTCTCCACCAAGCCAAGTCTCTTTCTGAGCATCTCAAACTTTCCCTTGGCTAGGGGCTTCGCCAAAATCTCTGCAATCTTTATATCTGAAGGAACATATTCTAGGATCACTGCATCCTTTTAAATTTTGTCCTTGATGATCTAACACTGGATATCGATGTGCTTGGAGTGATCATGAAACGGTGGATTCTCAAAGAGCTTGATGGAACTATGATTATCATAGTAAATCAGAGCAGGCTCCATCATTTGATTGGTCAACTTTGCCATCAACTTGCTAAGCCAGATGGCTCATGACTAGTAGAATTGGCTGCTATATACTCTGCCTCTGTTGAACCAAGTGTAACAGGTGCCTGTTTCCTATTAAACTAGGATATCATACTTGAACCCAAACTGAAATAGAGCTCAGTTGGTTACGATAGGATGTCATCAAGTTCCATGGTATCAACAATTCCAGCCAGACTCTTTTTCTCCATGTAGCATGGTCATTGGTAACCAATTCCAATTCAGCTAACCAAGATGCTAATTAAGTACCGTGTTCATTTTATATAATTTCAGATAAGAATAATGGGGAAGGTCTTGTTCTGGCACATGCAACCCCAAGAGCAAGACCTGTTTCAACTACAGATATAAGAAGTAGACCTTATAGTGCTCTTGAAAAGAAAGTGACATTTTCTTCTAATCGGTGTCAAATGGATGCTGCTAATTATAATCCAGCAGTGACTGGCGGAAGTCTTCAGATGCAGCAGACCACATCTCAAACAAAAAGGAGGAATATGTTGATAGCACCAAATCTACTCCGGATATTGAAAAGAAATATGTTCAGTGTTTATGATACTATTACACCTCACTTCAGCTCTACAAGATTTGCTAAGTGGCCAAAAGTAACAAAGTTTCTTGGATCATTAACTCTGGGGTCCATCATTTTAGATGCAGGATGTGGGAATGGAAAGTATTTAGGTATTAATTCAAATTGCTTTTTCATAGGCTGTGATTAAGTTATCGCTTGATCAGCATCTGCGCAAACATAGGACATGAAGTTTTAGTTGCAGATGCACTCAATCTTCCTTACAGAACTTGGTGATGCTGCAATATCAATAGTTGTTCTGCATCATCTTAGTACTGAAAAGCATAGGAAAAGGGAAATAGAGGAACTTGTCAGTATAGTCTGTAAGGGAGGAAGGATTCTGATAACTGTTTGGGTTGTTGAGCAAGAAGACAGGGCATTGCAATATTAATAAGAAATCAGATGTAGTCCCTAGACACCAACATCTGTCCCTTAGCTACTATAGGCACTTCCATCCTTATTGACTTGCGTAGTGCATGATCCGCTTTCCAATTCTTGGGATTCTTGATTCCCTGAATCCACAATTAATTGTAGAGACCACTAAAGACTGAGCTGCAGATATATTAGAGCAATCCAGAGCCAGTATAAAGGGCTCCAATCTCAACACCATGAGACCCCCATTATTGAAACTATGAGCAACTAGCATGTTCGCAATGTGGTCAGATCAACAGGTTCATGGCTGATGAAAACCCAATCGCCTGCCGCCTTCTTGAGTTTCTGCTTCTGCTTGTTGTCTCCCCCTTCATCATTTTGTGGCGTCGAGAGCTCCTGTAGAATTCCAATTCTTCCAGAGCATGAACTGGTGGTGTAGTAGGAAGGATGTTTGTTAGTGGAGTCTATGCGATAGACTATGGGAGCGTCCACTCCGCCTTTGTGAGATCTATCAGGATCCTGTGAGAGAAGGCTTGACAACTCATGTTGCTTGTGAGTGTTGAAATCGATGCGTAGAAACATGGTCTCGTAGATCAAGTGGCTTAACACTTGGATTATCACAGTGAATTTTAGTTGCATTGGATTGTTTTATTTACAAATTTGCAACTATCACAAGTTGTGCTTATTGTTTGACTGTACCTTGTTTTAGAGGATGCGAGTCGTAGTTGGTTGCTTTTTACTTTGCTGTGAAACTGTATAAGGTAATATAATTTTGGTATCCTAATTCTATACATGGATCATGGTGTAACATTCTATCAATAGCATTGTCTTATAATAAGGGCACCTTATATTGTATGTGTTGTACATATCGAGCTAAGTTGTACATATTATATGTGTTGTACAAAAATTGCTTGACTGGTAGTCTCTCCTATTAGTCATGGACTCATGGGGCCTCACTTTTATGGGGATAGGTATAAGAAAGTGCTCAAAACTTATAAAAAAGTATGGTTATTGAATTTTCTATTCAAAAAAATTAATGACTTATAATTTATTATTTAACTATTCAGATTAATTATTTAATGTTCTTTTAGATACTAATCTTATCAATGCTTGTGCCATATATTTGCAATTTTGCAGAGACATTGTCATCCTCCCATGATACTACCAAGTTAATATGCTTTTTAGGTTCTTATGCCTATTTCTTGGGGGTGCATCATATAATAATCTCTTCTAAAGTTTAGAGGTGCTTCCATATAATCATAATTGGTGATTCAAATTTTGCATGCTGCAGAAGCATGTTCCATTTATAACCATCCATCTATGCAATCTATGCTTAGTAATATGATATTGAATTTGCAAATCACTTACATATAAATGTATCAAACCTCTAAACTCACACACTGAAGTGCCAACTCTGTTTTCTTGCAATACATTTAGTCTAACCCACTTGATATATAAGAAGTCCTTAAAATTTTTATATAATACCTGAATAAATTAATCGTCATTGTCAAAAGTAAAACTTATAATATTCTTGAACTAAATTGAAAATTTGAAAATTATGATTGCATTTAAGATTACATATTTTATTGATGTCTTTAACGATAATTGCATTTTAATTACACATTTTACAAATCCCATTTGGATTACCGTTGATAAAATATGACTTCATCAACAAATGCATATCATATTGCCATGGTCTCCTCTTTAATAAATGGCAAGCATCCATGGGTAACATCGCATATGACTCCATCTTGATAATCTTCTATGCTAAATGGCACACTATATTTGCTCATTCACCATCAACTCATATCCCTTCTAAAACCAAAAATATAAGATCGTGGAAGTTTAAGATCACACTAATTTTAACTTCTGGAGCATTTCTATTCGCTACAATATTATTACTACTCTGACTATCAACAATAATCATAAATATACAACACTTATCTCCAGAGATGCATTTCATTATGAAAATGCTCTTCCTCGACCAATCCTTCTTCCTTTTGTCTTCGTTGCTGCCTTGTAAGTGTAGTGTTTTTTTTCATTATCAAATTCTAGATTGATGGTTAATATCCCTTGGCGTGGTTTGTTTTGTACTATTTTGTTGTTAAAGTTTTCTATGGGATATGGTAAGTGTAGGATATAGGTAATAAGAATTGATTTGTAATTTCATGAAAAAGAAAGAGCATATTAAGTTATCTGGTTGGATTTCCTAAATTTTGACAAATCCAAATGTATTAAAATTCAATTACTTCATATTCTTGTACCAAACCTTCATTTCTTTCCATGATTCCCTGAACATTGAAAAGCTTGATGGTCAAAGTGGCAAGCCATATTTCATACTTCTTAAACTAGTTAATTTGTTTATATATTTTAATATAATTGTCATTTTGTTCTATTTTTTGCACTTTCTTTTGTAGTCATATTAGTGTACACACAAATATTAATTGCAATTGTAGTATACTTTGTTCTACTTTGGTATGAGATAATATTAGAAATATAATAGAAATATGCCCTGTGGTATGAAATTAATACTAATGTCTAATATTGATATTTTTTAGATCACAACAAATGATGGCCCTATTCATGATGATCCAAACTATGTTGAGCCTGCTTCAAATATAGGAGAAGAAGAAGAAAAAGATGACAATGGTGACAATGGTGATGAGGTTGAGCAAGATGGCGAGTTTGATGATCATGACCATGATGTTGGTGGTGCTAGCTAGCTACTGATGCTATGCATGAGCATTCTACGTTCTGGATTACATTTATATGACAATTGTTAACGCTTAGAAAATCCCCTCGACTGCAAAGGGGAATCCCAAGGTAACCACAAACCTACTTTAGGTTGTATTATGACCTTTACAACCAGAGAGGGCTCTCCCTTAAATTTGTAAAGACTGAAAATACTCAAAAGATTTCAGTGATGAGAACACATAGAGGTCAGACTCTGCAATGGAATATGTTTTTGTTGTTTAAAGGGATTGGTCAGACAAGCTAGAGAAAGAAACCATTGGGAAATGGAGTCAAATCCAAGTGATGATTAATGGTAGTGCTTTGCAATGAAATTCTTAACAAAGGCAGGGTAATTAGTTTTTCACAGTCAAAATGATGGTTGTCTGGTGATAAGGAAGAAGATGAGAATAGTCCATTGATATGAGCATCTGAAGATGAATTCAATATCAACTTTAGTGGAAGGGTTTGTGGATGCTTGAACATGAAGAACCAAAGCATAAACATATGAATTCTGGTTCAATCTACACTTATCCAAGCATGAAAAAGATAACAATATGGAAAGGATAACAGGAAAACACATTCACATAAAAAAGAGAAAAGGTACAGACCGTAAAATAAGTAACACACGAATCTATGATAAAAACCTACTTGTCTTTGCAATCTTTTATTAATTCTTTGAAAATAACTTCAGTACCCAAAATGGGTCTCTCCCATACCGAAAGTCGAACCCCCTTTTCTGTCTATTACATCTGAATATATCGGAAAAAATGCCCTCAGCCTTCCAAAGCTCGAGTCATCCTTTAGCTTCTAAAAACATATAGCCGTTACAAATGTAATGACACCTGTCTAACTGACTTCCGAATTTTAAGGAATTTGTTTTAACAGAAAATTATCAACATCTGGAAATAATGTTTTGAATGTTTCCAAAACTAGAAGATGCTGCCAGCTGCCTCTAATTGCCCCACTCTAATTTATATATGATACTCTGCCACCTGTAACTGTTCTTTGGCGATACCATATCCCTGAGCATTCTCCACCGAAAATGCAATTGCTATTTGAATGATGATCGTAATTCCCTAAAGATTTCCCATAAACCTTCTTTTTCTGTGAGGACTACCTATGCACCTTCCTCACCACCATCAAGTGAAGGAATAATTGAGGCATCTATAACCTTTCCTCCATCCCACGGTAACTCAAACTGATATAGGCGTGTAGCTTCATTCCAATAGCGAGTAACGGTTGTTGTTCCATTCTAGATAATATCATTGTAGACCCAGCAGGATAGCCACATACTCGGAAGTGTATGGAGAAGAGGAAATCTTCCTTCCCCACTCGTGCTTTGGGAAAAAATCACCTGAACTGGAGCATTTCTTTCTAATTTTTTTTAGAATCCAACTCATCACGCCTAAACTCAATATTCCAACACTGAATTCCATGATCTGTTTTAAAGGAGAAATTCTTTCTTGCCTTCTTTCAAAGCAACATCAGGGCGACGCCAAATTATAGAAATTCTTTCTTGCCTTCTTTCAAAGCAACATCAGGGCGACGCCAAATTATAGACTGTATGTTGGCACTCTTCCATTCAAAACCTTGTACAACTCGTTGGCGTCTAATATCATTTAAAGATTTCTCAGCAATTCTTTCTTCAACCCCATTTTATGCATGGTGAAAGCTCATTTCAAATACAGTGTTGCAGCCATAATCTTGTTGATCTTCTTCAAGCTTAAAGGTATAGATTTCAAAGCCTTGGTGTAGCACTTTAAAGCTTGGCGGTAATCTCCTTTTGCAAGGAAACACTGCCCTCTAGCTTCCACTGGGAAGTAGCAGATGATCTTTTCTGCATGTTGTGGCAACCCGGTCATTCAACTGTTTTGATAGCTAACGAGAATGTTCGAGTGGGTGCAGATAGTGAAGCAGAGCAGAGCAAGTGGAATGGGAGATCATCGGTATCATTTTCACTTATCATGTCAATGAGGTGGTCGGGAACCATTGCCTTTTCCTTTTATAACCCCCAAAGCAGTTTTCGCTACCATAAAAAATGGTTTCTTTTACCGCTTTTAAATCAGCAAAATGAACAAAAGCTGACTCGTATGACGGTGGTTTTCAATCCGCACCACTTCTCAATTTTTAACCTTCGAACACTTTCTCCAGCGAAATGATCTCAAATCGTTGATCTCTTCATGGCTTTAATCTTGAACCGTAGATTTCCATTGGTAGTTGGAGTCATCGACACCTGTGGCTTTGATGCTCTGTCATCTGGATGCAATTGACTGTAATTTTGTAGAACTTTTGCAGAGCTGCAAACGCTGGTTTGTGCTAAAAGTACTCTGCCACCAAATATCGAACTAGTAAACCTCTCTACCTTGAATTTTGAAATGAATGTCTCATCAATTATTACTTCTATATTATTTTCGTTGAGTCCCTTAAGACCTTTCCGAAGTTATCCTTCATATCAGAAAGGTGTTTTACAAACTCTACCAAATCTTTCAGCTTCTGTAAGCCAAGGATGTGCCTTCAAGAAAACGTCTAAGGCTCTGTATAAAACATCATCATATAACCTTGCATAATTTGGCACAGATTTTGCTAATGGCCGAAATTTATCAGGTTTGAGATTCACATCTGGAGCCACCTCTGCCAGAAAAACATCCACAAGCTTCCCAACGTCACTTGTAATCCATCTGCC
Organism: Larix kaempferi; assembly: GCA_027924585.1. Lineage (NCBI taxonomy): Eukaryota > Viridiplantae > Streptophyta > Pinopsida > Pinales > Pinaceae > Larix > Larix kaempferi. Next base: position 2,379,245 of record BSBM01000924.1, read on the forward strand.
ATCTGTATCTTAAAAGGCCTATTATTATGGATCTAATTATAAAATTAGAAATTTGCACTTCTATCTGCTAGCACACGAAAATCTGGAGATGATTGCTTAAGTACCATACTCCTCATAGGATAGAAGCAATTCAGGAGCCCTGTACCATCGAGTGACTACATATTTGGCCATGAATTGTCCTTTCTCGCAATTTGTTCGAGCTAGACCAAAATCACATATCTTAAAGCATTCAATAAAAGATCCCTTGGCTTCAAAACTCTGTGCAACACATTGACGGAATGCAAATACTTTAGGCCTCGCAGCAACTGATAGATGGAGTACCTGCGATGGTCATCGATGAAGACCTGAAAAGATTTGATGATCTGGTGAAACTTGGAAGTCGGTGTTCATAAGATCATAGATCAGATAAACATCGTTGAAATTAGTCCTTGAAACAAGGGTCACAATGTCCTTCAAAACAAATATGTTTTCATGGGTGAGCAGCCTGAGAAGCTTAACTTCTCTGAGCGTCCTCCTCGCATCTAGCCACCGCAAGCCATCTCTGTCCAGCATCAATTGCAGAATCCATTCTTTCCTTAGGGATACCTCCACGAAGCTCTTTAAACCATGAGACAAGAACAATAGATGCAATTCGATCTGACATCGATGTCGATCCCGGTATTGGTTTGTTGTCGATGCTCTGGTTCTTACTATCAAACTGAGCTCGATGCCTTGATATTCATTTGGAATGGAAACTAGCATGACCAAGTTGGCACCTGGCGTTCAAAATGGAAGCGTGGCCTTCTCACCAGACATAAAAATGCATGTAATGGAATAACTGGCGTTCCAGGCTTTGTGTTTTTTATTTTTTCCTTCTGGGAATAATCCCACATGGAAGAGGAAATACTAACTTTTAGTGTTCATATAGGAAAATGGTTACATTGTACATTCGAGGAAATGAGTCGAAGGCTGCCCACTTGTGCTTGATGCTGTGCTGTTTGGGATGCGTGGCCAGCTTGTGGACATGTTATGAGAAATGGAACTTTGCTAAAGAACCCGAGAGGGAAACTTGGATTTTATAGAACTTTGCTAAAGAACCCGAGAGGGAAACTAGGTTTTTATGAGAAATAGAACTTTGCTAAAGAACCTGAGAGGGAAACTTAGGTTTTATGAGAAATAGAACTTTGCTAAAGAACCTGAGAGGGAAACTAGGTGGGCCTCATTTTATTTTATGAAAAATAGAACCTTGCTAAAGAACCCGAGAAGGAAACTAGCCTTATAACCATTGACTTTATTTTATTTTTATAAAATGAGAAATAGAACCTTGCTAAAGAACCCGAGAGGGAAACTAGCCTTACAACCATTGACTTTATGTTTTATTTGCACAATTTCATATATATTTTTTAAGAAAAAGAATCCAAACTCTAAATCTAGTGGTTAGCCTCCTTAGCTTCTAAAGTACAAATCCCTTTTGCAACAAATCAAATTTCTTTGTCCATAGTTGCAATTTTTGCCAAAAATTATACTCTTGGGGCCTCGTCCTTGGTGAAAGTTGGTATCAACTCATAGGGTAAATGATTCTAGGTTGACTTCATTTACAATTTTTCTATGCTTAGAGATTTAGGATTTGCATGTATTATCGGTTTGCTTTCTTGCTTTTCTAACATCTTGTATAGGAAGTACCGGATCTAATCCTTTATTTGCAAGTATTTTTAGTAGTGCAGGTGTCCTCACTTGATGAAGCCACTGATCTTCTTTGATTGTTCAGTGCTTCAAGCACTCTCAAGAAAAACATAGTCCCTCCACTTCCCACTGTTGGATTCCATATATATGGACATTCGGCTTGAGCTTGCTTCTTCTCCCTCTCTCCTTCACTTTAATTTTAGCTCTCTTTTGGTTACGATTACTGTTCTTGCATAGTTAATCTAGTTGGTTTCTTTTTTTTTGAGAATATCTAAAGGCTGATTTAATTAAGTATGTTACTAGATCCAGAAATCTAAAAGTAATATTTTCAAATTAAACCTAGTTTTGTTAAATACTTATGCTAATTTTTTCCATATTCAAGTATTTAATATTTTATGATTTTAATGCTTTATTTGACACATTTGGTGCATAAGAGGTGGCTGGTTTTTCATTTTTAACAAACAGGTAAGAGGAGGTGCTGCCGGAAAATCAAACATCTAGGCCATCCAAGACCTCCCGGAGCAACATACCTCTTTCTTGTTTCTTCTCATGAACCTTGTAAGCCGTTGGACCTTATTTAACACGACCACAAGAATCCACCTCAAAAAATTTGTAAATTTATAGTATAATCAAGTGGGATACTTAATGCCATCACCCATCCCCCCTAGGGGATTCACATCATTTTCATGGTGTGACTATTTTTCCTTTCTGTTGTCATTTTGTGTGGTTTTGCTAACCTTAGATTAGTTTCATTTTCTTTATTATTTAGTTTTTCTTTCAATCCATTTTATTTCGCAATAAAAAGTAACGAATCCAGCCTTGATTCCTCGAAGGACCGAAAGAGCTTACTCGAGGTAAGGGAAAGAGGTTCTTGGCATTTAGTGATTAGCATAGCATCCCATTGCTTCACAAGTTCTTTTACTTTTACAATTACTTGGAATAAATATTTTGCACGATCTTTGCATATGCTCTTGTCCATCGCAGGCTTGCCTGAGCTTTGGAACAACCAGAAACGAGATTTGTTGCACTCAATAAAACTCAACATCTAATTAAAAAATCGTATTTATTTAAAACTGATCCCCTTAAAGGACATAAATCCGATGTATCGCCTTTGTCCTATGTGGGAAAATCTCACGAAGAAAAGGGAACAACTAGGTAGTGAGTGTGGGGCCCCGTCAGACTACACCCTCGTTTGGTGTCAGTGTTGGACATCCCCCCATGACTCTGATCTAGCCCTTCTTCTTGTGTGAAACCACATTTGGTAAATGAGTACTTTGTTCCTTGTACTTCACAGTATATTAGAACCCCCTTCCCGTAATCCACTCATCATCAATAATTAAAACTGTCAATAAGTATTTGCACAACATTTTTGTTTCAACAACAATCATTTGAATCCATTGGCACTGATCTACTTTTTACAAAGCATTGTGTTTATAATCAATTATGTGACATTATTAAATCAACTTGCATGCTGCTATTTTTTAACTCGCATGCAATTGCTCTTTTGTTTCAGCATTTTCAAAACTCCTATAATTAATTCCATTCTCGTAACTTAGAATGAAAACCTTAGTTTCTTTTCTTTGGGACCACCCCCCATGGCTTTGCTAGGAGTTGGCCCATACGAAGGAGTGAATTTTTAGGGGGAAGCACTTGACTTGAGACTTTTCGACAAGGTCGCACCCAGTGTCTTAAATATTTTTGCCACGTTACTTGAGTGCGTATCAAGCGGAAACATTTTTGGCATCGTTGCCGTGGATAAATTTTTTTATTCTCGGAATATAACTTTTGTTTTTCTTTGTTTGATGAATGTTTAGAGTAGATATTTAATTTTCATCTTGCAGCTCCGCTAATTTTTTTAAACTTATTTACAAAGAAAAGAAAAAAGTACAAATTTTGTGAGCGTTTCAAAACACATATTTTTATTCTCACATGGCGACTCCACTGAAGGGATAAAAACCTCGTTTCTCATAAAATTGTTGAGACTTGTTGTGTGTAGATGATCCCATGCAATGTAGTAAAGTATTTAAAGCTCATTATTTGATATCCCCCCTGGTTTAGCACAATACATATTCCATGGTTATAGAAAATGCATGTTGATTATTTCTGATGTGGATGAGTTAAGGGAGTTGTTTGGTGCTCAGATTGCTAGACAATTTTGTCCTATCGACTTCTCAAACATCCCAGGTTTTCCTAATGTTTTGCATGGCTCTAGGGATGTATGTAAATGGATTCCAGTCTTTCATGGAAATGGTGATTCAACCATCTAGCATATCAAGTCTTTCCTTGATTTTCTAGTTGGCTTCAACATTTCTTATGAAGATATTATGATGCAGACGTTTGCAAGTACTCTTGAGGGAGATTCCTTTTTCTGGTTCTTTAAAGGGCTTCCTAACAAATGTATTATCTCCTTTACAAGATTCCTTCGCATGTTCTTGAAGTAGTGGCATAATGATGGGGGGTAGTATGAGAGGTTTGGAGAGGATCCTTAAAGCAACCTTTACTTATTACTTACCAAATATAGAATATCATAAGCATACAGTTGAGGACCCTCTTCATATTGGAAGGATAAAAAACCTTGAATATATGGAGCTACTGTTAGATTACTTCAATAAAAATGATGAAAGTTTCCTTCCACATCTACATTATAAAGAAGATTTAATAAAAGAACATGAGGAGCCATTATTTGAAAATGTGGTTAAAAACTTTCCTCATATGGCCATGATATGCAACATTGAAGAGATAAAGTATCCTCGGGTGTATAATGATAATGTTGTCTCAAATTGGACTTAGGAAGAAACCATTACAGAAGCTCTCAAATAAATTCTTGATGTGGTTTCCAATGAGCATGATGACACTCCCCCATGTTCGTCATATGTTGATAAAGGATTGGAAATTTGGCTCCCGTGTGATATCTTTGAAACCCATTTTTTTGAAGAAGATTGTTATGAACACAAAGAAGATGAGTATCACCAGGGATTCGATGCCATTGGTAAAGAATCTCTTATATCTAATAGGGATGGGGATGCCGACTATTGTAAATTTATTGAAAGCTCCAATTATGAGACTTTATTGAAAATCTCGTATATCATGCATTCAGAGAAGGGAGCATGGATCTTGATATGCTAGGGAATATTTGTATAGAAGAGATGCATCCATATTGTTCATATGATTAGTCAAAGCCATGCATGAGTATTATAAATGAATACTTGGGGAAGAAGTATAGTGAGTAGTTAGATGTAATGTAGTCGGTAGAATATCATTCTTCATTCTCGCATTTATAATTTCTTATGATTTGTAGTATTTGGGAGATTACATAGAGATTTATCATTCAATAAGCCTGTTGGAGAAGTATGGTGGAATGGTTTATTTTATTCACCACAAAAATTCATATCTTAGTCCTATCCAATCTTGGATAGAATAATCCTGGAGGAGGACTTGCTTGTTTGGGAAACAATTTGATGACATATTACATCCCTATAATCTCCCATCGAGCCCTCCCATCCGGAATCATCACGTAGGTTTGCATCTCTTAATAAAGATGTCCTTGTTTTGTATGGTAACCAAAGATGAGGGAAAAACTATTATATTGGTGAAATGCTTAGATTGATAATTGGATTTCTGATTACAGCCCATGGGGGTCAGCTCAAGTGGTAAAGATGAGAAGTTGTAATCGATTGTAAATGGAAGGTCATGTGTTCGAATCCCCCCAAACTTACCTGTGCGCCATGGTTCAGGCCCTGTGGATGCACCTAGGGGTATAGTGGTAGCAAGATTGGATCCCTGGACTCTGTGTCACGCAAATACCAACCCAAATCCAGTTGTCGATTCCCCTAGTAAAAAAAAAAAGGATTTTTTATTACACTTAACATTTACTTTATATCACGCATAGAGTAGGAAAATAAGATCCTTAATGTGAGCATTTAATTTCCGCATTTCTTTTTCAGTATTTTCCTTTTACATACTTAGGAATTTTATTAGTTTCATTTTTTCAAATAAATGCAACTTGTGGAGCATTAGCTTTTTCATAAAACTTGTGCTACAAAAGGGTTTTCTTGTCAAGTTGAGTTGTTTTTTCAGGGTATATAAATCAGAGATTCTGGTGTTCTTGTATGATCTCCTTTCTTGAAGAACAGATTGAGTACACATCTCGTAGTTGGAGCTAGATGTTACCACCTAAGTTGTACTTAGTTGTTTTTCAAGCAATTATGAAAAGATTGAACAAGTCACTTTTTCCCATTCGGAAGATCAGAAGTCTTAGCAGGCCAGCTTGGCCCCCTTTTTTAATAAATTTGCATGTTCATACCCGGCGGGGAATTGTAATAAGTTGACATAGCATGATGAGTTTTGTAAAAGACTTGGCTTGTCTGAGACTTATACATCAATACGGTACTATAGAGTGTTTTTCCTCGGTAATTATGAATGGCTTTTCAGCGATGCATAATGTCTGAGTTTTTCACTCACACTTCCAAAGCTGGAGTATCTGCCTTGATGGCTAGGTCTTAGGAGGTTATTAAAGTCTAGGTTTCAATGTATATTACCGTGCTAGTAATCCTTTTGAGTCATTATGAGCATGTACTAGGTCCCCCCTAGGTTTTTTCAGTATTCTGGAAAAATAAAATTTTCTCGTAAAACAAGCAAATTTTTGAATGTTTTAATTTAAAAAATAAAAAAAATGCATAAAATTGTGCCTAGGGAGTCAAAGTTTCCATAGGGGTCCTCGTTTTCTAACTCATAGCACCCACTATACCCCAAAACCCACTTTTGAGAGTATTTGAGTGATTATTTATCACTTAAATCAAAATTCTCTCGTAAAAGGCAAAAAGACATGAAAATTGCCAAAAAAAACATAATAAAGTAAAAAATCAACATCCCACAAATCAAGAAAGTTTTTCTAGGAGTTGTCTCTGGTGATTTGAAATCAAATCTAAGGTAATTCAGAGCCAATTCCTTTTATTGATTGGTGATTGAAGATCTCATGGATGGGGGGACGAATTTCTCCTTGAGGGGGTACATTTATCCATGAGAGGGCTCACCTCTTGTTGTATATGTGTCACAGAAAGAGGGGGCTTTGACATACCTTGTGAGAGGTGGATCCTCCCACTTCGAGTTCACTCCAATTTACCCCCATTCATCTCAAAATGCTTCAACACTTGGAAAATTCTCCCCCCTTTGGGTTTTCTCTCATTTTTCCTATTTAAGCATGCATTTGCCTCTCATTCTTCATGGTCAGAGAGGATCACAAGGCTGCCCAAGTTTGTAATAGTTCTTGTAATATTTTTATCAATGAATGGAAATACTTTGGAGGTCCATGGTGTGTTGCAATCATGTGTGGATGATCATTGTTAGTGGTATACGAGGTAACTATGTTGTAGTTTGATTTTGCTTCTTGTGGTGATTTATCTGGCCTTGGTGAATGTTGGTATCAACTCATAGGGTAAATGATTCTAGCTTGACTTCATTTACTATTTTTCTATGCTTAGAGATTTAGGATTTGCACGTATTATTGGTTTATTTGCATGCTCTTCTAACCTCTTTTATAGGAAGTACTAGATCTAATCCTCTATTTGCAAGTATTGTCAGTAGTGCAGGTGTCCTTGCTTGATGGAGTGACTGATCTTGGTTGAATATTTAGTTCTTCAAGCACTATCAAGAAACATATAGTCCCTCTACTTCCCATCCTTAGATTCCATATATCCAGACATCCGACTTGAGCTTGCTTTTTCTCCCTCTGTCCACTTTAATTTTAGCTCTCTTTTGGTTATGGTTACTGTTCTTGCATACTTAATCTAGTTGGTTTATTTTTTTAAGAATATATAAAGGTTGATTTAAGTAAGTACATTACTAGATCTAGAAGTCTAAATGTAACGTCCCCACCCATCATACCAATGCAATGGGGAGGATCGTGATGCTAAAACTGGGCAATTGGCCCTGATACATACTAAATAAAAACAACCATATATATATAGAAAGACAGGCGTGCAGATGTACACATCTAAGCAATACAGCAGAGCTAAATACATAGGTAGAAACACTCATCTTCATTTCAATTGTCCCAAGCAACTAGCTATGTCGCTGCAACGTTCCACCCAACCGTAGGCTCTTCGACAGCTTATACTGAGTCCGTCTGAAGGCCACCCCCGAGCTGGGCATGATTTTCACAAGGACAAAGGGGACATTCACACTCACACACAGTCTATTAACCATTTTATTTTATCCAAGCCAGTCTAACTGGGTTTATCAGGCTGCACTTGCACAATGGATGCTCATCTCTAATCTCAAGCCAGAACCAGGGATTACCCATCACCCATGCCCATCATACTCTTCTTTCTCACAGCCAAAAACGATTATTGACAGGGTTACACATTTACAACAGAGGTGTTCACAAACAGGGTCCACATTGGTTCTCCCAACTCGTGGTTCACCCAAACTAACTGTGGAATTTCGATCTCAACCCCAGGGAGCAAAACCGATTTCTCTCCACTGGTTAGGATCCCTTCCAATGGCCTAAACGACCCCCTAGGAAGACCCAAAACGTTCTCTCTCTTTCCCCACGGGTATCCAACACAAAAACGCCCCTTCCCAGCTAAAAGATGGAGGGAGACACAGAAAAATGAGGGAGGAAAACGCCCAGGCAGCTTGGGCTGCGTGAGAGAGCAAGGCCATTGTGAATAATGGCTTAGGCAGCCATTTCGTGGCTCTATTCTTGCCCAAAAAGACCAACACGTTTTTCCATGAAGGGTGGCTTGCCCATACCCGATTTTGGACAGCCATACCTTCCCATTCCCAAGGCAATAACTTCCCCAACCAACTCTTGGGAGAAATCAATGGTTGGGTACAAAAGTCAACATGGGTAGTTGAGGGTTTGATGGGTTCCCTCATTGACACTTGGCTGGACTCTATTGGCTCAAGGGTTTGAATGTTTTCCCTCCCAATTCCTTGTGAAAACATGCCCCCATCTCTTTGTTGCATTGCATAGCTAGTTGTGGGTATTTTTATTAAAATGCATATTACATGATGTTGAAATTCCAATGTGCCTGGCTAGCACGCAGAGCATATGCATCAATAAATCGATGGAGGGGCCTTGGCCTTGAGCTCCTCACCATAATTTCATAACAAATATTACATCATTTATAATGTTAATGCCATGGGGCCAAACTGGGGACATTACACTAAAAGTTATATTTTCAAAGTAGATCTAGTTTGTTAAGTACTTAGGCTTATTTTTTCCATCTTCCAGTACTTAATATTTTATGTTTTTAATGCTTTATTTGACATATTTGGTGCATAAAAGGTGGCTGGTTTTTCATTTTTAACAAAAAGGTAAGAGGAGGTGCTATCGATAAATCAAAGATCCAGGTCATCTAAGACCTTTCAGAGCAACATACCTCTTTCTTGTTTGTTCTCATGAACCTTGTAATCCTTCCACACCCACCCGTTCGCCCTGGGGGATTTGCATCATTTTTGTGGCATGGTTGTTTTTCCTTTCTGTTGTTATTTTTGTTTGGTTTTTCTAACCTTATACTAGTTTCAATTATTTCTTAGTTAGTTTTTTGTTTTAGTCCATTTTATTTGGCAATAAAAAGTAATGAATCCAACCTTGCTTCCCCAAAGTACCGAAAGAGCTTGCTCGAGTAAGGGAAAATAGATTCTTGGCCTTTAGTAATTAGCATAACATCTCATTGCTTCACAAGTCCTTTTACTTTTACAATTAATTGGAATAAATATTTCACACGATCTTCGCATATGCTCTTATCCATCTTAGGCTTTCCTGAGCTTTGGAACAACCAAAAATGGGAATTGTTGCACTCAATAAAACACGACATCTAATTAAAAACTCGCATTTATTTAAAACTAATCCCCTTAAAGGAAAAAAATCCGTTGTCTCGCCTTTGTCCAGTGTGGGAAAATTTCACGAAGAAAAAGGAACAACTAGGTAGTGACTACGGGGCCCTGTCAGGCTATACCCTCGTTTCGTGTCAGTGTTGGACATCCCCCCGTGACTCTGATCTAGCCCTTATTCTTGTGTGAAACCACATTTGGAAAATATGGACTTTGTTCCTTGTACCTCAATGTCTATTGGATCCCCCTTCCCATAATCCACTCATCATCAATAATTAAAATTGTCAAGAAGCATTTGCACAACATTTTTGTTTTAGCAGCAATCATTTGAATCCATTGTCATTGATCTACTTTTTACAAAGCACTGTGTTTAAAATCAATTATGTATCATTATTAAATCAACTCGCACGATGCTATTTTTTAACTCATATGTAGTTGCTCTCTTGTTTCAAAATTTTCAAAACTCCTATAATTAATTCCATTCTTGTAACTTAGTGTAAAAACCTTAGTTTCTTTTCTTAGGGACAACCCTTACTGTATCGAATGCGAATACTATCAATCGTCTTCCCCTAGAACCTAAAGATTCATGATTTGCAATCAGGAAAGAAGAAATTGTCATGCCTTATTTTGAAGATTGTCCAATGAGATCCTTCGCTTGCTGATCAAAGTCCACCTTATCTCCCACTAGATATGATTACTACAACCTAGAAACATATCATAGAAGATACCTTTCCCAAATACAAGAGAAAATATGAATATAAATATAACTTATAATAAATATATCAGGAAAACTATACCAATTTAAACATTAATCAAAGAAAACAATTTTTTGGGGAGCAAAAGAAGAGACATGTTCATTAATCAATAAAAATAGAAATTACAAACTTGATCTTGTTTCTGAAACCTCTCATCAACATCATTTAGGTTACTCCAGACCTAGGCTACTTAAAGCATCTTCAAAGCTCTAACTCCATATGCATAGGGGAAAGGGAAAAACACGATAGTTATAAGTCCCTAATCCTACATAGAAGCAATACAATAGAGATATAGATCTCTATAGAGGTGAAGATAATGAACCCAAGGAATGACCACTTCTGATTTCTCTAGTGTGAGTGTATGCAAATGAATCTCTATATTTTCCTCTAACTCTAGGCTTGAATATATAGTCTTTAAAAGGTGTTTGAGACAATTGCTGGCAGGTTTTCAAGGAGTATAGGTGTACATATCTCATGGGTTCTACTCAGAATTGTGCAAATATTTGCGCATCTAGAGTTTTCTAGATAGACACACCTTGCTAATTGGAAAGGAGTGTCTAAGACATGCCTTTACTCAAGGAAATACAAATCTATGTGAAAATAATGGGTAAAACACCCCTTTCTCGGCTGTAAATTCCTGAAAATAATAGGTTAAAAGGCCAAATACGCATAGATGAATTGATGGTGTCAAATTATGCTATAACACAATGCACACTGTGTTGGGCAATGTTACAATTGCTTTATCTAGGGAGAGATCTAGACCACCCCCCATCTCTCGAGAGTCTGATTTGTGCTATAATAGTGATAAGACACTTACATTTATACCACCTAAGTAGTTATTACAATATACTATTAGTGCAAGGGATGCATATTTTTTATTGTATGGGAGATATAGGCCAGCTCCTAGAGGTGAGGTATATCTTTGTACATTATAGTATGATTAAATTATCTTTATTATCCATCAATTGATCACCTTAATACATGCGGAATCAAGTAATTAAGTAATATTTTTTTTTTTTATAACATACAAATGCATGCATTACTGGATGATATTTACACTACTTAACCCTTTATTTCTCATCCACATGTGATAGATAGAGAAGACCCAATTATTGTATTGTTGAATTCTAAAAGTTTCAATTGATATAAATTATGTATGTGCTTACATATTAACAATGCTTATTAATATTTTATTCACATGTCCCATGTTTAGATGGATAGAGGCAAGGGCATTGTTGATGTCCCTAAGCCCCATTGAGATTGGACACATATCTGCGCTGAAGTCACTGATTCCAATCTAGCCCCCCTTAACTAGTAAGGTACAATATGTGTCTCAATTCAACCAAATCCAATTTAAATGCATCAATAGTTGAAACAATTATTACAGTACATGTATTTACTAATTTGAGTGTTTACATTTAATGTTGTCACACAAAGGCTAGGATATAGGGAGATGTTGATGCCGCGATGATGTTAGTACATGACTGGGATGCAATAGTTCCACATCATGATGAGGGCCCATCCAAGATTCCAAAATCTAATTCTATAATACCCCCATTTTTGACTTGGAATGTATTTAATTAAAATGATGTAAATATGCTAGTATGGATTCCTAGTGCGGAGCTCAAGGCCAAGGATCGACTAGGGAATGGCTTGGCATGTATGATGTATACATATATTTTTATTTGGAACATACAGTTGGATTATCATGCCAATTCAAAATGTATGTAAATATTATGTTGGAAAATAATAAAATGGTCCAAGATGGTTGTGCAAAGAGCATTAGAGGGGTTATGAATCCACCAAAGGGGAAGAGGAAAAGGGGGCTAAGGGAAACCAAATCCTATGTTTCCAAGTGTTAAGCTTAGAAATCATCCAAAATTCTGCCATGTGCTTTAGATGAGCCAATTACCTTCATCTTGAATATTAAAACCAATAATTGAATGCATATGTGAGGTTGGTGGGAAAAGTCACTTCATGCAGTTATTGAGGCATGTGGGTTGTGACAGTTATGTTACCTAAGAGGAGTCCTTTATTCCATAATCAAAATCTATGTTAGTTATATTTTCACCCTTAACTCATATCCCTTGGAGTCAGCACTCTTTTGATCATTTTCTCATGTAGGATTCTAGACTACGTAGAGTTTTTCCTATTGTTGTTCATGTCCATTATCAGACAATGTTTAACCTAGAAATTCGAATCTAGAGACAGAGCTACAATTTTTAAGGGAAAATAGATGGTTGTAGGTGAGCATAGAGGTTGGGAAAGCTAGGAACTTTTTCTCATTGAGTTATGCTACTTTTGTATTCTTGAAAAGCCATGGATTAATGTTGCAAGAGTTTTTCCAATAGAATACAACATGTTGGAATCTTATTGCACACACTAGTAAGAACTGTAATGGTTGGATCTCCCAAGGGAATTGTTGATTAATTTAGTGAAGGGAAATGATTTCCTTGTGTTGTGTGGGGAAGGTGGAAGGAGTGCCATGGTTGTGATGGCTTCGTGAGACCTTTATAGAGCTTTGGTTAAATTTTTTGCTAAGCACCTTGAGCAGAATGGGTTGTGGGATGAGAGAGAGAAGCATGTAGGTTTTCCCTTTACCCTGGTGGCCTCTTAGAAGAAAGAGCATATGCTAGATAGAAGGCCTACGATTGGGAGGAAAATCGCTCTTAAATAGCCAATTGCTTAGATCTTCTTTTTCTAAAGGTAAGTATTGTTTTGTATCTAATGTGCAATGATTTAATTTATATGTCTATGATAATTATGCTCGAAATTGCATGCTATGTGTGTGGATTAAGTATATTTCCATTGTGTGTTTTTATTTCCATATCTGCACATGCATTTTAGCTTATATAAATTCATAATTCTAGTTATGGGGTGAAATTTAGAGGCCCCAATTTAGTTAATGTCCCCTTTGCTGGCTGGATTGAGGGATGGGGATGTTATAGAGTGGTATCAGAGCTTCTAGTTGTAACACCGGAGTTGTATGGGCTGAGAATTAAAAATTACAGGCATAAATCATAAAATGCTTCTGTAAAAGTCAGGTTCTGTTAAATGATGGATAAGGGACCAAAATTAATTTGGTAATAAACCCTTACTCCTAAATTAAAATTCCATACAAATTCGAAATTTTAGAATTTTGGTAATTTTAAGTGGGCCCCATCCATACCAGGTGGACAGGTGACATGGAGGACCCATGTGGGTGGAAGGCATGATGTGGACTTACCACATTTGACCCACACACAGTTGAATTCCCAGGATGAAGTGCGGAGGCGATGAAGATCTGACTGTTGGATGGTGGGATAAATCAACGCTCATGGCTCCCAACACCTTGGGAATGTACGTGATAGTTAAAAATATGCAGGAGAATATATGACCGTTGGATCTTATGGAATATCAATGGATCGTAATCATAGTGCGGCAATAAAGTGCACGTTGGATGAAATGGGACGAGCGAGGTGTTGAGTTGAAACCCCCTAGGGTGCATGTAACTTTTTGTTTGATAATGCCTTCCCAACAGATTTTTCCAAAACCACTTTCATGGAGGGGCATTACCACTTTTGGCAATGGGAAAACCGCCAATTCCCAAGGTCGATAGTATGGTGGTGTGGTGAATTGGATCGACTGGTGGAAGGTGACATTGCCACGTCATTGGGTGACATGTCGGACCTATCAAACACATTGATAGGCACATGTTAGGCCATGTCGGCACCATTTCCAGGTCAACAGATGATATTTTTCTTATGCGCTAGGTTGCGCAAAAACAAGTTATTTACAAAAAAAATACGAGGGTGTTGTCCTCGACCCGCCTTGCAGCGGTGCAGGGAGGCCGCAAGCGGGAAAGGGCCCTTGACCCCCATTCTATTTTTTAAAATCAACAAATTTATGTATGGAGTTTAACCGCAGCTATTGGAACAATTAAAATTGGGTAAATTGTGGATTATAAAGGGGGTGTTACAGATTTGCAAAAATAAAATTAAGTTTGGAAAAGGTGAAAAGGGGGAAAAGTAGTCAATTCCATAACTCTATAGCAAGTGATTGGATCATCAGATCAAAGAAATCAAAATTGTTGACGTAATCCTAGTTACATATATTATATAAGACAATGAAAAAGTTGTTCTGTATCTCCATGGATGATCTTCTGTAGGTGTCTGAAGTTGGCCTCTGGGGTTAAATGAACCTACAAGAAAGGTGCAAAAATTGAGCCAATTTGACAGTTTTGAAGGCCTGTAACTTTGTGCCCAAAATTTAGAATTAGGAATACTTATAGTCGTTGGAAATATTATCCAAAGGGGAGCAATTTTACAAAGTCAAATTTTTAATTGGTTATTCATATGTTTCTGTAATTTGATCAAAAAAGTGCCTGTAGCCATAATTTGACAAAAACTATCAATATGTGTATTTTCCAGAATACATGAAAAATGTTTTTTTAAATTATAAGAACTTTATAAATCTAACAATTCTGTTTATATGAACGCTTTTGCAGATTCAAAATCATATCAGTGATTTTTAAGGGTCAATAGTGAGTATAGTGCAGTTGGGAAATCTCTGGCCATGGTTGGCCCAAGAAGGTCATCATCATGGATGACGCACAAGATCCTTATGAAGCCGAGACAAATGCAATGGGAGAGAATATATAGATGGAGAATGTAGAGCCATGATCCAATGGTAGTAGAAACCAAGTGACTCCCATAGACATTGCATAAACAATTAGGAGTGTAAGGGTGGAATTGCATAGTTGTAGAGAAGACAATGAGAGGCTTCTTAGAGCTCAAGGAGAATAAAATCAGTTGAATGTAACTATGCTCCAAAGTTTAACATACATTAAGAGGAAGATTAAATATGGGCATCACTCAAAAAATCAGGAAAGGAGTGTGAATAGATCATGGAGGCATTCTGATAAGAGGTCCCATAGCTCAAGAAGAGTTTCTAAAGACAAGTCATATACTTCAGAAATATCTTCTAGTGAGTCATCTAACTCTAAGGTGGATCATGTATGGTGACATGTATCATGTATTTGTATCAGGTGGATACATTGTATGATCAGGAGGATCATGTATGATGATATGTATCAGGTAGATACATGGTATGCATCAGGTAGATGCATTGATGATCAGGATGATCATGGATGACGAGCTTCAGGATGTTGCTCCAGATGACATGCAGCAGGATGTTGCAGTGATGATCAGGATGATCATGGATGACGAGCTTCAGGATGTTGCTCCAGATGACATGCAGCAGGATGTTGCAGTGATGATCAGGATGATCATGGATGACGAGCTTCAGGATGTTGCTCCAGATGACATGCAGCAGGACGTTGCAGTGATGATGATCAAGATGATCATGGATACATCAGGATGATGTATGGTGAGTATCAGGTTGATACTCTATGGCCGTGGATTAGGTTGTGCAGATGAGCATGTAATAGCGCCCTGGGAGATTTGTAGATGGTCTTTCGAGGTTTTGCCTATGGCATGTAATATCGGTGCCCTGGGACATCTGGCAAATGCTCTTTCGAGGTTTTGCTCTGGGAGGACATGTAATTCGGTGCCCTGGGAGATCTGCAGATAGTCTTTCGAGGTTTTTCCTATGGCATGTAATAGCGCCCTGGGATATCTTGCAGATGCTCTTGCGAGGTTTTGTCCTATGGCATGTAATAGCGCCCTGGGAGATCCGATAGGTTGGGATGTGTGCCCGTAATCAGTCCTGGGATGCTCTTGCGAGGTTTTGCCATGACCACATGTAATAGCGCCCTGGGAGATTTCAGGTCGGAGTTGTGTACCCGTAATCAGTCCTGAGATGCTCTTGCGAGGTTTTGTGGTGGGGTCACATGTAATAGTGCCCTGGGAGATCCTATAGGTAGAGTTGTGTGCTCGTAACAGCCTGGGATGCTCTTTCGAGGTTTTGTGACGCACGTAATAAGTCCTGAGGATTCCACAGTATGGCCAGTGATGACGAAGACCTGCAGGTGGTGGGCCTACATCCAGTATGAAAAAGGACTGGCTCTGTAGAACTTCCTATGACGAGTAGATTCAGAGATTGATTGAGATAGCAGCAGCAGTGACGATGATGATGACTCGATGACGATCATCCAGTGACGATAATCCAGAGAAGATGACTTGTGCTAGAAGAACTGTACTGAGAAATACCTTCCTGGTTAAGAGGGAGTGTTGATGTATATGTAACTTCGGAATGTATTTCACATATATGTATTTTGTATTCCTATAGAGATGGTATTATTCCTCTATAAGGAAGTGTCGTCACTTATATTGTAAGTGTCGTAACTTATACTTGATGGGTTATTAGACCACCTTGTTTGGGGTCGGCCCTGTATAAGTCATGTGGGTCAAAGGGTTATTAGACCACCCTATTGGGGGTCGGCCATGTGGGTCAAAGGGTTATTAGACCACCCTATTGGGGGTCGGCCCAGTCAGCATTATGTTATGTGGTTAAGTTCGAGCCTACATGAGTTAGGTAAAAAGGCAAGTCAAGTCAAGTATAAATAGAGTGCGAGAGGCACTCTATTTACTCACTCACTTCTCACACATGCACTCAAGGAGGAGTGGCGCACTTATGGAGGAGGAGGATCTGCTGCTAGGTTGTGTCTATCTCTTATGGTTGGTTGTATCATTGCTATATCTGTCTCTGAGGAAGTTATTGGGGTTTTTCACCTTTATGGTTTTCCCCAAGTAAATCTTTGTGTCTCTTGTGTGCTTGCATTATTGTCTCCATGATTGATATGCTGTAGATATGCTGTACATGTTGTTCTCTCAGTTAAGATCGTAGATCATATTGAAGTAAATTCTGAAAAGTTAACATGGTATCAGAGCTAGCCTGAAAGAAGGCATGATATGGCATGTATGACACTTGTTGCACTTACGATGCTAGGGCTTGATATAGCAAAAACCAGTCATCGTAGCACTTTCGCTATAAATCCATTTTGGCGAAGTTTTCGGATCTAAAATTCTTACAGGACGAAGATTAAATCTCCAGGTACCTTGTGTCCAAAGGACAACCTCTAATTCGTTGTACTTTGTGATTTATGATCTGTACAATATAGGGTTTCTGCCTCTTCCAGATCTGAGTCAAAATCAGGTGACCTTGGGAAAAAGGTCATAACTTGGGCTAGGAAGCTCCAAATGAAATTTCGTAAAAAGTGACATGTAGTACACAGACTGTACTATCTCAGAAAAATTTTGCAGAGGCCGAAGTTGAACCAGTGACATGTGGAACGCCGTACAAGTGCGCTCTCCTATATTATCCCATAAACAGGTCACGTTGCGACACTTGGCATAACTCTCTCTCAGAGAGTCCAATTGAGGTCAGACCTGTCAAGATGGAAAGGTAACAGGTCAGGCTATCTCAGGAAACTTTTTCAGACCCTGTGGATCAAAAATTTCGGAGTTACACCAGAAACAATCAGGTACATATTTCTGTCAAAACAGAATTATTTTTTGGTACCTTCATTCATGGCTTCTGGAATTTAGGGCTTTGGAGAAAGTTGGAATTTTTGTAATCGGAGACCACGGCTGAATGCTACTCATCAAAATAAAAATTTAGAGACCAAGATCAGAATTTTTGGTTGGGCAGAAGGCCGGGCTTGATTAGACCCTAGTTCGGGACTTTGATCAGAAAAGTGGAAAATTAGGGCTTCTGTAAAAATGGGAATTTTTGAAATCTGTGACCACGGCTGGAAGCTCCTCAGAAAAATAGAAGCTTAGAGATTTGGATCAAACATTTTGATTGGGCAGAAGAGTGGGCTTCATCAAACCCCAGTTCAGGGTCACGTCTAGTGAATCCGAAAATTTCAAAGGCAAAATTGAGGAGTGAAACTTTGCAGTTTTCAAATTCTGAATATACCAGTTTGATCAGCTCATCAAGGCGCATATTTCTATCCTTTCGGAAGTTTGAAATTCAAAGTTTGAATTTTTGGGGTTTCTCTGACAAACCCATATCCAGCTCCAGGTCCAGTTCTTGCAAATCAAGTGGATTGGGCTAATCCTAGAAGAAGATGGATTGGTCACTTACATAAGTGAAGAAGTTCCTGTTTCAGATGGAGATAAGGCTAAGGCCTTACATAAGAAGATTACTAGCGATCTCGACAGGTATGACTCATCAAGATATGTTTCGATATTTGTTCATGATTAAGTTTATGGTATGTTTGTCTTCATGTTATTACGGTTAGTACAATCTTGATTTTAGATTTGTCGTATCACCTTAACAAAATTTTGAATGCATGATATAAGATATTCATTGGTTAGGGTGTTGACACTTATGATTGTACTAATGCATTATGGTGTTGTGTGAGGTTTATGTTGTCTGCTAACATAAAAGGTACACCAAGAAAGACAAATCATGTTCTACTTCAAGAACGTATGATCATGGTGACATGAAGACAAGGATTCATCCATTGTCATGGATTACATAGAAGATCTACTTTCGAGGTATGTATAACTTGTTTCTACAATGGTTAACTTATGAGACATGCAGGTTACTAGCACAAGTCACTGAAGAGAACCAGAAGACATTATGCGGGTATGTTAGACATAAATAGCTAGCATGCTAATCCAGGTATGTTTTTCCTATATCAAGCTAGAATCCTACCTTGTGTTAGGATCTTATACTGTTGTTGATAATAATTATTCATGAAGTCATAGGTTTGAATAATCATGGTTGTATGCATATTATGTTTCTTACCATAATTGATGATATGACTAACCAGAAGAATCATAAAGGTATAAGTTTGAATAATCAAAGGTTTTATGCATATTATATCTCTTATCTTGATTGATGATTCAACTAACCCGAAGAGTCATAGGTTTGAGTAATTATAGGTTTAGACATGTTATGTTTCTTATGATTTGACTAACCATAAGAATCCTACATAAACCTTGAATGCTAATGCTTATTATTTTTGTTTGAAATGATCATGACTATACATGCTTTAGATTATTGTGTTTTAATAGTATACTAATGAATGTATGATTTTATATGAGTTCACAAGGATAACACAATCATGATACTAATAAGCATGCATAGGGACCAAGGATGAATATGAGTTCAAGAACAGGTAATTCAGGAAGCAAAGATCAAGAGGGAGCACACTCCAGTTGCTCTTGCAAGAAAGCAAATCAGCACACTCCAGTTGTTCCTGCAAGAAAGCAAAGGAGCACACTTCAGTAGTTTATGCAAGGATGCAGATATTCAGAGGGAGTTGACCATCTCTCTACATTCCACAACAGAAAGTTGTAAAAGAAGCTACTGCAGATTAGGACTCCAGCAACTCCTGCAAGAAAGCGAAGACTCAGAGAGAGTGCACCCAACGAACAAACAAAGATAAGTATTTTGATTATCATTTCTTGCATATTTGTTTGTTTAAATAAAATTGTTCAATGATGTATATGTTCATGTTCCTAGACTTAGGATATGTATTGTGCATATTAAAATAGTTGCATTAATGAACAGTATACTACTAATATACATGGGTAAGTGGCCTATGGCACTGTACAACATTCCATTGCTACTTATCTAGAATGAAACCTCTTTGCTGACATGTTGGGAGTTGTGCACACTCTTAACAATGTTCTGGTAGAGATTGGAAGGCATCTAGAAAGTTACGGGATATGGATAAATGTTGTATTGAAGCATTGGCTAAGATAATTGCATGACTGTATGACATATTTCTTTATGTGTAAGAATTTGTTCTGAAAACTATGAGATGTTTTTCTAATCATGCAATTTAACTTGTTGTGTAGGAAAGATCGTATGCCATCTCCTACAAAAGAAGAACTACAACATTTGTTCAGCAAAGATATTGAAGTTCCCAGGATCTGGGATGTAGAAATGGAATGCCATGATCCGTCGATCATGAAGAATGATGTTTGGGATGTAGTCCCAAGACGTGAAGGGAAGTTTGTTATGACTTCCAAATGGAACTATCAGATCAAGCATGTTGCAGATGGCAGCATTGAGAAATATAAAAGTGATGAAATAGAAGATGCACCAGATGGATTTCAAGACAGCATGGTGTAGTTGAAGAAGAAGTGTATGTGGAGCAGCCACTTGGTTCTGAGACACATGATAGGAAATCATATATGTGCAGAACTTGGCATGGTGAAGATAGATTGATTACCGACACGCAGCGGAAGCTTACTACCGAGTTCGAGATGAAGAACTTGGGAATGATGCACTATTTCCTAGGTATGGAGGTGTGGCAGAATGCAGGTGAGATCTTCCTTGGTCAAGGGAAGTACACAGTAGATATCCTGAAGAGATTCGGGATGATGGATTGCAAGGCCATGGCCACACCGATGGCATCGAATCTGAAGCTTCTATGTGATGCTTCATCTGAGCCAGTTGATGTCTCTATGTATCGTTAGATAATTGAGTCCTTGATGTACCTGACGAACACGAGACCAGACATTTGCTTTGCTGTGAACACATTGAGCCAGTTCCTGACAGATCCGTGGAGTGTTCACCTGGTTGCTGTAAAGCATGTTCTGAGGTACCTGAAGGGTACAGTGGATTATGGGCTCAAGTATGAAGCGAATTAAAAGTTTAACCTACAGGGTTATATTGATTCAGATTGGGCTGGCAGTGCTGCAGACAGGAAGAGCACATCTGGGTGTTGCTTCAGTATGGGATCAGGTGTGATCTCTTGGTTTAGCAGGAAGCAGTCCTGCGTAGCACTAAGTACAACTGAGGCAGAGTATGTTGCAGCCTGTTCAGCTGGTTGTGAGGCAGTATGGCTACGGAAGCTACTGTCTGAGTTATTTGATCTCCCGTTGGAAGCTACTGGTATCTTCTGTGATAACCAGAGTTGTGTAAAGATGTCCGAGAACCCAGTGTTTCATGACAGGTCGAAACACATAGAGATCAAATATCACTATATCAGGGATATGGTGCAGAGAGGAGCTGTGAAGCTCCTGTATATTGCGATGGACGAGTAGATTGCAGATGTGTTGACGAAGCCACTAGCCAGGGTGAAGTTCGAGTACTTCAGAGAGAGGCTTGGCGTTCTTCAGATCGAGGACACTTCGAGGAAGAAGTGATGGACACATTTGCTGAAGCCATTCCAAGCATGTTGGAAGGACGATCCTTCACATGGCTGTGGATGTAAGCGCTGGATGATGAGCATCAGGATGATGTTCTAGTTTCTGCTGGATATGATCAGTTGGATCATTTTTATGTATGTATGTACGCATCATGTGGATGCTGGATATGATCAGGTGGATCATGTATGGTGACATGTATCATGTATTTGTATCAGGTGGATACATTGTATGATCAGGTGGATCGTGTATGGTGACATGTATCATGTATTTGTATCAGGTGGATACATTGTATGATCAGGAGGATCATGTATGATGATATGTATCAGGTAGATACATGGTATGCATCAGGTAGATGCATTGATGATCAGGATGATCATGGATGACGAGCTTCAGGATGTTGCTCCAGATGACATGCAGCAGGATGTTGCAGTGATGATCAGGATGATCATGGATGACGAGCTTCAGGATGTTGCTCCAGATGACATGCAGCAGGATGTTGCAGTGATGATCAGGATGATCATGGATGACGAGCTTCAGGATGTTGCTCCAGATGACATGCAGCAGGACGTTGCAGTGATGATGATCAAGATGATCATGGATACATCAGGATGATGTATGGTGAGTATCAGGTTGATACTCTATGGCCGTGGATTAGGTTGTGCAGATGAGCATGTAATAGCGCCCTGGGAGATTTGCAGATGGTCTTTCGAGGTTTTGCCTATGGCATGTAATATCGGTGCCCTGGGACATCTGGCAAATGCTCTTTCGAGGTTTTGCTCTGGGAGGACATGTAATTCGGTGCCCTGGGAGATCTGCAGATAGTCTTTCGAGGTTTTGCCTATGGCATGTAATAGCGCCCTGGGATATCTGGCAGATGCTCTTGCGAGGTTTTGTCCTATGGCATGTAATAGCGCCCTGGGAGATCCGATAGGTTGGGATGTGTGCCCGTAATCAGTCCTGGGATGCTCTTGCGAGGTTTTGCCATGACCACATGTAATAGCGCCCTGGGAGATTTCAGGTCGGAGTTGTGTACCCGTAACATCCTGAGATGCTCTTGCGAGGTTTTGTGGTGGACCACATGTAATAGCGCCCTGAGAGATTTCAGGTCGGAGTTGTGTACCCGTAACATCCTGAGATGCTCTTGCGAGGTTTTGTGGTGGACCAAATGTAATAGCGCCCTGGGAGATTTCAGGTCGGAGTTGTGTACCCGTAACATCCTGAGATGCTCTTGCGAGGTTTTGTGGTGGGGTCACATGTAATAGTGCCCTGGGAGATCCTATAGGTAGAGTTGTGTGCTCGTAACAGCCTGGGATGCTCTTTCGAGGTTTTGTGACGCACGTAATAAGTCCTGAGGATTCCACAGTATGGCCAGTGATGACGAAGACCTGCAGGTGGTGGGCCTACATCCAGTATGAAAAAGGACTGGCTCTGTAGAACTTCCTATGACGAGTAGATTCAGAGATTGATTGAGATAGCAGCAGCAGTGACGATGATGATGACTCGATGACGATCATCCAGTGACGATAATCCAGAGAAGATGACTTGTGCTAGAAGAACTGTACTGAGAAATACCTTCCTGGTTAAGAGGGAGTGTTGATGTATATGTAACTTCGGAATGTATTTCACATATATGTATTTTGTATTCCTATAGAGATGGTATTATTCCTCTATAAGGAAGTGTCGTCACTTATATTGTAAGTGTCGTAACTTATACTTGATGGGTTATTAGACCACCTTGTTTGGGGTCGGCCCTGTATAAGTCATGTGGGTCAAAGGGTTATTAGACCACCCTATTGGGGGTCGGCCATGTGGGTCAAAGGGTTATTAGACCACCCTATTGGGGGTCGGCCCAGTCAGCATTATGTTATGTGGTTAAGTTCGAGCCTACATGAGTTAGGTAAAAAGGCAAGTCAAGTCAAGTATAAATAGAGTGCGGGAGGCACTCTATTTACTCACTCACTTCTCACACATGCACTCAAGGAGGAGTGGCGCACTTATGGAGGAGGAGGATCTGCTGCTAGGTTGTGTCTATCTCTTATGGTTGGTTGTATCATTGCTATATCTGTCTCTGAGGAAGTTATTGGGGTTTTTCACCTTTATGGTTTTCCCCAAGTAAATCTTTGTGTCTCTTGTGTGCTTGCATTATTGTCTCCATGATTGATATGCTGTACATGTTGTTCTCTCAGTTAAGATCGTAGATCATATTGAAGTAAATTCTGAAAAGTTAACATGGTATCAGAGCTAGCCTGAAAGAAGGCATGATATGGCATGTATGACACTTGTTGCACTTACGATGCTAGGGCTTGATATAGCAAAAACCAGTCATCGTAGCACTTTCGCTATAAATCCATTTTGGCGAAGTTTTCGGATCTAAAATTCTTACAGGACGAAGATTAAATCTCCAGGTACCTTGTGTCCAAAGGACAACCTCTAATTCGTTGTACTTTGTGATTTATGATCTGTACAATATAGGGTTTCTGCCTCTTCCAGATCTGAGTCAAAATCAGGTGACCTTGGGAAAAAGGTCATAACTTGGGCTAGGAAGCTCCAAATGAAATTTCGTAAAAAGTGACATGTAGTACACAGACTGTACTATCTCAAAAAAATTTTGCAGAGGCCGAAGTTGAACCAGTGACATGTGGAACGCCGTACAAGTGCGCTCTCCTATATTATCCCATAAACAGGTCACGTTGCGACACTTGGCATAACTCTCTCTCAGAGAGTCCAATTGAGGTCAGACCTGTCAAGATGGAAAGGTAACAGGTCAGGCTATCTCAGGAAACTTTTTCAGACCCTGTGGATCAAAAATTTCGGAGTTACACCAGAAACAATCAGGTACATATTTCTGTCAAAACAGAATTATTTTTTGGTACCTTCATTCATGGCTTCTGGAATTTAGGGCTTTGGAGAAAGTTGGAATTTTTGTAATCGGAGACCACGGCTGAATGCTACTCATCAAAATAAAAATTTAGAGACCAAGATCAGAATTTTTGGTTGGGCAGAAGGCCGGGCTTGATTAGACCCTAGTTCGGGACTTTGATCAGAAAAGTGGAAAATTAGGGCTTCTGTAAAAATGGGAATTTTTGAAATCTGTGACCACGGCTGGAAGCTCCTCAGAAAAATAGAAGCTTAGAGATTTGGATCAAACATTTTGATTGGGCAGAAGAGTGGGCTTCATCAAACCCCAGTTCAGGGTCACGTCTAGTGAATCCGAAAATTTCAAAGGCAAAATTGAGGAGTGAAACTTTGCAGTTTTCAAATTCTGAATATACCAGTTTGATCAGCTCATCAAGGCGCATATTTCTATCCTTTCGGAAGTTTGAAATTCAAAGTTTGAATTTTTGGGGTTTCTCTGACAAACCCATATCTAGCTCCAGGTCCAGTTCTTGCAAATCAAGTGGATTGGGCTAATCCTAGAAGAAGATGGATTGGTCACTTACATAAGTGAAGAAGTTCCTGTTTCAGATGGAGATAAGGCTAAGGCCTTACATAAGAAGATTACTAGCGATCTCGACAGGTATGACTCATCAAGATATGTTTCGATATTTGTTCATGATTAAGTTTATGGTATGTTTGTCTTCATGTTATTACGGTTAGTACAATCTTGATTTTAGATTTGTCGTATCACCTTAACAAAATTTTGAATGCATGATATAAGATATTCATTGGTTAGGGTGTTGACACTTATGATTGTACTAATGCATTATGGTGTTGTGTGAGGTTTATGTTGTCTGCTAACATAAAAGGTACACCAAGAAAGACAAATCATGTTCTACTTCAAGAACGTATGATCATGGTGACATGAAGACAAGGATTCATCCATTGTCATGGATTACATAGAAGATCTACTTTCGAGGTATGTATAACTTGTTTCTACAATGGTTAACTTATGAGACATGCAGGTTCCTAGCACAAGTCACTGAAGAGAACCAGAAGACATTATGCGGGTATGTTAGACATAAATAGCTAGCATGCTAATCCAGGTATGTTTTTCCTATATCAAGCTAGAATCCTACCTTGTGTTAGGATCTTATACTGTTGTTGATAATAATTATTCATGAAGTCATAGGTTTGAATAATCATGGTTGTATGCATATTATGTTTCTTACCATAATTGATGATATGACTAACCAGAAGAATCATAAAGGTATAAGTTTGAATAATCAAAGGTTTTATGCATATTATATCTCTTATCTTGATTGATGATTCAACTAACCCGAAGAGTCATAGGTTTGAGTAATTATAGGTTTAGACATGTTATGTTTCTTATGATTTGACTAACCATAAGAATCCTACATAAACCTTGAATGCTAATGCTTATTATTTTTGTTTGAAATGATCATGACTATACATGCTTTAGATTATTGTGTTTTAATAGTATACTAATGAATGTATGATTTTATATGAGTTCACAAGGATAACACAATCATGATACTAATAAGCATGCATAGGGACCAAGGATGAATATGAGTTCAAGAACAGGTAATTCAGGAAGCAAAGATCAAGAGGGAGCACACTCCAGTTGCTCCTGCAAGAAAGCAAAGCAGCACACTCCAGTTGTTCCTGCAAGAAAGCAAAGGAGCACACTTCAGTAGTTTATGCAAGGATGCAGATATTCAGAGGGAGTTGACCATCTCTCTACATTCCACAACAGAAAGTTGTAAAAGAAGCTACTGCAGATTAGGACTCCAGCAACTCCTGCAAGAAAGCGAAGACTCAGAGAGAGTGCACCCAACGAACAAACAAAGATAAGTATTTTGATTATCATTTCTTGCATATTTGTTTGTTTAAATAAAATTGTTCAATGATGTATATGTTCATGTTCCTAGACTTAGGATATGTATTGTGCATATTAAGATAGTTGCATTAATGAACAGTATACTACTAATATACATGGGTAAGTGGCCTATGGCACTGTACAACATTCCATTGCTACTTATCTAGAATGAAACCTCTTTGCTGACATGTTGGGAGTTGTGCACACTCTTAACAATGTTCTGGTAGAGATTGGAAGGCATCTAGAAAGTTACGGGATATGGATAAATGTTGTATTGAAGCATTGTCTAAGATAATTGCATGACTGTATGACATATTTCTTTATGTGTAAGAATTTGTTCTGAAAACTATGAGATGTTTTTCTAATCATGCAATTTAACTTGTTGTGTAGGAAAGATCGTATGCCATCTCCTACAAAAGAAGAACTACAACATTTGTTCAGCAAAGATATTGAAGTTCCCAGGATCTGGGATGTAGAAATGGAATGCCATGATCCGTCGATCATGAAGAATGATGTTTGGGATGTAGTCCCAAGACGTGAAGGGAAGTTTGTTATGACTTCCAAATGGAACTATCAGATCAAGCATGTTGCAGATGGCAGCATTGAGAAATATAAAAGTGATGAAATAGAAGATGCACCAGATGGATTTCAAGACAGCATGGTGTAGTTGAAGAAGAAGTGTATGTGGAGCAGCCACTTGGTTCTGAGACACATGATAGGAAATCATATATGTGCAGAACTTGGCATGGTGAAGATAGATTGATTACCGACACGCAGCGGAAGCTTACTACCGAGTTCGAGATGAAGAACTTGGGAATGATGCACTATTTCCTAGGTATGGAGGTGTGGCAGAATGCAGGTGGGATCTTCCTTGGTCAAGGGAAGTACACAGTAGATATCCTGAAGAGATTCGGGATGATGGATTGCAAGGCCATGGCCACACCGATGGCATCGAATCTGAAGCTTCTATGTGATGCTTCATCTGAGCCAGTTGATGTCTCTATGTATCGTTAGATAATTGGGTCCTTGATGTACCTGACGAACACGAGACCAGACATTTGCTTTGCTGTGAACACATTGAGCCAGTTCCTGACAGATCCGTGGAGTGTTCACCTGGTTGCTGTAAAGCATGTTCTGAGGTACCTGAAGGGTACAGTGGATTATGGGCTCAAGTATGAAGCGAATTAAAAGTTTAACCTACAGGGTTATATTGATTCAGATTGGGCTGGCAGTGCTGCAGACAGGAAGAGCACATCTGGGTGTTGCTTCAGTATGGGATCAGGTGTGATCTCTTGGTTTAGCAGGAAGCAGTCCTGCGTAGCACTAAGTACAACTGAGGCAGAGTATGTTGCAGCCTGTTCAGCTGGTTGTGAGGCAGTATGGCTACGGAAGCTACTGTCTGAGTTATTTGATCTCCCGTTGGAAGCTACTGGTATCTTCTGTGATAACCAGAGTTGTGTAAAGATGTCCGAGAACCCAGTGTTTCATGACAGGTCGAAACACATAGAGATCAAATATCACTATATCAGGGATATGGTGCAGAGAGGAGCTGTGAAGCTCCTGTATATTGCGATGGACGAGCAGATTGCAGATGTGTTGACGAAGCCACTAGCCAGGGTGAAGTTCGAGTACTTCAGAGAGAGGCTTGGCGTTCTTCAGATCGAGGACACTTCGAGGAAGAAGTGATGGACACATTTGCTGAAGCCATTCCAAGCATGTTGGAAGGACGATCCTTCACATGGCTGTGGATGTAAGCGCTGGATGATGAGCATCAGGATGATGTTCTAGTTTCTGCTGGATATGATCAGTTGGATCATTTTTATGTATGTATGTACGCATCATGTGGATGCTGGATATGATCAGGTGGATCATGTATGGTGACATGTATCATGTATTTGTATCAGGTGTATACATTGTATGATCAGGTGGATCATGTATGGTGACATGTATCATGTATTTGTATCAGGTGGATACATTGTATGATCAGGAGGATCATGTATGATGATATGTATCAGGTAGATACATGGTATGCATCAGGTAGATGCATTGATGATCAGGATGATCATGGATGACGAGCTTCAGGATGTTGCTCCAGATGACATGCAGCAGGATGTTGCAGTGATGATCAAGATGATCATGGATGACGAGCTTCAGGATGTTGCTCCAGATGACATGCAGCAGGATGTTGCAGTGATGATTAGGATGATCATGGATGACGAGCTTCAGGATGTTGCTCCAGATGACATGCAGCAGGACGTTGCAGTGATGATGATCAAGATGATCATGGATACATCAGGATGATGTATGGTGAGTATCAGGTTGATACTCTATGGCCGTGGATTAGGTTGTGCAGATGAGCATGTAATAGCGCCCTGGGAGATTTGCAGATGGTCTTTCGAGGTTTTGCCTATGGCATGTAATATCGGTGCCCTGGGACATCTGGCAAATGCTCTTTCGAGGTTTTGCTCTGGGAGGACATGTAATTCGGTGCCCTGGGAGATCTGCAGATAGTCTTTCGAGGTTTTGCCTATGGCATGTAATAGCGCCCTGGGATATCTGGCAGATGCTCTTGCGAGGTTTTGTCCTATGGCATGTAATAGCGCCCTGGGAGATCCGATAGGTTGGGATGTGTGCCCGTAATCAGTCCTGGGATGCTCTTGCGAGGTTTTGCCATGACCACATGTAATAGCGCCCTGGGAGATTTCAGGTCGGAGTTGTGTACCCGTAACATCCTGAGATGCTCTTGCGAGGTTTTGTGGTGGACCACATGTAATAGCGCCCTGGGAGATTTCAGGTCGGAGTTGTGTACCCGTAACATCCTGAGATGCTCTTGCGAGGTTTTGTGGTGGACCAAATGTAATAGCGCCCTGGGAGATTTCAGGTCGGAGTTGTGTACCCGTAACATCCTGAGATGCTCTTGCGAGGTTTTGTGGTGGGGTCACATGTAATAGTGCCCTGGGAGATCCTATAGGTAGAGTTGTGTGCTCGTAACAGCCTGGGATGCTCTTTCGAGGTTTTGTGACGCACGTAATAAGTCCTGAGGATTCCACAGTATGGCCAGTGATGACGAAGACCTGCAGGTGGTGGGCCTACATCCAGTATGAAAAAGGACTGGCTCTGTAGAACTTCCTATGACGAGTAGATTCAGAGATTGATTGAGATAGCAGCAGCAGTGACGATGATGATGACTCGATGACGATCATCCAGTGACGATAATCCAGAGAAGATGACTTGTGCTAGAAGAACTGTACTGAGAAATACCTTCCTGGTTAAGAGGGAGTGTTGATGTATATGTAACTTCGGAATGTATTTCACATATATGTATTTTGTATTCCTATAGAGATGGTATTATTCCTCTATAAGGAAGTGTCGTCACTTATATTGTAAGTGTCGTAACTTATACTTGATGGGTTATTAGACCACCTTGTTTGGGGTCGGCCCTGTATAAGTCATGTGGGTCAAAGGGTTATTAGACCACCCTATTGGGGGTCGGCCATGTGGGTCAAAGGGTTATTAGACCACCCTATTGGGGGTCGGCCCAGTCAGCATTATGTTATGTGGTTAAGTTCGAGCCTACATGAGTTAGGTAAAAAGGCAAGTCAAGTCAAGTATAAATAGAGTGCGGGAGGCACTCTATTTACTCACTCACTTCTCACACATGCACTCAAGGAGGAGTGGCGCACTTATGGAGGAGGAGGATCTGCTGCTAGGTTGTGTCTATCTCTTATGGTTGGTTGTATCATTGCTATATCTGTCTCTGAGGAAGTTATTGGGGTTTTTCACCTTTATGGTTTTCCCCAAGTAAATCTTTGTGTCTCTTGTGTGCTTGCATTATTGTCTCCATGATTGATATGCTGTACATGTTGTTCTCTCAGTTAAGATCGTAGATCATATTGAAGTAAATTCTGAAAAGTTAACATGGTATCAGAGCTAGCCTGAAAGAAGGCATGATATGGCATGTATGACACTTGTTGCACTTACGATGCTAGGGCTTGATATAGCAAAAACCAGTCATCGTAGCACTTTCGCTATAAATCCATTTTGGCGAAGTTTTCGGATCTAAAATTCTTACAGGACGAAGATTAAATCTCCAGGTACCTTGTGTCCAAAGGACAACCTCTAATTCGTTGTACTTTGTGATTTATGATCTGTACAATATAGGGTTTCTGCCTCTTCCAGATCTGAGTCAAAATCAGGTGACCTTGGGAAAAAGGTCATAACTTGGGCTAGGAAGCTCCAAATGAAATTTCGTAAAAAGTGACATGTAGTACACAGACTGTACTATCTCAGAAAAATTTTGCAGAGGCCGAAGTTGAACCAGTGACATGTGGAACGCCGTACAAGTGCGCTCTCCTATATTATCCCATAAACAGGTCACGTTGCGACACTTGGCATAACTCTCTCTCAGAGAGTCCAATTGAGGTCAGACCTGTCAAGATGGAAAGGTAACAGGTCAGGCTATCTCAGGAAACTTTTTCAGACCCTGTGGATCAAAAATTTCGGAGTTACACCAGAAACAATCAGGTACATATTTCTGTCAAAACAGAATTATTTTTTGGTACCTTCATTCATGGCTTCTGGAATTTAGGGCTTTGGAGAAAGTTGGAATTTTTGTAATCGGAGACCACGGCTGAATGCTACTCATCAAAATAAAAATTTAGAGACCAAGATCAGAATTTTTGGTTGGGCAGAAGGCCGGGCTTGATTAGACCCTAGTTCGGGACTTTGATCAGAAAAGTGGAAAATTAGGGCTTCTGTAAAAATGGGAATTTTTGAAATCTGTGACCACGGCTGGAAGCTCCTCAGAAAAATAGAAGCTTAGAGATTTGGATCAAACATTTTGATTGGGCAGAAGAGTGGGCTTCATCAAACCCCAGTTCAGGGTCACGTCTAGTGAATCCGAAAATTTCAAAGGCAAAATTGAGGAGTGAAACTTTGCAGTTTTCAAATTCTGAATATACCAGTTTGATCAGCTCATCAAGGCGCATATTTCTATCCTTTCGGAAGTTTGAAATTCAAAGTTTGAATTTTTGGGGTTTCTCTGACAAACCCATATCCAGCTCCAGGTCCAGTTCTTGCAAATCAAGTGGATTGGGCTAATCCTAGAAGAAGATGGATTGGTCACTTACATAAGTGAAGAAGTTCCTGTTTCAGATGGAGATAAGGCTAAGGCCTTACATAAGAAGATTACTAGCGATCTCGACAGGTATGACTCATCAAGATATGTTTCGATATTTGTTCATGATTAAGTTTATGGTATGTTTGTCTTCATGTTATTACGGTTAGTACAATCTTGATTTTAGATTTGTCGTATCACCTTAACAAAATTTTGAATGCATGATATAAGATATTCATTGGTTAGGGTGTTGACACTTATGATTGTACTAATGCATTATGGTGTTGTGTGAGGTTTATGTTGTCTGCTAACATAAAAGGTACACCAAGAAAGACAAATCGTGTTCTACTTCAAGAACGTATGATCATGGTGACATGAAGACAAGGATTCATCCATTGTCATGGATTACATAGAAGATCTACTTTCGAGGTATGTATAACTTGTTTCTACAATGGTTAACTTATGAGACATGCAGGTTACTAGCACAAGTCACTGAAGAGAACCAGAAGACATTATGCGGGTATGTTAGACATAAATAGCTAGCATGCTAATCCAGGTATGTTTTTCCTATATCAAGCTAGAATCCTACCTTGTGTTAGGATCTTATACTGTTGTTGATAATAATTATTCATGAAGTCATAGGTTTGAATAATCATGGTTGTATGCATATTATGTTTCTTACCATAATTGATGATATGACTAACCAGAAGAATCATAAAGGTATAAGTTTGAATAATCAAAGGTTTTATGCATATTATATCTCTTATCTTGATTGATGATTCAACTAACCCGAAGAGTCATAGGTTTGAGTAATTATAGGTTTAGACATGTTATGTTTCTTATGATTTGATTAACCATAAGAATCCTACATAAACCTTGAATGCTAATGCTTATTATTTTTGTTTGAAATGATCATGACTATACATGCTTTAGATTATTGTGTTTTAATAGTATACTAATGAATGTATGATTTTATATGAGTTCACAAGGATAACACAATCATGATACTAATAAGCATGCATAGGGACCAAGGATGAATATGAGTTCAAGAACAGGTAATTCAGGAAGCAAAGATCAAGAGGGAGCACACTCCAGTTGCTCCTGCAAGAAAGCAAAGCAGCACACTCCAGTTGTTCCTGCAAGAAAGCAAAGGAGCACACTTCAGTAGTTTATGCAAGGATGCAGATATTCAGAGGGAGTTGACCATCTCTCTACATTCCACAACAGAAAGTTGTAAAAGAAGCTACTGCAGATTAGGACTCCAGCAACTCCTGCAAGAAAGCGAAGACTCAGAGAGAGTGCACCCAACGAACAAACAAAGATAAGTATTTTGATTATCATTTCTTGCATATTTGTTTGTTTAAATAAAATTGTTCAATGATGTATATGTTCATGTTCCTAGACTTAGGATATGTATTGTGCATATTAAGATAGTTGCATTAATGAACAGTATACTACTAATATACATGGGTAAGTGGCCTATGGCACTGTACAACATTCCATTGCTACTTATCTAGAATGAAACCTCTTTGCTGACATGTTGGGAGTTGTGCACACTCTTAACAATGTTCTGGTAGAGATTGGAAGGCATCTAGAAAGTTACGGGATATGGATAAATGTTGTATTGAAGCATTGGCTAAGATAATTGCATGACTGTATGACATATTTCTTTATGTGTAAGAATTTGTTCTGAAAACTATGAGATGTTTTTCTAATCATGCAATTTAACTTGTTGTGTAGGAAAGATCGTATGCCATCTCCTACAAAAGAAGAACTACAACATTTGTTCAGCAAAGATATTGAAGTTCCCAGGATCTGGGATGTAGAAATGGAATGCCATGATCCGTCGATCATGAAGAATGATGTTTGGGATGTAGTCCCAAGACGTGAAGGGAAGTTTGTTATGACTTCCAAATGGAACTATCAGATCAAGCATGTTGCAGATGGCAGCATTGAGAAATATAAAAGTGATGAAATAGAAGATGCACCAGATGGATTTCAAGACATCATGGTGTAGTTGAAAAAGAAGTGTATGTGGAGCAGCCACTTGGTTCTGAGACACATGATAGGAAATCATATATGTGCAGAACTTGGCATGGTGAAGATAGATTGATTACCGACACGCAGCGGAAGCTTACTACCGAGTTCGAGATGAAGAACTTGGGAATGATGCACTATTTCCTAGGTATGGAGGTGTGGCAGAATGCAGGTGGGATCTTCCTTGGTCAAGGGAAGTACACAGTAGATATCCTGAAGAGATTCGGGATGATGGATTGCAAGGCCATGGCCACACCGATGGCATCGAATCTGAAGCTTCTATGTGATGCTTCATCTGAGCCAGTTGATGTCTCTATGTATCGTTAGATAATTGGGTCCTTGATGTACCTGACGAACACGAGACCAGACATTTGCTTTGCTGTGAACACATTGAGCCAGTTCCTGACGGATCCGTGGAGTGTTCACCTGGTTGCTGTAAAGCATGTTCTGAGGTACCTGAAGGGTACAGTGGATTATGGGCTCAAGTATGAAGCGAATTAAAAGTTTAACCTACAGGGTTATATTGATTCAGATTGGGCTGGCAGTGCTGCAGACAGGAAGAGCACATCTGGGTGTTGCTTCAGTATGGGATCAGGTGTGATCTCTTGGTTTAGCAGGAAGCAGTCCTGCGTAGCACTAAGTACAGCTGAGGCAGAGTATGTTGCAGCCTGTTCAGCTGGTTGTGAGGCAGTATGGCTACGGAAGATACTGTCTGAGTTATTTGATCTCCCGTTGGAAGCTACTGGTATCTTCTGTGATAACCAGAGTTGTGTAAAGATGTCAGAGAACCCAGTGTTTCATGACAGGTCGAAACACATAGAGATCAAATATCACTATATCAGGGATATGGTGCAGAGAGGAGCTGTGAAGCTCCTGTATATTGCGATGGACGAGCAGATTGCAGATGTGTTGACGAAGCCACTAGCCAGGGTGAAGTTCGAGTACTTCAGAGAGAGGCTTGGCGTTCTTCAGATCGAGGACACTTCGAGGAAGAAGTGATGGACACATTTGCTGAAGCCATTCCAAGCATGTTGGAAGGAGGATCCTTCACATGGCTGTGGATGTAAGCGCTGGATGATGAGCATCAGGATGATGTTCTAGTTTTTGCTAGATATGATCAGTTGGATCATTTTTATGTATGTATGTACGCATCATGTGGATGCTGGATATGATCAGGTGGATCATGTATGGTGACATGTATCATGTATTTGTATCAGGTGGATACATTGTATGATCAGGTGGATCATGTATGGTGACATGTATCATGTATTTGTATCAGGTGGATACATTGTATGATCAGGAGGATCATGTATGATGATATGTATCAGGTAGATACATGGTATGCATCAGGTAGATGCATTGATGATCAGGATGATCATGGATGACGAGCTTCAGGATGTTGCTCCAGATGACATGCAGCAGGATGTTGCAGTGATGATCAGGATGATCATGGATGACGAGCTTCAGGATGTTGCTCCAGATGACATGCAGCAGGATGTTGCAGTGATGATCAGGATGATCATGGATGACGAGCTTCAGGATGTTGCTCCAGATGACATGCAGCAGGACGTTGCAGTGATGATGATCAAGATGATCATGGATACATCAGGATGATGTATGGTGAGTATCAGGTTGATACTCTATGGCCGTGGATTAGGTTGTGCAGATGAGCATGTAATAGCGCCCTGGGAGATTTGCAGATGGTCTTTCGAGGTTTTGCCTATGGCATGTAATATCGGTGCCCTGGGACATCTGGCAAATGCTCTTTCGAGGTTTTGCTCTGGGAGGACATGTAATTCGGTGCCCTGGGAGATCTGCAGATAGTCTTTCAAGGTTTTGCCTATGGCATGTAATAGCGCCCTGGGATATCTGGCAGATGCTCTTGCGAGGTTTTGTCCTATGGCATGTAATAGCGCCCTGGGAGATCCGATAGGTTGGGATGTGTGCCCGTAATCAGTCCTGGGATGCTCTTGCGAGGTTTTGCCATGACCACATGTAATAGCGCCCTGGGAGATTTCAGGTCGGAGTTGTGTACCCGTAACATCCTGAGATGCTCTTGCGAGGTTTTGTGGTGGACCACATGTAATAGCGCCCTGGGAGATTTCAGGTCGGAGTTGTGTACCCGTAACATCCTGAGATGCTCTTGCGAGGTTTTGTGGTGGACCAAATGTAATAGCGCCCTGGGAGATTTCAGGTCGGAGTTGTGTACCCGTAACATCCTGAGATGCTCTTGCGAGGTTTTGTGGTGGGGTCACATGTAATAGTGCCCTGGGAGATCCTATAGGTAGAGTTGTGTGCTCGTAACAGCCTGGGATGCTCTTTCGAGGTTTTGTGACGCACGTAATAAGTCCTGAGGATTCCACAGTATGGCCAGTGATGACGAAGACCTGCAGGTGGTGGGCCTACATCCAGTATGAAAAAGGACTGGCTATGTAGAACTTCCTATGACGAGTAGATTCAGAGATTGATTGAGATAGCAGCAGCAGTGACGATGATGATGACTCGATGACGATCATCCAGTGACGATAATCCAGAGAAGATGACTTGTGCTAGAAGAACTGTACTGAGAAATACCTTCCTAGTTAAGAGGGAGTGTTGATGTATATGTAACTTCGGAATGTATTTCACATATATGTATTTTGTATTCCTATAGAGATGGTATTATTCCTCTATAAGGAAGTGTCGTCACTTATATTGTAAGTGTCGTAACTTATACTTGATGGGTTATTAGACCACCTTGTTTGGGGTCGGCCCTGTATAAGTCATGTGGGTCAAAGGGTTATTAGACCACCCTATTGGGGGTCGGCCATGTGGGTCAAAGGGTTATTAGACCACCCTATTGGGGGTCGGCCCAGTCAGCATTATGTTATGTGGTTAAGTTCGAGCCTACATGAGTTAGGTAAAAAGGCAAGTCAAGTCAAGTATAAATAGAGTGCGGGAGGCACTCTATTTACTCACTCACTTCTCACACATGCACTCAAGGAGGAGTGGCGCACTTATGGAGGAGGAGGATCTGCTGCTAGGTTGTGTCTATCTCTTATGGTTGGTTGTATCATTGCTCTATCTATCTCTGAGGAAGTTATTGGGGTTTTTCACCTTTATGGTTTTCCCCAAGTAAATCTTTGTGTCTCTTGTGTGCTTGCATTATTGTCTCCATGATTGATATGCTGTAGATATGCTGTACATGTTGTTCTCTCAGTTAAGATTGTAGATCATATTGAAGTAAATTCTGAAAAGTTAACAACTAAAGGATCAATCTCTCCATCTAGTAGGAAGAAGAGGAATAGGTCTTCCAAGGACAACTTACATGGAGAATTTAGGAAGGCCAAACCTCCTACATTTGACAGTGAGATAAAATATGGTAAAAAAGCTAAGGCTTGACTTCTTGGGATGAGGAAGTATTTCCAAGTCCAAGACTACTCTAGAAATGTGAAATCAATAGTGGATATATTCAATATGAATGGAAGGGCATCTATATGGTGGGATCACCTGAGGAAAGCGAAGAAGATCAATGAAAGGAATATTGTATGGAAGTAGTTCAAGAAATATTTTAAGCAAAAGTATCTCTTTGATAGGTACTATGATGGAAAAATTAAAGAATTCCATGAGATGAAATTGGTCCAAATGACCATGGAAGAATATGCAAATAAATTCTTGGAGCTTCTAAGATATGTCAAGTTTATCAAACATGATAAGGTGAAAATTCAATGTTTTCTAAGTGCATTTCCTCGGTCCTACAAAGATAGAATTGTGTTTGATGAGCCTCAAACTATAGATGAGACCATAAGAAAGGCCAAGTATTGTTATGATCAAGCCAAAGGCAAGCCAGATTTCCATAAGGAATGGAAGTACAAGAAGAATGAGAAGTTTGACCAAAGGAAGAGGAGGTTCAAGCCTCCTCATTTCAGAAATCAACCAAGGAATCCAACACATGGTGTGACAAATCTATCTAGGATGATGGGAGAAAGCCAAGAGAGCCACTTCAATTTTGGGGATGCGTAGAGGACCATTTTCTTAGAAATTGTCCACATCGGAATGGGAGTGCAAAGCAAGTTCACAACATTCAAGAATCTAAACATATGGGTCAAGTGGAAAGGAATGTCCCTAGGACTTATGCTACACTAGAGGACTGTCAAGCAAATCATCAATCAACTATGGTTGAGGTTGAAAGTAAGATTGCCAAGTAATCTATTTCTATTTGGATTGACCCTGGATCTACTCATAGTTATATCAATCCTAAAATTGTTGAGCTTTGTGATTTTTAAAAAAAACAAGCATAGTAAATCATGGTTGGTCCAACTAGCCACATGAACCAAGATAAACATTAGTGAAATAGTGGAGAAATTTCCATTAGAAATGGCTGGACTGTTCACTTGCACAAATCTAAATATTTTACCACTTGGTTCATATGACATTCTCATTGGAATGGAATGGTTGGAAGCACATAGAGTTAAACTTGATTGCTACAACAATATTTTTGAATGCATTGATGATGAAGGACACCCAAGGGTTGTAAAAGGAATTCCAAAGGCAGTTTCTATTAGGAATATTTTAGCTATGCAGCTGTAGAAGTTTTGTAGGAAATGTTGCTAATTGTAAGAAACCCATGTTTTGCATAAAACGAAAAATGAAATTTCAAAATTGGAAGACTATCATGTGTTACAAGAATTCAAGGATGTGTTTACCAATGAAGTGCCATGACTTCCTCTGAAGAGGGACATTGATTTAACAATTGATCTTGTTCCAAGAGTTGCACCAATGTCTAAGAAACCTTATAGAATGAGTACACCAAAATTATTAGATCTAAAAATGAAATTGCAAGAATTATTGGACAAGAAGTATATTAGGCCAAGTGTGTCTCCATGGGGAGCACCCGTATTATTTGTGAAAAAGAAAGATGGAACACTCAGGGTATATATTGATTACTCGCAACTGAATAAATTGAGAGTGAAAAAAAATGCGCATTTCCTCAAATTGATGATATTTTTTATCAAATGAGAGGGGCAAAGGTATTTTCAAAGATTGACTTGAGGTCTAGTTACCATCATGTAAGAATCAAGAAAGACGATATTCACAAGACATACTTCAGAACAAGGTATGGATACTATGAATTTTTAGTGGTTCCCTTTGGTCTCACTAATGCACCGACTACCTTCATGTGTCTTATGAATAGTGTTTTCAGTAGGTATTTGGACAACTTTGTGCTTGTTTTTCTTGATGACATTCTTATTTACTCTAAGCATGAAGAAGAACATGAACAACATTTGAGAATGGCTTTGCAATTTCTAAGGGAGCATAAGTTGTATGCAAATATAAGAAAATGTGACTTTTACAAAAAGAAAATTCATTATTTGGGTCACGCCATTTCAGAGGAAGGAATATCAGTGGATCCAAAAAAGATTGAAGCCATTATGAATTGGCCAACTCCAAAGAATGTAACAGATGTGAGATATTTTATGGGTCTTTCTAGTTATTATAGGAGGTTCATTGAAGGATTCTCCAAGGTTGCACACCCAATCACTTCTTTGCAAAATAAGGGAATGAAATTGAATGGACACATAAATGTGAAGAAATATTCCAGCTGTTGAAGAAAATTCTCATGAGTGCTCCAATTTCGAAAATTGCAAACCTAGAAAAATAATTTGTGGTGTGTACAGATGCATGTAAACAGGGACTTGGAGGATTTCTTATGCAAGAAAATCATGTGGTGTGTTATGAGTCTATAAAATTGAAAGATCATGAAAATAATTATGCACCCATGATCTGGAACATTGCATCCAAAGTGCACACTTTAAAAATGTGGAGGCACTATATAATGGGCAGAAAATTTGAGTTGAGGACAAACCGTTGTGGTCTAAAATATTTATTTGAGCAACCAACATTAAATGCCAAGCAAACTAGATGGATGGAATTTTTATGTGAGTTTGATTTTGAGATCAAACACATAAAATGAAAAGAAAATAAAGTGATTGATGCACTCAGTAGAAAGATGCATGAAATGCATGTAGCATCCATCACAACTTGTAGCATCCATCACACAGTCGTCGAGGTAAGTTATAATTTATGTTCCAATTTAATTTGTGTTTATTAATCTCAGTTTATAATTTATGTTTTAATTCTTAATTTGATATTTTATGTTTTAGATCCTAACTTTGAATTTCAAATTGTATAGGGCAAAGGAAATGTTAGGAAACCATGTCTTTACTTTGTTAGTATATTGTTGTTGGACGCATATGCTTTGTAAGTCATCCCGTAGTATTTGTTGATCCATAGTTTATATTAGCCCATAGTATTGACCCATAGTATTGGATGCATATGCTTTGTAAGTCGTCCCATAGTATTATATGCCCCATGGTTTTGACTCATAGTATTGGCGCCTAGACTTAGCCCATGGTTTGTATTGACACATAGTATTGACCCATGGTATTGGTGCCTAGACTTAGTATATAAGTGTGTGTTGAGGCCTATGAAGGACGGTGAAGTTAATTGTATTGAGCTTGCTCAAAGGAGGTTGCCCCCTCGAAGTGGCCCGTGATCAATATAAAAGTGATTCTGAGTTCTATTATTTCTGATATCTTGTGTATTTGCATTAATTAATTATTGCAGGTTCATCACATCTGGTATCAGAGCACTTTCTTGGGCTTGTTGGGTGGAATTTCTGCCAAATTTTTTTTCGCATCTGTTGCAGCTTCGGATTTGGGAATAATCCCTATCCGCTTAACTATGGGAAGTACTTGGGCATAAGCCCTAAAACTCATTGTGAGGAGTACCACAGGAACCCCAAAGTAGCTGGCCCATTGAGAGGACCTGCCAACGAAAAGAGCAATGACCCCTACCTGATTGACTAGTTCCCACCCGTGAGGTAAACCAAGAGCTGTCGTTTGAGGCAAAGCGGTTATCAGTTTTACCTGAGCCGTGGAGTGAGGGGTACTGCCCCAATACACAAGCCGTCAGACAACATTGGTGGCCGAGTGAAACACCTGAACTGTTAGGAAGCCATACATACCTGGGGTCCATATCTATTTTCAGTTGAACTGTTGCCGATCACTTCCGCTCCAGATCCAGCCATTTAAGATCTATTCTGAAAGTCGTTCTAGATCCAGTCGTCATTTCATATCTAGCCGTTTTCG
Source organism: Larix kaempferi (assembly GCA_027924585.1). Classification (NCBI taxonomy): domain Eukaryota; kingdom Viridiplantae; phylum Streptophyta; class Pinopsida; order Pinales; family Pinaceae; genus Larix; species Larix kaempferi. The sequence continues at coordinate 2,419,615 of BSBM01000924.1, forward strand.
ATCCCTTCCGCGCCGCTGTTGCCGATCCATTTCTGAAAAAAATAAAAAAATAAAAAAATAAATTGTTTTTCGGCCATATTGCCCTTATTTCAACTCTGTTTTCCCTGAAACTTCACTGACATCCCTGCAATCCCATTCTGCATATTTCATTCCTGAAGACCCTATCCCAAATTCCACTTCCCAAGACCAGAAATCCCACATTTGTCTATTTTTAGGGTTTTCCATAACTTCTTCAATTTTCACTCGATTGCCTTCAAAATTTACCATAGATTTCCCGCTTCTGAAATCCCCATTTTTTGCTTCCCTGTCCCTCAGAAAGTGTCGAAAACCTAGTCAAACCCCAATTACCCCTCCGAGTTTTTCCCAAATCCAAATTTCTCCTTACTAAATAAGCTTGTGTTTGTGTTTTTCTATCCATTCCCCCCCCTCACAAAAAAAAAAAATTACTGGTTATGGTTGTCACTCGCACAGGAGCAAACACCATGGAGGAAGCACTTGCAGCCATCCAAACCAAACTCCAAGATTTGGATGAAAAATTTCTCAGCCTCCATCTTCAGCATTCAACCATGAACAATAACCGACAACCAGAAACTTTTGTAGCCACGGGGTTCTCTTCTTCCCGCAATTTTCATGGGCCGAAGCTTGATTTTCCTTGCTTCAATGGTACTGATCCAACTGGATGGATATACCGAGCAGAACAATATTTCAGTCTGCATAATACTTTTGATGTTCAGAAAAGTTCCACTTGCATCCTTTCATTTGGAACAGGAAGCCCTTCAATGGTACCATTGGTACATCAAAGCTCATCCTGAGCCAAACTGGACAGATTTTTGCCAACTCCTTTTGTCACAATTTGGTCCTAGTTCTTTTGACGACTTCATAGGAGCACTCACTAAACTTCACCAAACTGGCACAGTGAGAGAGTATCAGACGGAATTTGAGAAACTAGCCAATCACACAGAAGGATTGTCCGATGAATTCTATACGAGTTGTTTTATCAGTGGTCTCAAGGATGAAATCCGCTCAGAGGTCAAAATGTTTTGTCCCAACACAATGATGGAAGTCCTAAGGTTGGCTAAGCTGGCTGAGGATAAGATCACAGCTCAACAACGCTCCAAACCCACCTTTGTTCCCTTTAGAAATATGGGTTCCCAACGACCTCCCATCATGCTTGCTCCTCAACCAACTCCTATCAAGCAATTGTCTGAAACAGAGATGTAGGCACACCGAGAAAAATGGCTTTGTTATAATTGTGATGAGAAATTCACTCGGGGACATAGATGTGTTCAACAAAAGCTCTATCTCTTGGATGTGGATTCTCCGCCTGCCTCAAAACTTGATGAAGAAGCTCCAGATACAGTAGATGATCAAGTCGACATTCAACACCCGCTTGTTGACACCCCATCTGAGGACGACCCACCCGAGATCTCTCTCCATGCTGTAACTGGCGTCACCACCCCACAAACAATGCGAGTTAGGGGATACTTCAAGAAGCTCCCTCTTACCATACTCATTGATTCTGGTAGCACTCATAACTTCATTGATCCTCGGATTGCCAAACAAGCTGATTGTTTTGTCCATCCTTGCTCCAACTTTGAAGTCATGGTTGCCAATGGGGGCACCTTACCTTGCAAGGGGAAGTGTCACAATGTGCGTATCTCTATGGAATATTATAACCTGCGCTCTCACATGTTTGCCTTGTCCTTAGGCGGATGTGATGTGGTTTTGGGCGTTCAATGGTTACGCACACTTGGCCCCATCTTATGGGATTTTGTTGAACTTTGGATGCAGTTTTCAGTCAATGGGGCACAACACAAATTTATGGGCTTACAACCAGGGTCTCTTTGCATCATCAGTTCACATCGCCCGGAAAAAATACTTAAGAAGAATTCACATGGTGTCATTGCTCATCTCCATTCCATTCAATTGCACCCATCAACAGTCTCCACTACTTCCTTGGATAGATATGTAGGTGTCTTTGCTGAACCAATGAGCTTGTTGCCTTCAAGAGACCTTTCTGGTAAGAATTTAGCCGCATCTACCTCTCAGCAAGAAATTATGACTATTTTGCATACAGTCCAGAAGTGGCAGCCATCCCTATTGGGGAATTATTTCTGCATCAAGACTGATCTCCAGAGTCTGGAAACTTTCCTGGAACAACGGGTCTCCTCCCCAACACACCTGAAATGGGTTATCCAACTCATGGGTTATGACTATGCGACCACTTACCAGAAGGGTAAGGACAATATGGTGGAAGATGCTCCTCCTCGCACATTTGATGACCCAATTTCTCTTACAGCCATTTCTCTGCTTGTTCCAAATTGGTTGCAATCTGTTCAACGGGGCTATCTTTTCTATGAACTCCATGCTTCTTCATCAGTAGGGCACTCTGGGTTCCTCAAAACGTATGACCAGGAACAATGTAACTTCTTTTGGCAGGGACTCAAAAGGACAATTCAACGGATGGTGGTTGACTGTGATACATTCCAGGTCAACAAGTGTGAAACAACCCTCCTTTCAAGACTGCTCGAACCCTTACCCATCCCTCCATAGATTTGGACAACTATTTCTATGGATTTCCTAGAAGCGCTCCAGTGGTATAGTACCACATCTCAAAGGACACCATATGAAGCAGTCTTTGTACATGCACCACCAGTTATTCTTCCATACACCTTCAGCAGCTCCCCAGTTCAGGCAATTGACTCAATTCTTCGAAACCGTGATTAGCTTCTTCTCATTCTGCAGGACAATTTTCACATGGCAAGAATTCGACTGAAACAACAAGCCGATCAGCACCGTTCTGAGTGCACTTTTCACATCGTTGATATGGTTCTTCTTCGTCTACAGCCTTCCATGCAATCCTCCCTGAAACTCCAAAGGCGCCAGTGGCTCGGAATGCAACCCAAGGATGCTGCAGGGGACCCACTCCTTCAGATTCTGCATCAATTTCCACATATAAAGCTTTGAGGACAAAGATTTTTCTAAGGGAGAGGGGATGTTAGGAACCCATGTCTTTACTTTGTTAGTATATTGTTGTTGGACGCATATGCTTTGTAAGTCGTCCCGTAGTATTTGTTGATCCATAGTTTATATTAGCCCATAGTATTGACCCATAGTATTGGACGCATATGCTTTGTAAGTCGTCCCATAGTGTTATATGTCCCATGGTTTTGACTCATAGTATTGGCGCCTAGACTTAGCCCATGGTTTGTATTGACACATAGTATTGACCCATGGTATTGGTGCCTAGACTTAGTATATAATTGTGTGTTGAGGCCTATGAAGGACGGTGAAGTTAATTGTATTGAGCTTGCTCAAAGGAGGTTGCCCCCTCGAAGTGGCCCGTGATCAATATAAAATTGATTCTGAGTTCTATTATTTCTGATATCTCATGTATTTGCATTAATTAATTATTGCAGGTTCATCACAGGCAAGGCCAATCCTGGAGATGATACACATGAGGACCGCGAAGGTCCTGAACAGCTACGCCTAGACACTGAGGTAAGTTTTAATTTATGTTCCAATTCAATTCACATTTAGTAATTTCAATTTATACTTTATGTTTTAATTCTTGAATTATAACTTTTATATTTTAGTTTTAATTTTTAATAAATCTAACTTATTACATGTAATGGCATCTTACACAGGAATCACTACAGGTGGGTGTCGATGCTGCAATCACTTTCTCAGATGATTGGGATGCAACTCATCCACGTGGTCCTGATGAGGGCCCATCTACCTAGATTCCGATCCAGATGCCAGATATCACCATTGAATTGAGTTAGATGATTTTCACATCCATCCATTAAAATTTTTCACTTCTTGTTGAATATTATACATTGGTCAAAATCTAACTAACTTACAGAGTTCACAATTTTAACTTTTACAGTATGTTGAGATCAAGGCCTTCTTTCATAGTTTACTGCCTCAAGGCCAACATGGGTCTACTGCAAGTGAAGGAAGTCACAGGGCCGATCATGGGCCTGGTGAGGGTAGCGGCCAATGACTTGATGATGTATACATTTTCATGTTTTGGATATGGACTTCTATCATATATATGGACTTTTATCATATATGGACTTTTGGATATTTTGTTATATATTTTGTATATTTTATCATATCTAGGTCTTCATATGTATTTTGTATATTGATTTGAAATCAATTGTCTTTTATATTACATCTAGATATAATTATTACAGTTACATTGATGTTTTGTCATTTCAATTGCAAATTTAATGTACACTGATTACAATATAAAAGTTCAATCTCAATTACATTACAATTGGAAATTCAAAATTCAATTACATTACAATTTTACATTACAGTCTACACATTACAATTCAGTTAAATTTTACACATTGCAATTCAACTACAATTTAAAATTTAAAATTTAATGTGTAATTTCAATTGAAAATTCAATGTGTAGTTACAATTTAAAAGTTCAATTTCAACTACATTACAATTGCAAATTCAAAATTTAGAATTCAATTGTACATTACAATTTTAAATTGAAATTACAATTACATTATGCAGTCTACACATTACAATTCAATTACAATTTACACATTCCAATTCAATTACAATTTCAAATTTAAATTTCAATTACATTACAATTGCATTCAAAATCAAAATTTAAAACTCAAATACATTACAATTTAAATTTTAAATTACAATTTTACATTGTATAGATGTATTTTAAATTACAATTATATTAAGGTTGTATAGGTGTTGCATCTCCTATTTCTATCAAATAGAAGTTTGTGGTGTGTATGAAACATTCTATGAATGGATACATGCAACTTAGGGATCTTTCTTGGAGGATTTAGTTTCTATCCATCTACATAAAATTTAAATAAAAATTTGTTTCGTAGAACTACTATCAAATAAAATTTACCCATTTTATAAGGTTAGGTGGTTGTATTAAATAATAATTATTGGTTTTTAGAGATTATGACTCTTTAACACATGTTTATCCTAGATATTGATAATCTTCAACCATCTAGTAGATCTTTAATATTGATTTTAAAGCATCTAAAAAAATATTTATAAAACTATTATGGAGGAAGTTCATGGACCACTTGTCCCATACATTCAAGTGTATTCAAAGTATCAATGTGTTTGTCACATTGGAGCACCATGACCCAATTTTCACAAAACCTCGCATCTAGTATTTTTAATCTTGGCATTAAAGCATCTAAAAAAATACATTTATAAAACTATTGGTCACCTTGCAAAACAAACCCTATATAAACAAGGAAAAAAAACTTCCACAAAAATCTCCAATAAATCTTCAACAAGTCAACATGACATCTATGTCAATGTTGCAAGTGGCATAGAGAAGAATGATGTTAGCAAAAATGCTCCAAGAAGTGATTAACAGTAATGGTAGCACTCTTGAAGTCCGTGATTAGGGCGTGGTGCAGGGCGCAGGGTTTGTGGGGAAGGATGGTTCTAAAACAGGGGAGGGGCCCGTGCCCTCCTCCTTGGCCTGATAAGGATCCGCCGATGGAGATTTCGCAGGCGCAAAGGGAGGTGGCAGGAATCAGAGGAGAGGGTTGCAGTAAAAAAGCAGATATTTCGCCATCAGGGACAGGGAAAACAAGGCAGTGTTTCTGTATTCCTAAGTCTCTTAACACTCCTGCCATCTTGATGAATCCAACAAGAGTTAAAGAGAGAATTCAGCACATGATGGATCACGTGCTAATTGGTAAATTCATGGGCGTATGGCCATCTAAGAAAGCCCTAATATGGTGGATTCACTCAACCTAGAAACCTAAAGGACATTTTGATCTCCTACTTGGATCGAAAGGGTTCTTCACTGTGGTTTTTATCAATGTGGAAGACAAGGATAGGGTATTCGAGGGAGGGCCATATTTCTACTACTCAGCAGGGTTATTTTTACGAATGTGGAAGGATCATTTTGACCCTGACAAAGAGGATTTGTCCATAGCCCCGGTTTGGATCATACTCTATTCATTACCTGCGGAATACTGGGATCCTGACATATTGAAGGCGATTGGAGGCGCTCTAGGGAATTTTGTTAAAATATCTGATCAAACTAAGCAAGGAAGGTATGTGTCATATGCTCATTTGTGTGTTTATATGAATATTTCTAAAACCCTACCTGAAGGGATCACCCTAAATTGGGAAGAATCTGAGTGGTTTCAAACCCTCAACTATGAACACGTTCCTTTTTGCTATAGACGATGCCATACTCATGGACATCTAGGCCGTGACTGTCATTTGAATCTCCCTGCGGAAATACCCGGTAGTAAATCTCAGGATCAGCCTGATGCAGAAGGATTTACAAAAATCATCAATCAAAGGAAAGCAGGAAGGAGGCATAATGGGGCTGAACCCAAGAGTAAAGGACCTAGCACTAACTGCTTTGCTGCATTGGATCGTGATTCGCCAGACCCTCTAATTCCAAAGGAACACCAGAATCCTCCTACTTCTGAGGTGGACAAACCAGAAGAGGTATCTGAGATCAGACATAAGGGTAAAAATGGGAAGGATAAAAACCCTTTTGCAATTGAGCCGATGGAGGAGGAACTGGAGGAAATGGAATTAGGAGACTTGGATCTTGACAGTATTGAATAAGACTGCAAGAACATTGAGGTGCACTCTATTCCGCACAATCAACTTAAAATATTAAAAGACGCCATTCTTAAAACCAAACCCACACCTAGTCTGGGGATTGGGCCCCTTAAGCTGAAGGAGAGTAAAAGGAAATTTAAAGAAGGAGGAATTAAGAGAGGACGGAGGTCTAATAGGGAGCGAATCAGCGAAATTGGGGCTCGATTGGTGGACTCTGGGAAGTATCCAACGATCCAAGAAGCTCTCTTATCGGTGTGATATGGTGCTTAATGAAAATTATTTCGTGGAATATTCGAGGGACTAATGGTCCTCGTAAAAGAAAGACCCTGAAAAGTAAGATTATGAAGGAAAAACCTGTTGTGCTTCTGCTACAAGAAACTACGTGTTCGAGAGCTCACTTGGAATTAACTGTGCGAAGCATTTGGAAAAATTGTAAGTGTATGATGCTGGATTCTATTAGGCACTCTGGAGGACTAGCGATCTTATGGGACCCGTGACTTGTGGCTCTCACTGATTTTCTCTCCACTAAGTTTAGTCTCTCTGTTGCTTTTCATATTATAGGGTCTAATGTGAAGGGGATTATTACCATTGTGTATGGGCCAAGCAGTTATCCGGAGAAGCGGAATTTCATTACTAGCCTATCCAGGCTGAGGAGCATGTTTGCAGAGAACCACTGGATTGTTGGAGGTGACTTCAACTTGATTAGGTCTCTGGCGGAAAAGAAAGGGGGTGAAGAATTCTTACTCCAGAGAACACTCTGTTTGATGAATTCATTGAGAACAGTAAACTGATTGATGTCGCTATGGGGAGTAATGGTTTCACCTGGAACAACAGATGGGGAGGAGAGCATTTGGTGGCGGCTAGGGAGAAAAGAAAGGGGGTGAAGAATTCTTACTCCAGAGAACACTCTGTTTGATGAATTCATTGAGAACAGTAAACAGATTGATGTCACTATGGGGAGTAATGGTTTCACCTGGAACAACAGACGGGGAGGAGAGCATTTGGTGGTGGCTAGGTTGGATAGATTTCTTCTGTCTGAAAGAATTATGCTCTTCGGGGGAACTCTAGACTCTTGCCCGATAGCTTCTGCAGGATCGGATCATTGGTCAGTCTCCCTTACTTGGAGCAATATTGGTATAAGAATGACTAGGCCCTTCAGGTTTGGAATTTTCTGGCTGACTCATCAAGACTTCCATACTAAGGTGGAGGAGTGGTGGAGGAATATTGCACCCCCTCTGGTTACTAAAATGTACTGTTTTCAACAGAAAATGAAGATGCTGGATCATTGGTCAGTCTCCCTTACTTGGAGCAATATTGGTATAAGAATGACTAGGCCCTTCAGGTTTGGAATTTTTTGGCTGACTCATCAAGACTTCCATACTAAGGTGGAGGAGTGGTGGAGGAATATTGCACCCCCTCTAGTTACTAAAATGTACCGTTTTCAACAGAAAATGAAGATGCTGAAACAGAACATAAAAAAATGGAATAAAGACGTTTTCTGTGACATTTTTGTTGATATAGCCAAGATTGAGACAAAAATGGAACTTGTCCAGGCATGTATAATGCGAAACGACCTGAGTGAGGATCTGGTTTTGGAGGAGAAAAACCTTTCTGACCAGCTTTATCAAAGACAAATTCAGGAGGAACTATTATGGAAGCAGAAATCCAGAAACCAATGGCTGAAGGACAGGGATAAGAACACTAAGTTCTTCCATCGAGCAGCCATTCAACACAGACATCAGAATCAAATTTGCTAGCTCTGTACTAATGAGGGAGTATTAGTTGATTCTCATGAAGATATAGAGAGGGAACTCCTGTCTCATTTTAAGGAAGTGACAACGGAACCACAGATTGACCGATCCATAGCCTGCAGGGAGATCAAGGATGTAATTCCTAGGTTGATTACTAATGAGCATAATGGGATGCTTATGCGTCCCATCGAAATCCAGGAGGTGGAGCTAGCTATCAACCAGATGGAGGATAATAAATCCCGAGGACCAGATGGTTTTACATCCAACTTCTTCCACCACTTCTGGGACCCGATTAAAACAGGGGATGCAAGTTGTGGAAGAATCTAGGAGGATGAAAGGGGTGCTCCCTGCTCTAAACTCTACCTTTATTATGCTGATTCCGAAAACTCAGGGGGAAGAGAGATATGAGTTGTTCAGATCTATCTCTCTGTGTAACATCATCTATAAAATGATAATGAAAGTCATGGCCAATAGATTAAAACCCATTCTTCCTACTTTAATCTCTATGGAACAGACAGGATTTGTGGAAGGAAGACAAATTCTTGATGGTATTATCCTTTCTCAGGAAGTCCTGCATTCCCTCAAAAGTACGAAGAAGGCTGGGATGTTTCTGAAGCTCGACTTATCAAAAGCCTATGATAAACTTAACTGGACTTACATGAAAGAGATTATGGAATCCTTTGGTTTTAGCGAGTTATGGATCAAGTGGATTGTGAATCTTACTTCAACTGTGTTCTTTTCTATCCTGATCAACGGGAACCCGTTTGATGTCTTTAAGCCAATGCGGGGCATCCGCCAAGGGGATCCTCTCTCGCCCTTTCTCTTTGTGATCATGACTGAATGTCTTGGTAGGATTATCTCACATTATGTGGAGCAGGAGAAAATTAAAGGTCTCAAATTCCCACCTTATGAAAAGGCTATAACGCATCAACAGTTTGTTGATGACACTCTCCCAATGGGCCATTCCTCTATTCAGGAAGCTAGGCAAATAAAGAAGGCGTTGAATATCTTCCTAAGAGCTTCGGGGCTTACTTTGAATATGGAAAAATATTTGATTTTCTTCTTTAATACCCCGTCAGCTAGTCAAAGGAACATTATAAGGATTTTAGGCTTCACTAAGAGTTCCCTTCCAACCAAATATTTGGGCGCTCCCCTATCAGATGATGTCCTTAAGAAGGATTCTTGGGAAGAACTATTAAGTAAAATGAAGGAGAAACTCTCTAATTGGACGCTTTGTGCTTTAAACCTGTCGGGAAGAGTTATTCTTGTTAAAATTGTACTCTAGGCGATGCCTCTTTATCTACTTTCTGTGCTCTCGGCCCCTAAATATTTCCTGAAGGAAATTAGGAATATCCAGCGTTCCTTCCTTTGGGGAGGCACTACTGATCATAAAAAATGGCCCCTGGTGGCTTGGGAGACTCTGTGTAAGTCTAAACCTGAAGGAGGGCTTGGACTAAGGGATCCTGAGAAGATGAGCATTGTTTGTGGAGCTAAGATTTGGTGGAGGTTGCTCAACCATACTAACGGGCAATGGGCCAGTTTCTTGGGAACGAAGTATGCTAGTAATGTTGAAAAGCAGGATTGGGTCAGGATGGACGGGCAGGAATAGGGGTCGCAAATCTGGAACATGGATAGAAAGGGACGAGACCAAATAAGAAAACACATTTTTGGGGAAGTTAGACAAGGCTCATCTTCTAATCTATGGTCTGATGCATGGAAACAAGAACCGCCCCTTCTAACTGTGGTGAACGATATCCCTCCAGATTCACCAGCTTCTAACCATGATTGGCAGATGATTGAGCATTATTGGCAGGAGGCACCTACTGATAGAGGGCTTCGGGTGTGGAAGCCTCTGCATTGGTGGATGGAAACCTATGGGGAGGAAATTGGCAAACGCATCCATGAAACTTTGCGACAGAGACAGATCAAATTTCAGTTGGGTTTGGACCTTTTGCGTTGGGGGCATCGACTGAAAGGTATGTTTACGATGAAGGAGGCTTATAATATCCAGGGTGGCCATGATAAACCTATCACTGAAAATGGATGGAAACGCCTGTGGGATGTTAAACTTTGGCCTAAAATTTCGATCTTCATCTGGTTAGTGCTGAAAGGGAAACTTTTGATGTGGGATAACCTTACAAAGCGGGGTTTTGAAGGACCCTCTTATTGCATTCTATGTGGGAATCATGGGGAAACAATCGTACATCTTCTTGATGAGTGTAGATTTTCCTCAGAACTCTAGGATAAGGGTGCGGCAATATTCCATATGACAGATAGGCTTCGAACTGACCCGACGAGTTCTATTAAGGGATGGCGGAAGGATCCATTTCAGGGGAGAATCCTTAATATAACATGGGAACTATTTCCTGGTTTCCTTATGTGGAATGTGTGGAAGGAATGTAATCAAAGAATTTTCACCGGCAAACTTAAGAATTGTACTGTTATATGGAGCCAAATTCAACGTGGCATTGTTGAGACTCTGCAATTAAATTTGTGGACTGAGAAGGACTTGAACTTACCAGTCCATGAAGTCACTATTTTGAAACAATGGGGCATTGAGGCGCCACCTAACCATATCGAAAGCAGTCGTCCTCGACGAACATCCATGGAGAGCCTGGTGGCTTGGTCTGCACTGTTACCTGGCTGGCTTAAACTGAACTTTGATGGAGCGTCAAGAGGTAATCCGGGGAACGCTGGTTACGGTGGTGTTGTACGGGATGACAAAGGGAGTGTCATGTTTAGTTACTATGGTTCTCTGGGCCTGGAAACGAATAATGTGGCAGAATGCGAAGCGATGATACAGGGTTTAAGCATGGCCGCTCGTCATGGCATCACAAGTCTCCAGGTGGAAGGGGATTCCAAAGTTCTTATTCAGCTCGCCAAAAGGATGGCTAACGGGACACGGGCGGCTAAGTTGGCGCCTTCCTGGAGGTTGGCGTGGCGGATGACATGGTTAGAAAATATTATAACTACAATGACCGTTGTCACCTTTTACCACGTTAGAAGGAGTGCAAATGGTTTGGTTGAAGTGCTTGCAAACCAGGGTGCCAATTGTGGCAATGAGGGTTGGAGTGGCGATGGCCTCAACATGCCTGCGAACATGTGTCATGATAGATGCCTGCAAATTACAGAAAGCGACATTTGTACGATGGGTGAGGGTGTGGACATTCAATTGAATTAATGTGAAGTGATGGTTTTAAGTAGATGGGAAATTTGCAAGGGAAGGAGTTATGAGAGACCTTATTTGACTCATTTGGAAAATTTAACGGCTTGTCCTTCCCTCTGTTATTATTCCAGGAGGATAATGATGATCCAAAATCTTAAGTGTGGGATGGCGACTGATAATTGATATACCACGATTTGGAGGAAGGTTGATGATCAAGGTGTTGATCGTATGACGTTGTCCAAGGATGAAGGGAATTATTACAGAGCTGGTATCATTATGACCAAGTTAATGGAGGTAAGTGGCGTCTGGCCTTTAAATTACACCATTCAGGTTGGCTCTCGACACTTCTATGATTTGTTTGAGAAGGTTGGTGCGTTGTTGAGCTTAATTGTGGTTTCCTGCGTGGGTGAGTGTGAGAAGAGGTTTGTTGCGAGAATGCCTCTTAGGGGTGGCCAGGGTGAGTCGAGCAATTCTTCTTGGGGTGCTGAAACCTTGACTGCACCTAGTCGGGAGCAGTGGTGAGTGGCCATGACTGCGATGTTTTTCAGGCGTCTTTTTCCGGAGCAGTTACAAAGGGATTTAGAGGAGATGGAAGGCAATTTATGGAGTATGGTGGGAGATCAGGAATTGCTGCCTGAAGCAGTGGCGATGGCAGACTGGATCCAGGATCCAGGTAACACCAGAGGACGTATGGATATTTATAACAGAGCGGTGGTCACGCTCTAGGTTACAAAAATTCTCATTGCTCAAACCCAAGCAGCTCGGGTTGACATTCTGGCGGATTCCCAACAACTGAAAAAACTGGAGGAGGACTGCAAGGAGCATGCTAATGAGACCCATTGGATACATATGAAGTTGGACGCCATTGCCGGTGATTTGGGTATCTCCTTCTTAACCCGTCCGAAAAAAGTTGACAATCCGAAGGTTATTGATCTCAGTGGCAAGGCTATTGAGATGGACGATACGCCGGTCATTAACATTGATGATGATCAGGGACCTTTGGGATGATTTTTCGATTGTATCGATGTGCTGGTTTAGCCCTCTATTAATTTTGTGCAGAGGGTATGTGTTTTTTTGTTCTGGTGATTATGGAGGCTCATGTAATTTTGGTGGGGTTTCGACCTCGGTATAGTTATGGTTTGTAGACTTGTAGCTGATTGGTGTTTTGGCTTTTCCTTGGTAGTCTGTTTGGGCTTTTGTTAAGAGTCTGTGGGCACTTGGGTGTTGGATTATAATCTTTGGAATGCTTGATCTATCGGCTTCCTCCTGTGTCTTGGGGTTGGTAAGGCCTGCTCCCTTGGCTTACTATGTTTACTGTTTGATAGTAGATTCCCGCCGGTTGATAGTAGTTGGTTCGGTCCCTTTAGCTCCACTCTGGAATGTTGTACTTGATCTCTAGTTTTGTTTACAGGTGTATGGTGCTCAGAAGAGTTTTGATATCTATGGTGGCTACTTAAGCACCAAGACTACTGTAAAGATGTGTATTGTAACTTTGATCCAATTTTTAATAGAATGATGCTCTTTTTTTGCTTAAAAAAAATGTTGCAAGTGGAATACATGTAACTCATTCATCTGGCCAATGGGTTATAGGAATGCAAGTCTCCATAATATGATCATGGTTAGATGTTGCCATATTTTATCTCTTTGGATCACCTCTCTTCACCTTGATTTTTGTCATATGTATCTGAGCTTCCACCACCAAATGACTGTATTGGCATGATATATATTCATGCATAAAATCTCTATAAATAATATAAGCACCCTGTTTTTTCACTCTTTCAAAAAAGTGGCCCATCAGAGCCAGGTCTCCAATTTGGTATGTGAACTCTCCATCTTGATAGGGTTGCACCAACCTGATTTTAATTTGTGTGCATTGCAACAAATAATATGCCACATTTTCTTGATTGTGGGAGGTGCAATGACAACGAATACATCACTTGCAAGATAAATTACAAATATTATTCAAATGTCCTACGTGCATTTCTACAAGATTTGTATATGTGTAATATATAGTGAACTAATTAACTTAATGAAGTATTGTACCTTCCCTAACCACATTAGAACCTCGATCATGATCTAGTGAGACCATTTCCTCGTCAGTGTGCATCTCTTTCCATGTTGGAATTGGATGTGGTCCCCTTGGATTAAGAGAGACATATTTCCATGGTTTCAAATATACACCATTTTCACAGTGATGAATCCCGCATCCATTTGCATCAATGCAAAAATCGCAAAAACAAGCACACTTACTCGTTTCAATGGAGAATATGTCGCCCATGTATTTACTCTGAACATAATGTAATTCCCTCATACCAGGTATGGTCTCACAATACCACGACATAGATCTATTCACATCACCAAGGGAAACATCCCAAAAGAACCTGCATGGAATTCAATTTGTCATATATAAATTCCTACTGAGAAGGTGTTCTTTTGGAAATGGTGATATTTAATGTTATTAGATTATTAATTGAGTTTGGAATTTATTACCTTCACATTGGCCTTTCTTGTTCATGACCTTGATGTCCCAAATGTCGTGTGCACCAATCAACTATTTCTGTGGAGCATTTGAGTCGGGTTGCACCATGACTCATCTGGTACCTCCGAAGTGATCGTTTCACACATGCACCCACACCATCATGTTCACCCTTTCCATACCTTGTTTCAAAAAATATCCAAGTGTGCCAAAATCCTGTATCTTTGTGAAGGTGACTCAACAAATAAAAAGAGCGTTTCGATTTGAACTTCCCTGCACACCCATCTGACCAAAATACAGTGTTCAGTAAATGATACACCTCTATGTTTGAATGAATCATAAATAAACCCAAAGCAGTTTTGAACGAACAATGTCTCATGCTCATGATTATCACTGACATAAAACTGGTACTCCTTGATCACTTTGCGTGATTGAGGAGTGTTATCCCTACCATTAATTCTTGCATGAGCATGTCTGTACAATACATGTATTAAGATAGAAACTTGGTCAGAGTGATAGTACTCACTCTGTATCTCTCTCTAAGGAGAAAATGTGTAGTTCTTAGCGAATCCTACCACTGATAAGATTGTGCCCGGCTCAAATACCTCACGAGAATGTTTGAATTTTGAAGCTTGCCACCTAGACATATGGGAGTGCTTTATAAATATGACTTTGAAACTTCTCCATGAAATCTGAAACAAGAATCTCATCCTCAAGTAATTCGATCCTCTTAGATGGCACGAATGAAGAAGAGAATGGATTCATGGAGACATACTCATGCCTATTCCACATAACTGTGATATCTGACAATCTAGAGTGTGTTTTATCAATAGGAAATTTCCTATGGAACAATGTCAAATCACCGCATTCAGGGCATATTCTCCCACCTACACACCTCTTATTGAAAAACACTTGTTCAGGATTCCTGTTGCATAGTATCATACAAATAAAATATCACACTATGTGAGGAGTTGGTTCACCATTCCAATTCATTTTGCAAAAATCCCAAAATGTGTCATAGTATAGTTGGAATTCAACATGGTATCGGTAGCAACAAGTGTCATGAATTGTATTCGATCTAATATACAATGGTTTCAATTGGTTCAACATGCTAAATGATATCTGAACACCTGGATTGGTTTTTTGGAATTTCTCGTAAAGTGCAACTCCCGTCATCTCCATCCCATGCTTACAGTGCTCCTGATAAATGCCTCTAGATAAACGTTGTCGCAGGACATGCTTTTGATCTGGAATAGCACGAGAATGGCTATCCCAAAACTCTATCACCTTCTCTCTAATGCCCTCTGACATCCTACCTCGATAGAGTTCCCTACAAATAAGATCCCAACAAGCAGCTTCATCATTCAAATTAGAGGAAATTTGAGGTCTAAAATGGGCCTCCTAAGGAAAATAATAAAATAATAGTTACAATAATGAAATAATAGTTAAAATATTAAAATAATATTTATTAATTTTGGAGGAAGAAATAAAAAACAATTTTTTTTGTTCGTATTTTCAACATATCTCCCTGTTTTTTTACTCAAATTTCGAGCGGGAGCACTCGTTGGATGCGGAATTAAATTCCGCATCCAACGAGTCATCATGACATTTTTTCAGGTATTTCTTGTTTTGGGGGCAGCGGGGTCCATCAAAAGTATGTAGTGTGGGTACTCGTTGGATGCGGATTTAAATTCCGCATCCAACGACTACTCCAGCTCAAAATTTGAGTAAAAACACAGGGAGATATGTTGAAAATATGAACAAAAAAAGTAGTTTTTTTAATGACAAATATCTCAATTCAACCATTATGGTTGACTCATTTTATTGAAATTCTATTGGTTCTTGAATTCCAACTCATCAAGAAATTATGGTTGGCTCGTTTTCTCACAAGGCTCATTTTAGACCTCAAATTTCCTCTAATAGTTCATCAATCCGAACTCTGAATTTAGTATATTTGAACAATGTTCTTTTTGAAACTTTGAGAAATGATGTCATTGTTGCTATCATTCAATTTATTGAGGTGCTTTATGCCACAAAAACCATTGTAATTTCCCTACGAGCAGCTCAGATATCATCATTTCTTGATTTTCCAGATGAAGATAATGTAGTTCTTACATTTTCTATTGCATTCTCGCATGTCTTTTTTGTTTTAGCATCATGAAAACCCAACAAATTTGTGGCACGTTTCAATTTTTTGTGTTTTATCAACCCATGTAGGATTTGAGCTTGTGCCATCGCTGAATGTTTTTTAAAATATGACTTGATTATGTTATTGACATGCTCTCTGACTGTCTGACTAAGGATCGGGTTCCCAAGCTCTTCTCGTTTGGGAACAACTTCACAATCCTCTAGACAATTTCCACCCCTTCCAACTCCACTGCAACTCCCAATTATACTTTAAATGTGAGAGGGGAAAGTGTCCAGTGATGGATGATCAGGATTGTGAGGGGGCACAAGGTCATGTGATTCTTGATCATAATGATGTGATGGCTGACCATAATCTATCCCTACATAATCAAAATGCATGTGAAGAGAATTTCAATAAGAAATGCACTATGCAAGGAGGTTAATTTTAAAGCACCAAATTGAAGTGTTTTGAAATGCATTGGTACAAGAATTGAAAATACATGAAAAACAAGAAAATTGTTTGTAACTTGAATTCAAAATAACTAAATATGTATTTAACATGAAATTGTACATTTAGCTTGAGAATTGTTCGAAGTAAAGTTTGAAAATCAAGTATATGTATTTAACTTGATAATTGTTAATAACTTGATAGAACTTGTACATTTAATTTTAAAATTGCTAGTAGCTTGAAATTTGTTACATGGAAATTAACAAATTGAAAATTGCTAGTGACTTGAGACTTGGATCTCACATGAAGCTATGCAAATAATTTTTTGTAATTCCTTATTATGGTACTATAAGGAAAAAAATATACCTTATCCATACATTCATGCATAGAAAAAGTTGGTACAAGAATTGAAAATACATTTAAAACATGAAAATTGTTTGTAACTTGAATTCAAAATAACTAAATATATACATTTAACTTGAAATTGTACATTTAGCTTGAGAATTGTTAATAAAGTTTGAAAATCAAGTATATGTATTTAAATTGATAATTGTTAATAACTTGATAGAACTTGTATATTTAACTTTAAAAGTGCTAGTAACTTGAAATTTGTTACATAGAAATTAGCAAATTGAAATTTGCTAGTGACTTGAGACTTGGAGCTCACATGAGACTATGCACATAATTTTTTGTAATTCTTTATTATGGTACTATAATGGAAAAAAAAACTTATCCCTACATTCATGCATATAAAAAGTTGATACAAGTATTGAAAATATATTAAAAAGAAGAAAATTGTTTGTAACTTGAATTCAAAATAACTAAATATGTATGTAACCTGAAATTATACATTTAGCTTGAGAATTGTAAGTAAAGTTTGAAAATCAAGTATGTATTTAACTTGATAATTGTTAATAAATTGATAGTTGTACATTTAACTTTAAAATTGCTAGTAACTTGATATTTGTTGTGAAAATTAACAAATTGAAAATTGCGTGAGTTAAAATTTATTCATTTAACATGAAAATTGTTACAAATTATTACACATTGTTATGTATAAATTTATAAAAACAATATTTTATATTTTTAGTGCATGTTTAAGATATTATGATATACACATACCACATAGCACATAACAAATCTAATTAGATAAATGATAGGAAGAATTTGAGATTTGACAAAATCTACAACCCTTTCATTGTCATTGAATCTTCAAACTATTACATAACTATCACAACGTTCATTTTTATTGTTGTCATTGTATTTTCCAACTACTACATAATTATCAAAATGTTCAATTTATTTGTTTTCAAATTAAATTTTCCAACTAATACATAACCATCCATTTAACTTGAAAATTCTTACAAAATTTGAAATATAAATAACATATATGCTTAATATAAGGAAAACAAATCTTTAACTTATCCCTACATTCATGCATACAAAAAATTGGTACATGAATTGAAAATGTATTAAAAACAACATAATTGAATTTTCCAACTAGTACTACATAATTATCACAATGGTCATTTTATTTGTTGTCATTGAATTACAACTATTACATAACTATCAAAATGTTCATTTCATTTGTTTTCAAATTGAATTTTTCAACTAATACATAACTATTACAATGTTCATTTCAAATAAAATGAGAGTACTAAAATTAGACATTAATAGTTATTTCAATCAACAAATGTTGAGACTTGGAGCTATACAAATATTTTTTTAACAAATAACAAAACAAGAATTGGAATTACATTTAACTTGAGATTGTTAGTAACTTAGAAAATTGAAAATAACTAAATATGTACATTTTAACTTGAAAATTGGATTCAAGTGTACATTTAATTTGAAAATTGTTAGTCACTTGAAAATTATTCATTCAACTTGAAAATTGTTACAAATTTTGAAATATAAATAACAAAGTTATGAAATAAATAAGAAACTCATTACAAACAAATAGTAAAGAAATTCGATTAGTAAATAGTTATTTTTTTTAAACTGTTACTAATTTTGTAATCTAAATAACAAATTGTTAAGAATCTTATCACAAACAAAATATAGAAGACAAAAACAATAGTTAGTATATAACTAATTATTAGAGAAATAAAAATAATGAAATTTAAATTAGGTAGCATGTAATTCAAAAATTTACCTTGGTTGTCTTCCATTGGAATTTGTTGCACCAAAGGTACATCTTCTTCTTTTCTCAATCTTGCTCTTTGTTGTCTCATTCTTTCTCTATTCTTCTCACGCTCTTTATTGTCGTTTTGTTGACGAGCATGATTCCTTTGTCGTTTTCTTTAACTCCCCATCAAGCTTCAATGAAAACAAAGAAAGATTTCTTCCAATTGTTATAGTAAACAACAATATGTTAATATAGAATTTGAAGTAGGTCTACAAAGAACTTCCTACATGTGCAATGAAATCTAATTGAACAACATCAAATTCACATAGCTCTAATTGAAATTAAACTAACAATGATTTAAACAAGTGTTTTTGGACAATTGTTTAGTGGTTATATACAGGTTGGTTGTTGTTTTTGCGTGGGAATGGTGGCTGGACAACATTAATTGTCCAACTCCTTTCCGGGCTCTTTTTTATTGTTTTGTTTACATAGACAAACCCTCGATTGAGCATTTTTTACAAAATCTTGATCAAGCAAATAACCTCGATCGAGGGCTTAAAGAGACCTCGATCGAGCTCTATGTAAAACCCTCGATGAAGATCTCATTTATCGCTCAATCGAGCTATTTTAAAAACCTCGATCGAGCAAATATCTCAATCAAGGGCCCTAAAAATAGGCCCAAAGCCTTTTTCTCTGCAGAAATAAAATTTTGTGTGCCTTTCAGGGGCTTAAACTATGTCATTAAATTCACATTAATGGGAGGAATTGATACCGATGGATTCTTCAATGAATCCTATATCCATGTACATATAATTTACAAATTTTTATCTTTGTATGTCATTCTTTTTTAAATTTCTGCTACAGCTTACCCTAAAAAACCCTGTCGACAAATTCAAATGAGCTTAAAGATAAATCAACAACATTCAAAATACACATCCAAAAGATTTCAAAAAATATACTAGCACTACATCAGTGCGTCCTCTTCAAAATGGTATTTTTAGTTTTGCAAATTATGTAAACAATCAAAATATTTGGCGCACACACGCACATGTGTGCAAAATGCGACTGAAATATTCACTGGTTAGTTTTAAAAAATATAATAAATATAATTTTTTGAGAAAAATGAAAAGAAAAATATGTATGCACTAGTGCATTTTGTCTAGATCATGTTCACATATTTCATTTTTTTAAACTATTAATTTAACATTAAATTATTTTGCACACACAAGCCACTTGTTAATTTCTCTTCAAATTTTTAAGGACATATGTTTCATTAAATGAAAATTTGACACAATAAATGACATTGGTATATTTTAAATAAATATCATTGGAAATCCAACATAATTCTCTACATTTCATTTTTTAACCACATGTCAGAATTCATATGAAAAATATGAGTTTCGAGGGCTTCAATTTAATACATGGGTAAAATTTCCATTTTTCATCGCCATATTTGGCCAAAAAGAGTTACCCATCTTCATGGAATCACCCAGTCTACACATATGACATTAGAGAATTTTTAGATTCAAGGTTAAATATAGTGTTGATTTCACTTTTTTTAACAACAAGGATGGTTCTTGAAGCTGATGTATGGCCAAGATCAAAATACAATGTGTAAGTCCATATAAATCTTCTCTAGGGCTCGTGGTTCATGCATAGTAGACCAAATAGACACACAATTCCTACAAAGAGAATATTTAGTATACAAGTGTAGTATGGTCATCAATATGAGGATTAGTGCATTGAAAATGTTCCTTGGGGCCCATGTAATGATTCAAGGTCACAATTTGTGGTATTATAACACAAAAGTGCTCCCAATGACTCATGCACCAAGTACAAGATACCTAGGCATCAAATAGGCATTTAATAGGAAATTTATGTCCCATGAGTTTAATGTACTGGCTATTTCAAGGTTAAGTGCACTTGGGATGGCTCTTGTAAATTAAGCCATGGTCTTAAGGATCAAGGGCTTTGTGTGGGACCCTATACTATTAGATTATTCCCCAATGCACACTAAAACCTCCCATACCTTACACGGTATCCCCCTAACCCATGATGGGATCCAAAACATGAGAATAGATCCCCAAAAACATTTACAATATATGACCGCAGGCACACATTGTCCCATTATCACAATGGCCTTCTCTCACACTTGTCCAACCCCCCACACTTATCCTTGAGACATCATGGTTCTTGAACATGTTATGCCCCAATATATAGTAACTTCTCCTCCCCCTCACACACCACACCCCTAACCCATAATACCCTAGAAATGGAGGTAGACTACTAAAACACATTAGCTCATCATGATGAGCCAAACCTATGGCTCGAAACATTGAGCATTTAAAATAATTTCACATAGTCACCAATCCAATTATGTAATTTGTCTTGCATGAACCATGAATAAGATTAACTCTTGATAATTATGATCCTAATCACACATTATCCAATAACCACAATGAACTCCTCACCCATAGAACTCAATTTTGGCTTCCACTACACTAAGGAATATTTGGGCTAAAGGTTATTAAATATGGTGGTGATTTCAAGTTTTGTAACACCAATGAGGGATATTGGAGCTGATGTATAGCCCAATATCAAAATACAATGTCTAAATCCATATAAGTGGTCTCTAAGGCTCATGGTTCATTCATAGTACCCCAAACAAACATACAATCCCTACATAGAGAATCTTTAGTCTAAAAGTGACGAATGATAATCATTATAAGGGTTAGTGCAACAAGGATGGTCCTTTGGACCCATGTAATGGTTCAAAGTCACAATTTGTGGTATTATAACACAAAAATTTCTCCCAAGGGCCCATGCACCATCTACGGGCTCCCTAGCCACCAAATAGGCATTTAATAGGGAATCCATGTCTCGTAAGTTCAATGTTGTGGTTGTTTCAAGGTTAGGTGAACTTGGGATGGTTCTTGTAAGATGTACGCCCCCCAAGCCATCATATTATGTCCCAATGCACACTAACCCCTCCCACCTCTCTAGTAAGTGCATGTATTTTCCTCATTGTGGAAGTTACTTCATTAGGGAAATTTATGTTAAGGAACTTAAAAAAAAATAGGTTTCACTTTGATACCTTAGTGGCTTGATTAGTCAACATTCATAATGTTCAAGTGTTTTAAGTGTTGGCCCACCCATTAGGTCAATGGGTGTAAGTAAGACATCATCAAGCCATCTAAAATTATAATTATATATCCAATACCCTAATAAAATCTTATCCCAAATAGTGAAAACAAACATATAAAATATCAAAATGGTTCCCATGATAAACAAAAAAAACATTTTAAGCCATCATGACTAAATGCCTTGATGGTGGCTCCTCCAAAGATCAATCCAAGTTCCATGTCCTATAGAAATGGGCCAAAAAATAAAACATGGACATAATTGAGAAACAAGTTGACAAAATAAGTCACCACACCAAATGACTACATGACATTGTATAGTGATAAGTAAAACCGTTGTTTATATTATGATTCTTTAAATAATTTATCTCTACACATTTCTTGATATAACAAGAGCCACGAGGGGACAATGTCCCTGACCTTGGAAATAAAGAGGAGTTATAGTGTAGAATCAACAACGCTTTTGCAACTAGGAAAGCATTTGTAGCTAAGACTCTAGATACATTTTGTATTTTGCATTTATTTTTTTATAAAGAAATTAAAACTTCATATGTCAAATTAATTTCTAAATATATAAATTTCCATGAGATTTGAGGTAAAGCAATTCATTGTTTTGAGACTTAAAAAGGAGGTATTAGAGTTTTGTGCTAGATCTTTTTTATATTTACTCTGGTTTTTTTTGGCAAGCAAACTATACATAGATGGTCTTTGCACATCTTTACTTAAAGGACAACCTTGAAGATTTGAATGAAGGTCTTAATCTGAATTGGGGGTTAAATATCCTCCTTTGACATAAAATCCTCATTTGAGATAAATTTTTGATTAAAATCCTCATTTGAGATAAATTTTTGATTGAGAATTTTAAACCAAGATCAATGGTCCAATTAAAAAATATGCATAATGCTTGTTTATTTTTGTAAGTATTGATGCAGTTGAATTTTTTAGTAGATAAAATCATTGCACTACATATGATTTTTTAGTTTTTAGTTCCACACTATATTTTTAATGTATATGTTTTTCTAAAAGCTATTTAAAAAAAAAGAATATATAAAACTACAAAACAAGGAAACCGGAAAAAAGATTGCATTCAAGATGATTATTACTCATTGTTTTTCTAGGTTTAATGTAGAAGTAGCAATAACCGGATGTATTATGCTCATGTGATAATGCAAACAACTATTGAAATAATAATTATGCAACAAATCATGAAATAGAGACATTTAAAACATTAGTCAACCACTTAATAAAATACCATTTTTTTAAAAAGGTTGATTAAAAATTCTATACACCAAAAACCAAAGAAAAATAATAATGGAAATCGTTACTATTGTAGAAACCACGCTTCCATAAAGTTGCTAAGCCTTAGTTCTAGCTATGAGCCTGCCATTGATGGTAGATTGTTAAATTGTAAAAAAAAAGAGAAGACATTGCTTTTGTGGAAACTGAAGCTCTAATTATGTCAACACGCTACCTCCAATGATAAATTATACAAGAGAGAAGCACCAAACCCATTTATAATGACTATTTCAAATTTCGGTGAAAACTCTTCAAAAAGTTGTTGGGAAATCACATAATCATGTGTCATTGTTATGTAGGCCAAAGGTTGAAGGTTCTATATTTTTTTCCAGTGATTGTTAGAGAACGGTCTCATTCATGTCTCTAGGGGTTATGAGAAATTATTGAGAGTTTAGGGTTTGAATCAAGATGTCAATTGTCATTTGCAAGGTTCAATGTTGATCTTGAATTTTTTTACACAAGATATATTACCTACATAAATCTTATTTTGAGTCTGATATTGATACTAGTGGTTGGCAAAAAAGTTCCATGGTCAGAAACTAGGCCCCTTTGCTATTGCATACTTTACAATAGATTCTATATATACGATTATAATTCATCGATATTAAAAAAAAAACAATACACAACCTTGACTTCTAGAGCCTGATGCGATTTTGATTCTTAGAATCTTCATTGCTAAACATAGTTCTAAATCTAACCATTCAGAAATTAAATCTAGGAACATTCTAGAAGTTGATGTGGGGATAAACGGTTGCAATTGTTTATTTTCCTACACTTATCTAAGCTTAATATTATTACTA
The DNA here is from genome assembly GCA_027924585.1 of Larix kaempferi. Classification (NCBI taxonomy): domain Eukaryota; kingdom Viridiplantae; phylum Streptophyta; class Pinopsida; order Pinales; family Pinaceae; genus Larix; species Larix kaempferi. Next base: position 2,443,544 of record BSBM01000924.1, read on the forward strand.
AGCTATGTGATACAAAGAATGAGAATATCATCAAATATATGTTTTATTCATCTATTGCTACAAAAAAATAAAACTAGCACTGTTTTATTCCAATACTTATCCAAAGTCCCTAGAAACTAGATGCATAATTTGCTCATCACTTGTTAAAATTTCTCCATTGTTTAGCAATAATTAAAATTTCACTATTCTTGGTGCTTTCCAACATATGTAAATTATGTCTTTCCGCACTCATTGACATATTTTTCTATGAGATGAGCATTCCTAAGTTTTTGTGAATGAAAGCAGAAGGCATTGCCAGTAGCCTAGGATTTGATTACAATACTATCACACGAGGCCTAGCCCTTCTGTAGTTGAAGTTGTTTTGCATATATTCTAATGATGGTACATCAGGTCTGGTGAGCTTGAAGCTCCTTTACAAACTCAAAGATTGTTTTTAGAAACTTAACCCGATGAGAACATTGTTGGTTTCCTAGGTTGAATTTTTCAGAAATTTAACCTAAAGATAGAAGTCACCACCCAAAAAAACGCATACCAACAACAATTTTTTTTTTTGCAAACTAATGTGATAGTCACTTAAACTTTTCTTTGAGGTGTTACTCAAATCAAGCCATTGGGTAAAAAAGAATGAAACACTAACAAGATTCAAATGTCGATACCTTGGCTAATGGTTCAAAGTCTCTAAACTCCAACAAGAAGCAAATGGAACAAACCCTACAAACATGGTTGCAATGTACATATCTATGTTCAAGATTAATTACAAAAGAAATCTATAAATGTGGCCACTATTGTTTTCACTATTACCATAAAAAAAGATGCTTGAAGACAATCAATGAGCAAACATGGAAATGCATTATTAATGATAGAAAAATATGGACAAATGAATCTTAATTATTGCCTACCATTATTTACCATAGTCAATAATAGTCAATCATGATCACATATGATTTTTCGTACTCAGCCATAGAACCAAATTGACCAGCTATATTCAACCATAAGAAAATAGTAAAAAAGATTAGACCAGGAAAAAACAATTTATGTTTAGCACTATCATTAATAATTATATAGTTATTTATACCAATATTTTAGTTTTTATTCTGGTTGATATTATTATTAATAATATTTATACCCCAAATGTGGACTATCAATTAGCACAACCATAAATCTACTTAACAATACTTAGAAAACTTAGATTACAACATAAACATTAGCATCCAAAGATCACAACCATATTAATTTAAAATTGTTGATAAACACCAATCAATAACAAATATGTTTTCCATCTTCAATTGTGCCTTTTAACAACATATACCAACAATTTTGTATTTATAACATTGTTCTAGCCTTACCATTTTCTTATTTATAAAACTCAATTTGAACTCAAGCTTTTCATATTCATGAAAATGAATTTGTTATGTTTGACATTGGAGACTTTGATATGGAGCACTTCGGAGTTTTAAATTGAATGGACGTTTTTGCAGCAAGCAAACCTATTTTATATTTGATGCAATTGATTTGTTATTCAACACACTCAATATATTGAAAGGAATATAGAAGGAATATAAGGCCTATGTCTATCAAAAGATTTAATTTAATTGTGCTAACAATCTATAAATTATTTTAATGTATTTGCTTTCATTGGATCTATATAATTTTATTGTTATGTGTTCAATCTATTTTTAAAATGGTGTATAGCCATTGTAACTATGCAAATATCGAAGGTAGTGACAGAGGATTCAAAATCTATTTAAGGTGGAGAACGGAGAAATTGAACTTGGTTACAGGTATAAACTTTTTGAATGCACATCAAAAAGTTGACAGAAATTTTAAATTGTTTTTTGACAATTTATTTGTTGTTTTATAGATATTCTTATATGTGTATATAAATTATATTTTTTAACTAGTTCGGTTATATGGCTTGGAAAATCCTTATTATTCGCTTGAGACTCCAATTGAAGCATCAACAGTAAGTAGCAAAGATGGTGAAGCTAATTGCAACACTGTTCAACCAAACTAAGCAGCTTGTGACAACTCTTTGTTCACATATTTTCCAGTATCAGATGGAACAATATTTTTTAGGTATTGTAGAAGGGACTCCATTCAATTGTTTAATCAATCCGTAAAGAGTAAATTCTTTGTTCAAGCTCCAATGAAGATCTACAATTGGATTTTTAAAGCTATTGTAGATATACTCGATGAATCCAAAGAAGGTTTGTAGAATCCGCAAGGAAATGACCCAAGTCATCATAGATGATTAGTTTTGTCACATTAATTTACAGAACATGTCCATGTTCATCGTTTGATGGATTGAACACATGGAAGACAAAACAACTTCCGAGGAGATGAGCATGCCCCCAATTGAAACTTAATTCAGAAATTGAACACCTAATCGAAGAACCCTACAAACATATGATATCTTTGAAGGCATAAATGGAAACACTACTTTTCCAAATAATAGGATGCCCTAGTTTTTTAGAGAAAGAAAAGATGTTGCCACATCTCTCAAAAACTTGATGTTGGAGAGAAAAAAGTACAGCACGTGATGCCATCGTTTCATGTGGGAAGGAAAAACTTCAAATAAAATTTTGGCAAATCTTTAGAAAGAAAACTAGGATTTCTGGGAGTGCCCTCATAGAGATGTGCATAGGTTTTTCTTGGAAGAGAATCAAGTGGCCACAAAAAAATAAGTTGAGACAACACTTGTGAAAGAGTTGAAAGTCTTCAAATCTTTGTATATCAGATCCAATGAATTCAAATGTAATTAGAAATTCTGCTATTGTTACCATAAATTAATCAACAAAGAGCGAACATCGGTTTTCAACAGAGCAATATTGAGTCTTTAGGACTACATAACACATCGATATTGCATTCTCATATTAAGAGATCCATGACCAATGACACTGACTGCATTGCCAACCAACAAATCTCCTTTTTGAGTGGCAACGATGTTGCCTAGACTCCCAACCGACAACACATCTTGCATGACGATTGTTTTTTTTTTCAAACCAAATCTTTGTTGGATGATTCATATTTGTTTCAAAGTCAATGGAAAACTAGTATCAAATGATGCCTAAAGTCAATCTAGTAAAGATTATACAAGGTACACATACAAGCAAGAGTACAAGAAGGTGTTGTTGCATTCTTTTGCATGTAACGATTTAATACAACATCTAGAAGCTATGCACAAGAATGGACTCTCAAATATTAGTACGCCAGCCATTCGAATATATGCAAGTGGTTATCAAATATGTTCCATTCATGAGCCAATGACCAAATGCAAAACACCACTCACAGCAAGGGAGTAAAATATAGGTTTCCCTAATTTGTATTACCTTTGGACCTGTAACCTGCTATTAATCTAAGCTAGATATGAATCTCACTATGTGTAAGATGCAAAACTAGAATCTACATACACAAAACAAAACTTAGGAATGCAAAAAAAATTGAGGTCTGCTCTCAAGCACTCCATGATGAACTGGTGTTTTTTTATTTATAACTCTAGCCCATACAGGGCAATAAAAAAATCCATGCAATATACACATCTACAATTTGTGAGACATATATTTTATAAATTTTTCTTTTAACTCTCGACTTTCACCATATGTACTTGAGATCACTATTTGTGCAATGTTTCTACTAACAAGGACATAAATAACAAGCATGGAAAAAAAACAATGGGCTACATATATTTTCTACAGTTCAAAGAAAACAAGTACAGAGCAAAGACTTTCATTATGCTAAGCTCAAAGATCTAAACAAATAACTTCAATCAAGCACATAAATGAGACACCATCACCTATTTCATTTATTAAAGACTCAATATCCATTGCCCTATTTTACAACTAACTAGGAAAGATGCCGACGCTGGTGGATAAACAACAATACATCACACTTTCCATGAAATTTGAACGCCACAGAGATTTGCATAAACTATCGGAGATTTAATTATAGAAACAAAAAATCCACAATATTACCAACTGGAAAAAACTACTGCATGGGAAGTTAAATCATTGCATGCAAAAATCCATATCCACACCGAACACAGATTCAATAGATTGTTCACTTTTCTGTAGCAAAATAACAGGTGGCTTATAATAGAGCATTCGAGCTGTGTCAATTAATATCTAGCAGGCATCAACAACTATGGAATCTATCTATTCCTTTTAAGCTATTGCCTATATATAATCATCTATTGCTCGAGAGCCTATGCAGCTCTGTTTCATATGAATCTAAAATCTATTATTAATTCAATTCAGATCTAGTTCTCACTGCACATGAGTCGTAAAACCTAACTCTATATACATACATAAAATCCATATATGAGATAACCTAGGTCTGCTGTGAAGCATTGTGCAATGAACCGATGCTTTCTATCTACAACTCCAGTCTGGACATGCTAGGAAAAAAATTCGTAGTATATACATCGACAATTTCTGAGACAGATGTTTTGCTAATTTTTTTCTTAACTGTTGAATTTTACCACTTACACTTGAAATTATTATTCTGTGTAAATTTTCCATTTACAAGAAGAGAAGCACACAAAGAAGACAGTATCACCTATTTCACTGAGCAAACATCCAACATTCATTTGCCTCGTATACAATCACCCAGAAAAGATACCCAAGCAGTGGAAAATGTAAAGATGCCATGACATTGCTTCTCAACGCATTCCCTATCTAAAGCGAACATGAATTCAAGTCAAGGATGCATGGAAACGAATGGAAACATGAAAAATCTATTTCTAAAATCTACACAGATAACTCCAGACATCGTACAACTGACCATGCAATATATTCATTCAATTTCAAAATAGACACTAATTGAAAACCCACAGAATTATGAACAACGCACAGGAAAAACCCAACCTGTAAATTAAACCTCGACATGGCCACTGAATGACCACATGTAAACCTAGCATAGCCATGGATCTCATCCTAGAATTGAACCTGCCTCGATGCCCTTTGTCTTTGCTGCCAACACCAGACAAGTTTTTTCATTTTTCTTTAATATCTAACAAACCGAAAGCCACACAGCACCGGACAGGGAAAACCCTTTTTTTTCCCTCATTTCCTTTAGCACAAACACTGGTGCTTGGCCATATGTCGTATGGCATCGTTCATATACCAATAGAAACAAACCCCTACATACATCAACAAGACATGAAAATCATTTTACATTGGCGAGCTTAAAGGAAACACTTCTTGAAACTTTCGATGAGCCAACTAAAGAGAAAAGAGCCTATTTTTAAAATCTATACAGATAACCTCAAACATTGTATAGCTGACCAGACAAAAAGCATCCAAGAAATTCATTCAATTCCATGGCAGTCAGTAATTGGAAATCCCCAAAATTATCAGCAACACAGAAGAAAATCCCAACCTATAAATTAAATCTCAGCATGGTTGTTGAAGGGTCATGTGTAAACCTAGGACAACATGGAAACATCCATATATCAAGACAAATAGACCCTGGAAAAGAATTCACTCTGCACATATGCAAGATAAGCATATTAACACTGAATTCAATGATTCTAGGCCTATCAACAATAGCCATTAAACACAAAGGATGAACACACAACAATTGCGAAAAAATCAAATTCGACCGTCCAAATCCTAGCAAGAAGCATTACAATTTCAAAGAACAACACACGAGCCTCTGACCCGGCATCCCTTCTTAAAAACTAGCAGCGAACAAACATAGGAAATGGCCACACCTGAGATAGTAACATTGAAAGAAGCAAACGCAAATCCAGAACCAGCTACCACCAACCAACGCCCTATTTTTTCGCACACCTCCCTCTCTAACAACAACTACAAATGAGAGGAAACTTCCAATCCACACCTGAAAAAAAAACTATCAAATCGCACCCTGCCAAGAACTAGTTTCAAAACTATAAGTACCTATCAAATCGCACCCTGCCAAGAACTAGTTTCAAAACTATAAGTACCTATCAAATCGCACCCTGCCAAGAACTAGTTTCAAAACTATAAGTACCTGATAAATCGGCCAAGCACGCTCAAAACTATAATCCCTGCCATGGAAGAAAGAAATCCACGGGGGGTTCACTGGAAAGGAAATATCATATCATGTCCATTCATATTGGGGGTTTGAATACTCCTAAAAACGTAAAAAATATATTGCCTCGTATTAAGGGGTCAAGGGGTTTTTTTAATTTGGCATAGTAATATAAATATTGGGGGTTATTTTATTTGGGTGGGCTAAGGAATAACATTCAAATCATGGGACATATTTATATATATAGATTCTTCTTCAAATATTTGGATGCAACTCGGAGAGACCTGTTGTAATGATTCTTAAACTCTAAACCAACAAATTCATCAATATATATATGTGTGTGTATTATTTCTATAAATTTAAAAAAGAATGTTCATAGTTGACAAATTCACTCCATGTGCTATTTGATGTTCAACACTTACATATATATATATATATATATATATATTAATGAATTTTTCTCTTTGGACCAAATATCCAAAATGGTATCTTAGCTTCATTAAAAAGGGTGTGTAGTATGTTAAAGTCTAATTTCCAATCCATCAAAGTAACCATTCTTTTATAAAAAGAACAAATGGTCATGCTTAAACGTTTTATTAAAGCTTCTAACATTTCTTGTTGATGGCTTGCCATGTTTCAACTTGCTCCTATTTCATAGAATTACTCCAAAATTTATGCTTTCATAGATCAATTACTAAATCAAGTATGTGGTATATTATATCTCCCGATGGGGTGACCCTTAGAGTTTTCTCTGTTTCTTGCAGGTCATTCACAAGTGTTATGCAACTCTAGGTTGAGCAAGTGTTGACCCCGAATTGTTGTTTTCCCGTTTCACTACAGATTAAAGTGGACTAAGGAGAGGGAAGCATAAAGTCACTACTACACTATATCTTGACATATTATACAAACATTTAAAACATTAGCAATCTATGGGAATTGTATCTTTCTATCTGTTGACAATTAGCCACTCGTTGATCCGAATTTTAGGGGGCATATGGTCTAAATTCAGATGTATAAACCATAAAAGTATTAAATTGAGAGGCCACCCTCTCTCATCCATGGTATTTGGTAGCACATAGTTTTGGCCCATGGTATGGTCTCAAGACACATTGTAATAATGCTATATAAAGGCCTAGCAAGCCTTCTCATAATAACAAGTTACTCATTTGGTTTCTCTCCTATTTTCTATTGTTCATTGTGAGATTAATTAGAATTGAGTGACTTATTGGTAATTAGTTTCAGAGGTGGGGCTCCTCTTTGAGCCTCACCTCCCATTGACTTCATATGTTTTTGTTCATGCTTATTCTTATGCAATATTAGGGTTTTCATGTGAATTTTATGACAGATTTGCATGCTTAATCTCCTCCTCTCTCGGCATTCAAGCCTTCCGGTTCTTAGCTCCCAAGATCCGGATCAGTGGTATCAGATCGGGTACGCTCTCCATTGGGACGAGATTTTGAAGCATTATGCGGGTTCAATGGAGGTTCCACAACCTCTACAACAACCCATGCTTCTCTACAAACCCTTGGCATATCTATACTCAACACTCTCACATTCAACAAACTTTGAACAGGTGCCATGGGCTTCACAGAATGTTTTAGAGGCTCTACCATAGCTCATCAGAAAGGTATTTCCATCAGCTCAAATGGGTATTTCATGGAATTTCCTTTCGTTTTCCATTTTGTGAGATATGCTTGTTTGAAGTAGCACATGTTTGTGCATAATGCGGTCGGACGTAAAACAACTTTAAACAAGTGCTACAGACTCCACATAATGTCTCAAAGGCTCTTCCATATCTCATTGGAAAGCTCTTTCCGTCATCTAAAATGGGTATTTCACGGAATTTCATTTCGTTTTCCGGTTTGTGAGATATTTTTGTTTGAAGTAGTACATATTTGTACACAATGCGGCCGGACGTACAACAACTTTAAACAAGTGCTACAGACTCCACAAAATGTATTTGAGGCTCTACCATAGCTCATTGGAAATCTCTTTCCGTCAGCTAAAATGAGTATTTCATGGTTTTCCATTTTCCTTTCTGGTTTGAGATATATCATCCACTGAAGCAACATATGTCTGCAAAATAGTGTGCGCGCATCTCTTAAACTTCAACAAACATTTTCTCAATCTCTAGGCCACTCCAGAGCAAATATGTTATATGGATGGAAAGGTCTCTTCGAGATCTCAAATGGCTCTTCAATAGAATTCAATTTCAGTACATGCATCAAAATCTATGAATGGATTTGCAGCAAGACATCAACTGCACCAAAGATCATGAATTTTCAATTTTTTAAAAATCTTAATGTAATCACGGTTATGGGTCAACCACACAAAACCTATGGTTATGGGTTAACCAAACAAAACCCATATTTATGTATTGTAATCATGGTTGTGGGTCAACCACACAAAACCCATAGTTATGGGTTAACCATACAAAACCCTTCTCTTCAGTGGAAACAAGCTTGTCATTGCCACCATGGTTATGGGTCAACCACATAAAACCCATGGTTATGGGTCAACCACACAAAAACCATGGTTTTGAGTCAACCACACAAGAATCTTCTCTTCATTGGAATCAAGCTTGTCATTGCCATCATGGTTATGGGTCACCCTTGAAAAACCCACGGTTATGGGTCAACCTCGCAAAACTCACGGTTATGGGTCAACCACACAAAACCCTTCTCTTCATTGGTAACTAGCACATTGTAATCATGGGTCTCTTTTTAGCATGAAATGACGGGGACCATCATTTTCTAAGGGGGGAGGAATGATCCGAATTTTAGGGGGCATATGGTCTAAATTCGGATGTATAAGCCATAAAAGTATTAAATTGAGAGGCCACCCTCTCTCATCCATGGTATTTGGTAGCACATAGTTTTGGCCCATGGTATGGTCTCAAGACACATTGTAATAATGCTATATAAAGGCCTAGCAAGCCTTCTCATAATAACAAGTTACTCATTTGGTTTCTCTCATATTTTCTATTGTTCATTGTGAGATTAATTAGAATTGAGTGATTTATTGGTAATTAGTTTCAGAGGTGGGGCTCCTCTTTGAGCCTCACCTCCCATTGACTTCATATGTTTTTGTTCATGCTTATTCTTATGCAATATTAGGGTTTTCATGTGAATTTTATGACAGATTTGCATGTTTAATCTCCTCCTCTCTCGGCATTCAAGCATTCCGGTTCTCAGCTCCCAAGATCCGGATCACTCGTATAGTGAACCGTGGGGTTTCGTACCCATTAAAACTAGAAGGTCTAGCTCACATGGTTTTTGTGAAGTTTTTGGAGTTTTCCTGGTGCTTTTGCATTTAGCGAGAACCTAAGGAAGAGGGGCTCAACTCTTTCAGCCTTGCGTTTTCAAGGGAGGGATATTGCAATAGAGTTGGCAGTTATTGTGTGTTAGAATAATCTTTCCTCTTCCCAGTTAGTTCAATGGGTAAGCGATCTGAGAGGAGAGACATTAGTAGGGTTCAAGTGAAAACAAAGAATGTAAAACTAGCTAAGCATCAACATATGAAAGGATGTAAAACTATCTAAACTAATATATGTTAACATATGTTAACCTTGTAAGTCCTCTTGTATTAACATGTTAAGGCTCACTTAGTTGAAACTACAATTGGTTTTAAGATGAGCATATAAACACTAAGTTATTTTAAGAAATGTGTAAATACAATTTAGTCAATTGGTCTTTGTGATGGGTCAAAGGAAAAATAATTTGAAGATATTGTAAAAGTTAACAAGATTCATTTTAAAGATATTTTCAAAGATCCAAAATCTACAAACATAGAAGAATTATGAAGTTGATAAGGAATTTCCTTAGAAGTTTTGACCAAGGGGTGAATGAGAGCATAGATGTAGAAGTTACTAAGGAGAAACCATCCACCCTTAAAAATATAAGGTAATTTGTGATTTCACACATGCTTTATTCTAAGATCAACCAAATATCCTAATATCCAACATGATTTAGGGATGGTATTCATTCTTTAGTAAAGAATGATTTAATTTATAAGAAAATTGTAGCAAATCTTATCACCTTTGAAGGAAAACCTCTAAGTTTAGTGTTCTTAGATCTTTTTCTAGCTTGAATCATCATATCTAGAGTTTTGTTGTGCAAAAGTGTTCCATTGGAAGGAATTTGATTGAGATAAAATATCAGGGCAGAGTAGAGCATGCAAGTCTTCAACAGAGGCATTGATGGGTGGTCCTCTAGTGATTTAGGAGACATACACTTGCCATAAATGTGTATCATATATACATACACTTGCAACACTCCATGTTTTTCTATAAACAATAACTTTTAAATTATATAAATTAACTTAAATCCATAACTCTCATTAACAACAATATAAATATAATATAATATAAATCACCTTATAAGATGAGTCCTTAATAAATCTAACCTAAAGTATGCATGTCTTTATCATACAATCAACCTTATGTCTTCTCTAACCTGGTTTAATGACATTTTTTATACCTTCCTTAGTAGGTATATAACAATTGCTATTGAGCCAAACTAGCTTGACTTTTAAATAATCTAAAATATTTGAACTACGTTTTTTATACTAGCCTCCATGAGGTATATAGCAATTGCTATTGAGCCAAAGTAGCTTGACTTTTAAATAATTTAAAATATTTAAACAAATTTCGTATATAATTTGTAATGTTTGTGTAAAATATGTAAATTAATTTTTGTTTTTTGAAAATTTAAAAATATTTTTTAATTATGTTAAAATTTTAATTTCTAATTTTTATTGATTGATTCATTTGATTTGATTATTATTACTTAATTATAAAAATAATTTTTTAGAAATTAAAAATAAAATAAAAATATTAATAACTTAAAAAAAAAGTGGATCGACCATCTATAAAGTCATGAAGTATACTGATGTACTCATCACTCTTCATTGAGCATGGGTCTTGTCCTCATTGTTGCATTTAAACGATGGTAAGAAATTAAAAAATTAAAAATAGTAATAACTTAAAAAATGGGTGGATCTGCCATCTGTAAAGTCATTCAATTAAAATTTTACATTAAGTATACTAATGTACTCAATGTTCATTGAGCACTGGTCTCATCTTTCACTGCTGCATTCTCTGTTAAAAAATTAACAATAGGTCACGTGTCATATATTAAATACAAAATTCTAGGTAGTGCGCTTAGGTTATGTGAATATTTATGTTTGGAGGTTGGTAACTTGATTTCTGCATTTAGTGTCATGTACGAGCTGCTGTTCCGTCACTTCAATTACTTTGGGCTTTGAGACCATGTTTTTCGGTGCTTTTCCCTGCATGGAATGGCCTTTAGCTAGCGTTTGGAGTGGAATTCATTGTTCTGAACTGAACATAGTCTTCAATTCTCTCTTTTTTTTACTCGCTTAGTGTTCTAGAATGGGCACTACTGTTTTGCTTAATGCATCTACCACAAAGATTCAACAGAGGAGACAATGTTAAGGTAAGGTAATATCTATATATACAGATATATACGCCTTTTTTCTTCATTTCTTCTGTGTTGAATAGGAATGGATGTATTTAGTAACCATGGCTAACTGATAACTGATATCAAATTGAAATCCGTTCAGAAGCTAAATAATGTGACTAGGAAAATCTAAGCGTTGTTCGAAGCCACAAGAGAGCACTTCGAAAAATCCAGGTAGAACATTCCATGTAAAATTCTTTGTACTTATTATTCTACTCTATAAGATTTCCTGAAATATTTATGGGTAAGAAAATGATAGAATTCCCGCTATTTTTTCTTGAATGGATAGTAATTAGTATATGTGCGTGGGTAAGAAAATGACAGAATGGCCACTATTTTTTCTTCAAATCATGTTCAATTGGTGCCTGTGGCTCGTATGCTTACTCAATTTCCTTACTCGTAGCTCTGGCATTTGTTGCTATAGGTGTCACATTTTTTTTTTCTAGATTGTATTACAGGGGGTCATGTTGTCACATATTGATGTCTAGCCTGGCATAGCATTGGCCTAGACTATAGGTGGGGTATCTGGAAATAAAAAAGTTCCACCATGGAGAGACTAGAATGGTGTGAGAGCTCTTATATATAGAGCCATTTCTAGCATCATTGCAATGCACAATGGGCTAAGGGACACTTTGCCTGGAATTTTTTTTATATAAGCAGAGCTCGACCGTACCAAGAATGAGAGGCAACATCCCCTTGCTCGGTCCCAATAAAGGTAACAAAGGGAAAGGTAGGAACATAGCATTTAGTTTCATATCCAATCCCAGTTCCTGATCCATAAATAGCCCATTAACCAAGTTAAAGCTTCTTGGTGCAGTAGATTAAGTAGTGGATGGCACCCCAAAGTCTATAAAAAAACTACAAGTTTTAACATTGTATGTCCATTTTGAAATGCAAAAAAAAAGGTTTTCTCTGCGAAATAATGCCATTGTAAATGAAAATTGAGTATCCATGCACCCCTTTGGCTGGAATTGTGGGAAATGCATCCTCGAGCGAGTGGAGGTCTCCATAGGAAACATTGCCATCTATACCCATAGGTTCTATAATAAGTTCTTAATGAAGGAGCATCAACCCCCCTCCAAAATCATCATCGAGATTAAAGTGAACGTGGTTCCTCATGTGTTTGACCATGTGGGCATCTAAAAGATAGAATTTCTTTCAAAATTTGCCATGTAATCAAACCAAATTTCTATTTTTGTGATGTTGTTGCATAGATTTAGGATTTAGTTTTAATAGCTGCCGTTGAACTTCCTTAGATATAGAGTCGATTAAATGCTTTTGTTGAGGGTATAAATAAATGGTGCAAGTATGATGTTAGTGTGTGGAGAGGAGTTAGACAAATAGATGAGTGTGAGAGAAGGGCCAAGTGTGGCCAAAAGGGTCAACGAGGGGCCAATATAATGTAAATCAGGCCAAGAATAGAGTGTTCTTTGTCAAGTATTTTTACGGGATTTCATTAATAGAAATGGCTGTGTATTATTGTGTGAATTAAAATCCATTCCTTTGGTGTTAATGTTCCTCTACAAATTCTATATGGTATATTGAGCTCTTGCAATCCATATCAGAATGTTTCAAAGGGTTTATGCGAGTTCCAGAGTTCAATTGGATTAGAAATCTCACATTGATCATCAAATGAAATTGATGATCCAGACCCAAGTGAAATCAGGGGTCAAAATCGTGTTGAGTGGGAACATTCATGAGCTAAGGAGTTAGATATGGATTTCTTGGTGCTTTCCAGAAATGAAATCCCAAAATTGCTGTCAAATATGAGCCTGTAAGAGACTAGTAGAAGTGTGCTAGTAGTAAAGTGCACAGTCAAATATTTATTGTAATGAGTGAGATGGAATCAATGTGCAGCGTTCGATAGTCACTTGAAAATATCACAACATCGGGTGATTGATAGGATTCTTTAACTTCGGAGCGAATACATCTGGTAATGTTTCCAATACTTTGGTTTTCCCCATTTATATGAATGTGTTTTCCTGTTCAATGACGTTGATGTCTAAAGGTAGTGTTTGGATTTGATTGAAAGTACAATATGAGTAAAGAAGCTATATGACATGAAAATCTCATCTGCATAGATAGAGGTCTCAGTCTCTATGGTAGGGAAAAAGGGATGTTGCTACATTCTAGTTGAGTGGTGATATTTTATTTTAAGTTGTGTTAAAATGGTTGAAGAGGCCCGAGAAATAATTTTCATTTGAGTTTGAGGAGATGCAGCTGGTACAATTTGATCATAAGGATTGGAGAATCACACGTTTGGATTTGACAGGGAGATAGACAACATAAGAACAATATGGTAGTTGTAACTTGTAAGCATTTTGTCACCAATCGCAAAGGCCACATTTGTGATTAGACTATTGCTTTGATTGAAGAACAGAGATATGGTAACGGCTTTTGGTTTTGGTAGCAAATATTAATTCTGGTACTGTAGAAGTGCATTCTTGTTGCCAAGTATATTTAATATAGGGATTGGGATTCTACGAATTTAATGGAGTAAATTTGGTTTGTTAGCAATCATAAAGAGATGGTAGATTTCAATATGATTTTTACTAACCAATGAAGTATTCTCGATAAAGAGTAGGATTATGGATTAAGCTTGCATTAGTTCTACCATGGCAGAGCGATATTGTGAGATGATCATTTTCATCATATGTATCTTTTGAAATATTCTTGGTTGGCAAGGGTGAATTCATGCAGAGCTAAATTCAGACATCTACTTGCTACAAGTGTGCAGAAATAACATTGAGATTGATGGTTCATAGGAGATATCTCAAGTGGAGACAACTGCATCTCCTAAGAAATTTTTTGTAACTCTTTCAATACATTTAGTGAAGATGCATGAAATTTTAAGTTCAAATCCGCAACACAACATAGAGAAAAATTACACCATTTCTTTGGTTTTGTGTGAAGGAGTGATTATTTTTTATCAGGTTACTTGCTACATAAATGACCCAAGCCATTTTGCATGGGTCACATTACTTTAGTAATAGAAGTTACCTATAGAGTCATAGGACTTGCATGCATAACACAGGCTACACATCCACAAGTTGTATTAAAAACAGAACTTGTGCCTCATAGCTCATCTGGCCTTATTTCTCCTTGGATTTAATGTTGATATTGTTTATTCCCCTTTAGCAAGGGTTTTGACAAATATTTCATGATTTTTATGCTGTGCATAGAACATTGATTTCCTTGCCAAACCTCTCTTCCACTTATCTGTTTTGACATCTTTAGGGTGTCACATGAAATGGATAGATGGCTCAGAACTATTTAGCCAGAATCAAGCGATTTCGATATAGCTTTGAATAGCATAATATTCCCATCGATAAGGAGATTGTGGCAGTACATTAAACATAAGAGAGCAACTAGAAAGAAATAAGCGAGTACAACATGGAGGTCTCGTTGATGTGCTTATTTCAAATAATCACGATTTCAAAGCGAGCACAAATTAATTTTTAATCAGAAGCATACTTTCTAAATGTTTGGATCTGACTCAACAATCTGAGCCCTCTGGACTATAATAACTTGCACTTGCCGACTGTGACTCATTCTCTAGTATTTTTATTTTATAAATATTTATATAAAATGGAAAAGCATTAAAGTGTTGATTTTAAAATTAAGTGTATAAGGGAATTATATAAGATTAAAAAAATATGCATCAGATTTAACACCCGGCTCCATTAACAACCACCAGTAAAGAGGCATTATTTCTTTCAATTTTCTTATGAATTTTTATGATGAGTTATATTTCGTGTGGTGGTTGTTTTTAGTTAAGCTAACAAAAGATATTAAAGATATGGATTTCCATGTTTTTTTGGGCTACAAGAAGATTAATCAATTTACTATATAAGGTGGAATACCAATACTATATATGAGGTGGAATACCAATACTATATAACTAAAAAGCTAAATTCTAATTTCTAAGTTTCTAACCTAACCCACGCCCCCCTACATTATATTTCCCCTCCATACTCCGATGGCGACCATACTCGAGCGGCTACAACACTCATCCTATAGCGGCTACCATACTCGGAGGTCAAATTTATGCTTAAATAGACCCTTCCTTAATCATCTTTGAACTTTTATGTATCATGAATGATTCATAACTCTAGACTTCTAAATTTAAATTTAAAATTTTAAGTTTTTCAGTTTTATGATAAAGTTTACATGGAAGATATTGTGTTGCAAACGCGTTCTGATTTTTATGAATTATCTTAATTAAAGGATGCAAGCATGTTTTGATGTTTTCTGATAAAGTTACATGGAAGCTATTTTAATGTTTTGCTGCAAACATGTTCTAATTTTTATGATTTCTCTCAATCAAAGGCTGTTCTGATTTTAATGTCAATGTGTTTATAATTAAAATATATATATTAAATTTAATATAATTATTAATTATATATATATATATATATATATATATATATATATATATATTATTATAAAATTGCCGTCCCTTGAAAAATTGGGGGTGCGCTTTAGCCTTCCCGGAAACTCGTCCCCACGTCCCCCATGTCCCCCCGTGCCCAAGGCCAGTGCAACATAGGATATAACCCAAGAAAAGGTAACAAAATGTTGTTAATTCCCTTGATTGCAAGAATAAATGTAGAAGAAGTGGAGGCAATTCATTGCATCTTGTGAATGACCCAAATCCAAGCTTTGCACATGATCATATGGTGTTATTGGAAAGTAAGAGGAATTTTTCTATGTTCATTTGGGTTCAAACATCAATGATGTTTGTTTTGATAGGAAGGGAGGGAAGTCCATCCACGAAAGGGTTTCAATTTTACCATTTTATGGAGTTTGATTGATTAATGTTATAGAAAACATGATATCTCTATGGCTATACATATATTTACATGATATAAAATTGGTAGATTGGCAAGTTGTGGTGTCAAACATCTGCAATTCTCATCTTTTCTAAGCATTGCATTGTCTATTGGATTATCAGTCTTTTACATTATTTGTTACATTGATCTCTTGAATGGGTTTCCTTTTACGCATTTTGCTTTCCCCATTACTATTTCATTGGGTCTTCCACTATCCAACGCTACAAATTGATCGGTTGCCCCTGCAATCCCGATGGGATTATTATTAGCATTATACTATTAGTTTATCCACCACCATGTTTGCTTATACTAAGATGCGTTAGGGCTCCTGCTAGTTACAACTTGATAATATGATATAAAGGGGGTATTAAGAATGGGTTGATAAAAATAAATACCTACAATATCTGGTGAAACTAGGGGTTTTCTTAATTGGAAAGGTATATTGGGAGGGGGGTTCAACAATACAATTTTAGAAGTAATTTTCCAATATTTAGTGAAATTAGGGATATTCTTTAATATCCTATGAACAATCGTGCTATGTAACAAGTTCACTGAGTGAACCCCCCGTGAAGAAATCTCAACGAGCAACAACGCAAACCATAACAAAGCTCTTGTGAAGGAATAAAAATGCCAAGCAAACCATCAAACCAAGAAACCATCTTATTGTACGACTGCCCATTGTTGGAAAGGTAAGCATCAAGCTACCCAGCATTAAATGCGACAGCTCAATGCTTAGGGTCCGTTGGATCTGGACAATCTCTAGATCCAACGGACCCTAAGCATTGAGCTACCGCATTTAATGTTGGGCAGCTCGATGCTTAGCTTTTGCCCCCATGGATGGCCCCTTGAAACCAGGGCGCATTTACCACACCCATGTGAAGCCAAAAATGCCCACCGCCATAGCCGGAAGACATAGAAAATCGAACATCGAGATTGCCTTCAATCCCGTCAACACTAAAGCCATCGACGAACGGCCCCAGCCAGACAAAGATATTGAAAATCCTTGCCCATACTAAAAATTGAATGAAACCCAGAGCAATAAAACCTCCTGGTAAGACAAACACGAAAACATGGCAAAATGCACAGCAGGAGTACGGATAGGGTTTTAAAGCCGCCACCCCTGGAGCACACAAACCCAGTTGTGCGTCACCGCGCACGGAACCAATCAAGCCTCAGAAATCAATCAAGCCTTAGAATTGCCCAACCTTCACCTTCGACCGCCTATCACCACAACTGCCACCAAACTAATACCCCAACAGAAAAATATATGTCGAGAACATAATTATTCATAACATCTTCTAATATCTCTTTTATTCCATTTTATTTTCATATACTTATATAAATTACTTTATAATTTACATAAAGCATATCAAACATTTTATACTTTTAATGTTGCATTTCATCTGCTTTATAAAATCTCCAAAAAATTAATCTTCCCATTTTATTTAAAAAGTACACAATTTTCATGTATTAAACTTCTCATTTTATTTCGAAAGATATAAAGAATTCATATAATAAATAATGCGTTAGTGTGGTCACTTACCTTACCACACTTACCTTAGGTTGTTATTTTTATAAATATTTTAATCTTACATCAAGTTTAAAAAACACTGTGGCTTACAAAGTAAACTTTAGGACCGACGAGTCCAATGTGGTTATTTGATTCATCTAACCTGTCATTTCTGAACTGATTCCGAAATAATTCAAATTTCTTCAAAATGAGAAAGCCAATGCGGCTACATGGTGTTGGTAGCGTCGCTAATCTTTGAAAGACTCTTCATTGTTCTCCACCGTTCCAAAAGAATTGGATTGAATGCATCACTCAAATATATATATCTGAACATGTTTTGGCTTTCCACACTCAAAGATTTGGATTGAATGCATCACTCAAATATATATCTGAACATGTTTTTCCTTTCCACACCACTCAAAATAATTCTAAAAATGTTTTTCCTTTCCCTGCCATAACAGTTGACACTTTTCATCAATCTGATTCCAACAAAGTAAGTCTGCATAGTTGATATAAAATGATGACAGCAGCAAAGTCTGCATAGTTGACACTATCACATCTTTCCATTCCACTCCATTCTCCATCTTAATCATCCAAATCGAACTTCATTACTTTGCCTGTTTCGATGAAATTGCATATAATCTTTAGCTGGGTCTGCCATTCCATTTGATAAATGCACAGGTCTTATCTATCTATAGAAGCCATTTATGGCCACGCATCCATTTTTCTTAGAAAATATGGCACTTTCCTATATTTTTCTTTACTTTGCACTGAATTTCTTTAATCTCTCTTATTTGGGACCTTTTCTCCATGCTCCCAAATTTACACCACCACTGTCAAAGTAAGAATAATCATTCATATTGAACTTTTGTTAGAGTACAGGGAACAACCACATGAATTTGGGTGTATGAGTTTGAAGGCTATTTAATACTAAAGAACTGATCAATTGTTAGGTATCACAGGTACCCATAATTCTTTCAATCAATAAAGAATGCTCACTAAAGAGAGCAAACATTTAAGCAAAGGGAACAAGAACAACTCATCAAGAACATATTTTTATGAAAAATAGCTTTTCCATACCAATTAAAAGACCCAAAGTATGGATGTCTGCTAAATAGTTTTGTCAAAGTAATATGGCAGCCTTATTAACTTGGGAAATAAAAAAGAATTGAGAATTCTGAAAAATGGATAACGCCTTGTGGTGGCATTTAACTTTGAAATTAAAATATTACATCTAATGTGAATTCAACACAACATACATAAACTAATTAAATTGCAAAATGATTTACAAAATCAAAATCAATTCATCGTACCAGAAATTATCTAATAATTCTTTCACCTATAGCTCCATCCAGAATACCCTTAATTTCTTAATATTGGCATCGTGGATGGATAATAAATTAAAATGTACAGATCTCACAATCCACTTAATAAAGTTGTGCAAAAGCATCCAATTTTCATTTTGACAATAATATTAAATAGATAATACAAACTAATAGAAACTTGTCTGAAAAAATTATATAAATCTTGCCATTGTAAGAATAATGGCAAGATTGAAATCTGTTGCTGTTGTAATTTTCAAAAGCTAAAATGTAGAAGAACTTTGGTCATTTGATGCATGTACATCTTTCCTTGGTGCATTTGTATTGCCAAGCAAATCGGATATGCTTCGTCTTAATCTCCTAGAAGCAATTGTATTTGCTACTAAATCCTTTTTGAGATTTTCCAACACTGCTACCACCTCTCTCATAGTTGGTCTTTCATTAGGTGAATCTTTTGAACAAAGCAAACCAACCCGTAGCAAAGAAAGTAAACATTCTTGTACAATATATTTTTCAAATTCATTGCTATCTAACTCAGTAAAAAGATTGTTGTCAATTACTTCATTCACTTTATTTGGAAATGCCATATTCACCCACTTGTGCAAGTTTAGGTTTCCAACAAACATGTCACTAGTTGGTCTTTTTCCGGTAAACATTTCCAATAGCAGAATGCCGTAACTATAAACATCTCCTTTGGCAGAAACTATCTCACCGAATCCATACTCTGCATAAAAGGCAACCTTCATCAAAATTACCCTTAGTGCATACAAAATTGTTCACGAGAAACATAAGTGAAAGTAAATTTAAAAAATTCATACCTGGGGCAATGTAGCCTATAGATCCTTTTAAAGCAAATGTTGAAGTAAGTGAATCACTAAAAGCTGCACCAATTAGTCTTGCAATACCAAAATCTGTTACATGGCCTATCATGTCTTCATCCAACAACACATTGCTAGGTTTTATATCACAATGCACTACCTGTACAAAAGAGTCATGATGAAGATATTCCATGGCATGGGCCACATCTATGGCAATGTCTAATCGCCTTTTCAATCCCAGTTCACACACATGCTCACCATTGTTGGCATTTATATCAGGATATAAATGTTTCTCTAGGCTTCCATTAGACATAAACTTGAACACTAAACCTTTGAAATGGAGGTTGGAACATGAAGTTATGATTTTCACAAGATTACGATGTCGAACCTTTTGCAAAGCACTACACTCTGCTTTAAAACTTTTCTCAGCCTGGTTGTCTTGCAATTTGAGAACTTTCACGGCAACAAGTGTGCCATCACTCAGAATTCCTTTATACACCGATCCAAAGCTACTTGATCCCAACAAGTTGGCCTCAGCGAATCCCATAGTTGCAATGTGAAGCTCTTGAAATGAAATTCTTTGGTGCTCTAACTTTTGAAAAATAGTTTGTGAGAAATCAAAGTTTTTCACATGCATACTTCCTCTCCAAAAGAAACCCAAAAGTAAGCAGCATGATATAAGCACAATACCTCCACCCACCGGAAATAGTACCTTTTTCACAAATGAAAAATGATCTTTTGGTGTTGGACATGCAAGTAACCCAAATGCTTGTGGTCCACAAATGTTAGGATTTCCAATTAAGGACATGACAACTGTTTGATTTGTGAAAAAACCTCCTTTTGGAATTTCCCCTGTGAGATTGTTGAAAGACAAATTCAAACACTGAAGCATTTTCAATTTTTGGAGTGCTATTGGTATTGTACCTGATAAGGAGTTGAAAGAGAGATCTAGGTTCATGAGACTTTGCAAATTTCCAAGTGAATCCGGAATAGAGCCTTGGAAGGCATTTCTAGATAAATTCAATGATTGTAGTTCACTACAACTTCCAAGTGTAGGTGGAATGGCCCCAGTCAATTGATTGGAGGAAATGTCTATAGCTTGTGCCATTGCAATTTTACCAATCTCCAAGGGTAAGAAGCCATCTAATAAATTCCATGACAAATTCAAATAGAATTGTAGGTTAGAAAGTCTAGCAATTTCTCGTGGTATGCTTCCAATGAGCATATTGTGAGATAGGTCAAGCAATTCCAAATTTACACAGTTTCCTAAGCTGGCAGGTATGCTCCCTGATAACTCGTTGTGATGAAGGATGAGTCTTCTTAGTTGTTTAAGGTGAGCAAGTGAATTGGGAATGTTTCCAGACAGTTTGTTTCTTCTAATGTCCAAGAGACCGAGTCCTTGTATTAGTTGAAACTCATTAGAGATGTTTCCTTCTAATCTATTGTTTCCTAAATCCAATCGTTCCAATTTTATAAGGTTTCCTAATGATGGAATGATTCCATTTAAAATATTTCCACTTAAATTTAAAAAGATTAGGTTGGTAAGATTACCTATATGAGGAGGGATGTTTCCTTCTATCATATTTCTTGATAATGACAAGTAAGACAAATTCATAGAAAGTTTCCCTATCATAGAGGGCAAGACACCACTTAGTTTATTGTTGTGCAAGCGTAGTTCATGTAGGTGAGAACAATTGGTAAGAGCTACAAGAAAGGGCATTGTTGTAGCACTGCCACTATCAAGCTCATTATTTTGAAAGTCTAATTTTTCAAGGAGGGATAGTTTACCCAACTCTACAGGCACACTCCCACTCAACTTGTTGTGGGATAGAAAAAGTTGTTCAAGTTTAGAACAATTTCCAATAGATTTTGGTATGCCTCCTCCAAGTTGATTTCCCCATAAAGAGAGAAAGTTCAAGTTAAGAGTATTTGAGAATTTTTGTGGAATGTTGCCACTAAGTTTGTTTTCAGAAATGTCTAGTTGAATTAGAGTGGAGATATTGGACAAAGAAGTGGGAATGGTGCCTGACAATTCATTGTCATATAAGTAAAGGTATTGTAGATGGGTAAGAAGGCCCAATTCTTGTGGAATGCTGCCAGACAATTCATTTTCAGAGAGGTGAAGTAATTTTAAATGGGTAAGTAGGCCTAATTCTTGTGGAATGCTGCCAGACAATTCATTTTCAGAGAGGTGAAGTAATTGCAAATGGGTAAGTAGGCCTAATTCTTGTGGAATGCTGCCCGTGAAATTGTTTCTATAAATAGCCAGTTCAGTCAAAGTGGAGATATTGGACAAAGAAGTGGGAATGCTGCCAGACAATTCATTTTCAAAGAGGTAAAGTGATTGCAAATGGGTAAGTAGGCCTAATTCTTGTGGGATGCTGCAAGTGAAATTATTTGCGGAAATATCTAAAACAATCAAAGCTGAAAGATTTCCTAAGGAAGAAGGAACGGTACCCGTGAGAATATTCGCTCCCAAGTAAAGCTGTTGCAAATGTGGGAGGGAACCCAATTCTTCGGGTATATTTCCGCTCAGATGGTTGAAGGAGAATGCCAGCGAAACCAAACTTCTGCAACTGCCGAGCTGATGTGGGATAGCTCCTTCCAGTTGATTGTAGTGCAACCAGAGCCACCTCAAACGGAAGAGGTGTCCCAACTGAGGTGGGATTTGACCGTGGAGTGCATTTCCTGAAAGATCGAGTGAGCGGAGAAAGGACAAGTTGCCGAGAGAAGGAGAGACAGTGCCGCGCAGATCCATGTCATCGAGATCGAGGGCGACGACTCTGTTTGTGTGACGGCGGCTACAGATCACGGCAGTCCAGTTGCAAAAGTGGAACGCTGGAGTCCAAGAGGCCATGGAATGATTAGGATCGCTGGTGATGAGGTTCTTGAAGGAGAGCAGGGACTCTCCATCGTCATGAAATGAGTGCGTAGAGGAGGAGAAGGGGAAGGGGAAAACGGAAAGGAGAAACAGCAAGAGCAGAAGAAAAACGAAAGAGGGAGACAGCATGGTGCTTCAAATGGAAATGGAGATAGCAATGCTTCCTTATACAAAGAGAGCAGTTGTGTGTCTAAGGCATCTGGCAACGAGAGTATTTATAAACGGAAAGAGAGAAACAGAGGAGGTAATCCTTCATCGTTGTGTGGACAGAATGACGAGGGAGGAGGAGTTGTCATCTAGAAGCATTGATTCAATCTCACCCAATAAATCTTTCCCCCTAAGTTGCGTAATGATGTTAAATAAACTTAAGCGAAACGGCAAGTCATTTTCCATTTTTTTATATATATATATATATATATATTCAATATACATTTTACATTGAATATAAATGACATTTACATTAATTTATTTATAAACTTCAAATTTATTAAAAACATAGATTATATATTGCATAACAATATGTTTTTTTAAATTTTCTTGGAATAACTATCTACACAAATATCAAAATCTTGGTAACATTATGTTACATTTTAATTTATTTACCATTTCCATCTTACTTTAATTTCAATATTAATAATTAGTGTTATAAATGTCTTTCGAACTTCCACCATTCCATTTTAAAAATATCTTTTATTTGAATTAATTGTCTATTATATTTATTCTTTATATAGACTTACAACTATTTGTTTATATCAAGTACTCTCTTTCAATTTATATAGCCATACCAAGTCAACAATCAATTAAAACACATTAATCCATGTAGATTTTTTGTTTTGTTTTGTTCGGTTCATGTTTTGTATAATTTTAAGTTTACATCAATATAACACACATCTTTTAATTTAGTTCAGCCACTTGCCTTTGCCTTGAACATGAGTTCAATAACTTACCTTTTATTGAAGAAGAAACAAAATATTTTACTTGTTTTATTTGGACTTTATTCTTTTTAAAAACTATAAGAAACATAATGATGGTATATCACAATGATGAGGAATGCTAGTAGTATAATAGTGACAATCTTGGATTACTTTTAGTCTTGGATCATGTACAAGTATGAAGTATTCTAATGTATTTTGACTTTTTACTTAATCACCTATAATTTATTGTAAGGTTGACAAACAACTTGATATTGTTTGTATGACCTTTTTTTTGTGAACATTGAAAAATATATTTACATTGCTATTTTGAAATATAAATATGATTTTTTTTGGAAAAAAGCCTTACCTTGTAGTTTATTATACCATGTTTCTATATCTCATGTGACTTTAAAGTTTTTTACAATTTGATATGAAAAACTCTACTATCACAAATACCATGCAAATGAAAATAGTAGTTATTGTTATTGCATTGATTTTGCATTGACAATTGATTAATATTTTTCTTTGTTTCTTGGGAAAAGATTAGTATAGGCACACATGCTTCCCTTGCTTGTTTTTCTCATCATTAAGACATTACTATATGTGTTGTCATGCTAGTTGGCTTGTGATAGCCTCAAGTTCCCCCTTCCCACTTCACTTTAAGCCTTTGGGTGCTTATTAATGACATCGCTTGGACCTAAGGATGCATCATTTTATCCATTTGGAGCTATGGTGACTTATGACAACATCGTAACCATTAACTACAAACATGCCACTAGCACTAGTAATTTTTCTCGAAGGTTTAGAAAAAGATAACCATCCATCCCTTTATGAAATACTTGTGGATATCTTTGTCGATGAATATGTTAATGTTTGTGACACCTTTGAAAGGAACACATTGTGTGGTTATTATGTGGTATGAGTTCATCTTAAGGCTACTTTTAAGGTTTAGGTTGAGAAGGTTTAACATCTATAAGGTTGACAATGCCTAAGCACATGAAGCATGGCAATGAGATTATTTTTGATTAATTTCTTAAAAGTGTCACATTGTGTTTCCATTGTGCCTCATGATTATTGAATTTGTTAAAACACCTAGGTGATCCAATCCTCATGGTTTGAGAAATTTTCACTTAAGAAACTTCCCAATGATGTTTTCCTATTTAGGTGAATTTCCCCAACCTACCTTTGGATTTTTTGGAGTGAATTTATGTAATGATTAAAGTATTTATTGTGAAAAGTCTACCCATTTTTCATCCCTAAGCCCCATAAGAAGCTTTGCATGTAAAACAATTTGTTGAAGGATCTCAAAAATATTGGAAACAAATGGATTAAATAATGCATAAGGGATACTAACCTTCCAAGCACATTTTTCTAATGTCAAAATCTAGACCATAAAATCCATTGTTTCCCCTTCATGGTTAAACATCACCTTCATGTTTCTCTTGGTAACCCAACTACTCCGGACTAAGATAAAAATGTTGCTCAAGCTACTAACAAGGAGGGATGCATACAAGTGCTTTAAAATATTTTTCAAAGAAATGAGACAATTACAACCTAAAAGGTCATGTTTCAAATTAACTCCTATCAATATATCATCTCAAAATAAAGAATACAATCTCAAACAAGCCTATATTTTAGCATATCTTTTTATATTTCAATAAAAATTCAATTTTAATCTCATTCTTATTATGGAAAAAGTAATTAGTATTTACTAAATCTTCACATCTTAACTAATTTAAAATCCTTCTACATATTATTATAAAAATTCTATTAATAAACTATATATCATTTAAATGAATTTATTTAATTTAATAGTTCTTACATATAATAAATTATATGTAATATGTTAATTAACATTTAAATACTTTTTCATATATATTATTTCACATATTGTGTATATATATATATATATATATATATATATATCTTCCTCTCTGTAATAGGGATGATACGCTCACATTATTGTTATAATTATTTATTGTAATTGTCCAAATTATTTAGAGTGAGAGACTCCTTTAAATATAAGCACAAAATTTAATTGTTTTAATTAGAAGACAGAGACATTAAGTTTACATGTAGGATAAATTTTTTTTTAGCATGTAATCACTTTAATATCTATAACAATAATAGAGAGAGGAAACGAAAGAGAGATAGTTTGATCATTATACTACCCACATGGAAACGACCAAGTTGAGGTTGTTAATAAGATCCTCAAAACCATACTCCAATGCACCATGTATAAACATAAGTCCAATTGGAATCACACGCTCTTTCTAGCCTTATGGGCCTACCACGTTTCTACCAAAACTACAATGGGTTTTACCCCATTCCACCTATTGCACGGCGTGGAATATGTTCTACTCGTAGAGTGTTAGATCCTAGCCTTACACATAACTATCGAGCTTCTACCGGATACCTCTCCTTCAGAGAAACATTTTCTCACGTTGGAACAGGAGGATGGAGATCATTGGGATTCCATCCAGATGATCGAGGCTACCAAGCATTGGTCCAAATCCCGTTATGATACCCAAGTTCATCCTTGCACCTTCAGGGAAGGAGACCTTGTGCTCATTTATGACCAAGCCCATGACAAGCATGGAAAAGGAAAGTTCAACTCTATGTGGCAAGGCCCATATGTCATCAAGAACTACCTCGGAAAAGGGACATACATCCTAGCAGATTCTGAAGGATGTCTCTTGACCAACCCTGTACTAGGTTGTACCTCAAGATATTCTATGCTTAACCCCTCCGACGACATTGCTTCGGTCTGTATAGTTTCCTTTCTTTTTGTTTGTCACCTTTTCTATACTTGAGCCTTATGGTTTGCTTCTGTTATTATTACCAGATGGACCCCATCCCCTCTATTCATGTTGGTTTCACCAACAGCGCAAGTAGATGGTCTCCTAAACTCGCCTTGATAGCTTGGGTGTTATATTCCCCTTCACACGAGTTGATCCACTTTGACATAGTGTGTATTGGTGCTGCTAATAATAACCATGCTATGTACGATGCTATGACTGGTCTCTTAACCGTTTCCCTCTAGTTGGGAATTCGTCACCTTCGTGTCTTTTTGGACTCCCAAATCCTTGTTGCCTAATTGAATAACTGCTATCGGGTACACGATCCTTGCCTTTTTAGAAAATTTATGCACACTAAACAATTGGTTAGACATTTTGAATTCATTACTTTCATGCATGTCCCCCAAAATCAAAATAGTGTTTCATACTGAATAGCTAACGACATTCTATAATGGCATATCAATCACTGCATATAGGAAGTGAATGATTAACATACATCATCATATCATTTTGCATTCACATGTACATATACATCATATAAGCATCATCATGCAATAAAATGATCATAAACATAAAAACCATAAAAAATGCATCCATGTGCATATATATATATTATATATATATATATGATGTCATAATGTCATAATGTCTAAAACATCACATAGGCATGTCTGCACAGAGGAGCCCCAACAAATTCCTTGTAAAAAATAAACTGAGTATATCAATAAAAAATTCCTATGCTCGTATCATTGGGGGAATCTCCATAAGATGCTGACTAATCATCTGATTCCTCTACCTCATCATCCTCAGTATCATCCTCAGTGTCCTCCTCCTCCTCCTCTATGGGAACCTCACCCCATACCATAGATCTCATAGCCTCAACAACCACACTAATCCATCGCATGATGGATGTCCACTCAGGAGGAGCCTGGTAACATATGGTGATCAGATCCTCATCTAGACACTACCACCCATTGTCTATGACTCCCTATAGTAGCTTGCCAATCCCCATATGCAGTGAGTCTAGAGTAGCCTCAACATTTCACTAACATCGATACCTATTCTTGGTTGTGGAGTCTTATCTTCCAGTCTCATAGATGATGATTCAGCTGTGTTTGAACCCCAGGTTTGGTTATGATACCAGCACGATCCCCAGGGGGTCCGGGGGAGTGTCAACACTCCCCCGGCTGGGGGGCGCGGGGGCCAGCGGGCCCGAGTCGGGGGTTTGGGGGCAGAGCCCTCGAGAAGGGGGTTCGGGGGAAACGCCCCCGAGAAATGGGGGTTCTATGGCAACGCCCCCGAGAAAACATTTTGGGGTTGTTTTCGTCAACAGTTTACAGGCCCATGGTTTTGGGTATCCCGTGGTATTTTCCCATTGTATTTACCCTATAAAAGAAAGACATTGTAATATGGCTAGGGTTGATGTATTAGGTATTATGCATTGTAAAGATCCCTGAGATCGTAAGAGATATTGTGAGAGAGTGTGAAGAGGAAGTGCAACGGTTGTGCTACAGGTTGTATCCCTTCACTTTAATGGACGATATAATAATAAGGACTGGAAATTTCAATGTGGACGTATCCCATCTTGGGTGAACCATGATATATTGGTGTCTCTCTTGTAATGTATATGTGTGATTATATTTGCATTTCTGTTTATTGTTATTGCTCTACGATCTTGTTTTTCTAACACCTATGACCTAGAGGATCTATACCCTCTACTCTGCCCCTACGCCTCTGATACTCCGCTAGGGGAACTTGTCCAATATATACACACACATGACCAAGTCAACAGTATCATTGTCATATCAAAATATCTAGCTAACATCTTGATGCAGGAGCATTAGGGCCTAAGGGAAATAGTCGAAATTGATCGACAGGAGGAGTCGACCAAGGGGATTGCCGACGACCACTGGTGTGAAAGGAAGATTGGTTGTCGAAGCCAAGTAGTCGAGCAAAAGCTATCGATATGCAGTCGACAGGAGTGGAAGGTCAAGAGTCAACATGTCAGAGGTCGACAGATGACAGGATTGCAGCGGAGGTGTCGAAGGTCGACATGTTGTTGAATCGCGACACCGACGGGTTGCAGCAAAATCCAAGTGTGGAGGATGAGGCGGATTGGAAAGCCATAAAAGTGAAGTGAAGTCGACAAGTGAAGTCAAAGGATGACAAAGTGTAGTATGGTCGAGACAGGTGATGGGGCCGACAACTGTAGTAGATTCAGAGAGTGTTGAAGTCAAGGAGACATACTTGGTAGCCATTCAGGGTTGCTAAGGAAGTTATGAGCAATTATGAAGGTGGTTGGGATCATGACATATGTCACCACAGGCATAGGTTGTGCAGCAAGGCCAGAGGGTGCTGACAATTGTAGGTCTGCAGGATTTGGAGGATTCAGTGGACAGAGGAAGAGCATCTCGGGGAACAGAGTGACCTCAGGAAGAGTAGCAGTAGCAGAGCAAGGTAGAAGACTAGTGTGCAGGAACAAAAGAAGACATTTTCCAGTTCAAGTTGGGAGGATAGATCGTTCATCCATAGATCAACAATTTCTTGCATTTAGAAGAGGATGTGAGAGGGATAATATTGCACACAGAGAGAACACACTATTTACTTATGTATATTGTATTAGGCTAAGGCCGACTAGTTTAGTTTATTTACATTTTCTTTGTAATTCACATTGTAATTTGATTAAAGTGATAGAAGCTAGCTTCTGGAATCCAGTTTACATATAGTCTGTGTGAGCATCATGTGTTGTGTGTTATTGTTTGGTAAGAAGCCCCTTGTCAAGACTGACCTTGCACCAGTTGGTATCAGAGCCCAGAGTTGGAATCTGGTTGAGTTCATAGACAGCTCCAGCTGCGGTTGGGTAGAGTTGTGCATGAGTCGTGAAGTCCGATTGCGATTGGACGAGCGGGAGTTTCAGCTATGGTTGAAAATGGATAACATAGGAATTATTGCCCGAGGATGAAGAGAGTGTGACACTAGAGTCACAATTGATTGTGAAATGTTTGACGAATGCATGCGAACAATGCGAAGTTTGACTAGTGAAGTCACGATGATCAAAGAAATCCAAAGGCATGGATGCATTCTCGATGCATTAGACCACGGTGACGAGGAAGTCGAAGAAGTGGAAGAACGAGAAGAGGTAGTTGAAGAACCAGAAGACAAACTCATCAAGCTTCCGACAGAGATGAGAGGTCCGACAAATATGGATGTACGTACCTACTTAGGAAGTCTGGATCCGGAAGACTTGATAGACTGGTTCAGAGAGATGGATAAATACTTCGTCATAAAGCAGATTGAGGATCCTAAATGGGTTAAAACTACATGTCTGAGGTTGAAGGGTCATGCCTCATTGTGGTGGGACAATGTACAGGTTAACATAGTCAAGAAAGGCAAGGAAAAGATCAAGTCTTGGGTCAGGATGGTCACCAAACTGAAAGGGAATTTCTTTCCCGGTGACTATGTGATTTCCTTGTTCCAGAAGTTGCAAAACTTTCGACAGAAAGAGATGACCATGAAGGAGTACATTTCAGTCGGGACAAACTGACGAATGAGAAGAAGTTGTCACGAGATACGTGAACGACTTGAAGTATGTCATACAGGATGAGTTGATCCTGTCGAAGTTCATAGTGGTCGGTGAAGCCTACCAACTAGTTATGAAGGTAGAAGAGAAACTGTCGAGGAAGTCCGCATCGACCAGAGACAGGATGACTAGTCGGGGTGCAAAGACGGTTTCCAAGAAAGGCCAAAGTAGCGGAACTAGGAAGGAAGCTATCGAAGATAAACGACGTGCGGAAGGGATGTCGAATAAAGAGAAGATGCAATAAAATAGACGCGATGGTTAAGAGACCCATAGTCGAGGTGCGTTTGGTCGAAGTGGTCCAGCTGATAGAAAAGGAGATGACAGACCAACTGTAGTCTATTATAAGTGTCGAGGAGTCAGACACAAGGCATATGAGTTCCCAGAGAACCTACACATTGCAGAGGATTCAAAACCTAGACGTCAAAGAGATGAGCAAGTCGATGAGAGGGCGGAGTCGACATCTGACAACAGTGAAGATGGTAGAAGAAGAGGTCGAACCATGACGTCCAGGAGAACGTTGGTTCAAGACGACCGACGCGATGAGAAGGAGACGACACAGTGAAAGGCTATTTTTCGAACCAGAGTGCTGATCGGTGAGTGGTATTGCAAGACCATAGTCGATGGTGGCAGTATAGAGAATATTGTGTCGACAGAGGTCATCGACAAGTTGGATTTGAGATTTCAAGAACACCCACCCCCATACAATATCTCTTGGTTGCAGAAAGGACATCATGTCAAGGTAACCAGACAGTGCCTAATAAACTTTAAGGTTGGAAAAATTGAAGACAATGTACCATGCGACGTAATCTCGATGGACGCATGTCATTTGTTGTTAGGGATACCATGGAAATATGATTAGAAGATGATATATGATGGTCGGGCCAACAAAGTCACAGTGTGGAAAAATGGCACGTGGAGGACTCTGAAGCCGAAGTAGGAGGACCAAGCCGAGTGCAAACAAGCTGAGAGCAACTATTGGGAGAAGTGAGTACTGATATGCTCAACCAAGGAATTCCTCGCATAGGAGGAGAAACATTCAGGATGTTTCACCATCATTCTGAAGGGACCATGTGTCGAGAGGTCGACACTGGAGATAATTTCCATCTAATTCGAAGAGATGCTCGACAATTTCAGGAGCATAGTAGTCGACGAAGCATCGACAAGATTTCCACCGGTGAGAAGCATATCCCATCAAATCGACTTGATTCCATGATCAAGTTTTCTAAACAAGGGACCGCATAGAATGACTCCGGAAGAGGGTCAGGAACTCAATCAACCAGTCCAGGAGTTGTTGGACAAAGTATTGATCAGAGAGATTCTTAGCCCTTGCGCGGTACCAACAATATTAGCACTGAAGAAGGGTGGAGAATGGAGGATGTGTACAGACTCCAGAGCTCTCAACAAGATTACGATCAAGTACAAATTTCCATTGCCCAAGATGGATGACTTGATGGATTGTTTGAGTGGAGCAAGATACTTCATGAAGATCGACCTAAAAAGTGGTTATCACCAGATTCGGGTTAGAGAAGGAGATGAATGGAAAACAACCTTTAAGACGAAGGAAGGACTGTATGAGTGGTTATTCATGCCATTCAGATTGACTAATGCACCCAGTATGTTCATGCGGTTGATGAACAAGGTACTAAATCCATTCTTGGGAAAGTTCATCATAATGTACCTCGAAGACATATTGATATTCAATCGAACCAAGGTCGAACATTTGGAGCACATTCGAAAAGTATTGTGAAAGCTCCAGGAAGAGAAACTGATAGTGAACCTGCAGAAATGCTTCTTCATCAAGGAAGAACTGTTGTACTTGGGATTTGTAATCTTGGGTAATGGGTTAGTGATGGACCTAGAGAAGGTGAAGGCTATATTGGAGTGTCCAGAACCAACAAGTGCGAATGGAGTGTGAAGTTTCCATGGAATTTCCAGTTTCTACAGGAAGTTAATCAGGGGATTCAGTTAGAAATGTGCACCATTGACAGAGTGCATGAAGAAAGGGGAATTTAAGTGGACAGAAGCTTCCTAGAAATATTTCGACAAGTTGAAGCAGAAAGTGACGGAGATCCTAGTGTTAGCGCTCCCATATTCCGACAAATTTTTCCAAGTCGATTGCGACATGAGTGGAATGGAAATTGGATCAGTGTTGATCGAGGAGGGCCGACCAATTGCATTCTTTA
The DNA here is from genome assembly GCA_027924585.1 of Larix kaempferi. Taxonomy (NCBI): domain Eukaryota; kingdom Viridiplantae; phylum Streptophyta; class Pinopsida; order Pinales; family Pinaceae; genus Larix; species Larix kaempferi. The sequence goes on from BSBM01000924.1 coordinate 2,475,874, forward strand.
GTGAGAAGTTGGATGATGTGAAGTGGAAATATTCAGTCTACGACCAGGAGTTCTATGCTATTGTCCAAGCATTGAAGAAGTGGATGAATTATTTGTTTCCCAAGGAATTTTTGTTATACACAGATCACCAAGCACTGATATATTTGAATACTCAGTCGAAGTTGAATCAAAGGCATATGAAGTGGGTCGAATTCCTACAGTGATATACCTTCATGTTGCGACATAAGTTGGGCAAGTCGAACAAGGTTTCCAATGCATTGAGTTGAAGAGTTGGATTTCTTAACATGATGACATTTCAGGAAACGGGAATAGAGTCGATGAAGACAGGGTATGAAACTGACGAGGATTTTGTGAAAGCATGGAAGGTGAGTAGTGAACCATGGAGTGTCGACAGGACACCATACTTGGATTATTTCATCTAGGAGGGATACCTGTTCAGGGGACAAATGTTGTGTATTCCCAGAGGGTCCATAAGAGAGAACCTAATCAGAGAACTGCACAGCAGTGGATTAGCAAGTTATTTTGGAATCGACAAGACCAAGGCATTGGTCGAAGAAAATTACTATTGGCTAGGAATGATGACAGATGTCGGTAAGTGGGTACGACAATGTCGAGTTTTCCAGTTAGAAAAGGGAAGGAGTCAGAATACGGGGTTGTATACACCATTACCAGTGCCAGATACCCCATGCGAGCACCTAAGCGTGGATTTTGTGCTAGGATAGCCGAAGATGCAGCATGGAAGCAACTCAATATTTGTTGTAGTCGATAGATTTTCAAATATGGCACTTTATTCTGTCTTGGAAGACAAGTGACGCCACAAGCATTGTTGTACTATTCTTAAAGGAGATAGTCATATTGCATGGGTTTTCGAAGAGTATAACGTCGGATAGAGATACCAATTTTATGGGACATTTCTGGAGAACCCTATGGAAGAAACTGGACACGAAGTTTCATTTTAGCTTGGCATATCATTCGCAGACAGATGGATAGACTGAGGTGGTGAACAAAAGTTTGGGAAACCTTTTGAGGTGTTTGACAGTCGATAGACCCAAGCAGTGGGAGAACGTGTTGGCGCAAGCAGAGTGCGCATACAACAATTCTGTGAATCGGTCGACAAGTTTGAGCCCATTCCATATTGTTCAAGGACAAAGCCCACATGGAGTGGTGGATTTGGTCGAGTTACCGATAGATATTAGGAAAAGCGCGGATGCAGAATCATTCCCAGAGCATATGAAAGAAGTGCATGAAGATGTGCGAAAGTGCATTGAGAGGATTAACGCAGCATACAAGTTGAGAGCCGAAGGGAAGAAGAGGCTACAGTCGTTCAGCGAAGGAGACTTATTCTATGCAAACTTGCGGAAAGAGAGATTTCTGCCAGGAACGTATAACAAGCTGAAGCTGAAGAAGATTGGACTGTGTAAGATATTGAAGAAAATTTCAGACAATGCTTATGTGTTGGAGCTGCTGAAGGACTTGAGCATTTCACCTACATTCAATGTCTCAGATCTATACAAGTTTGAATAAGGTTCAACCAGTAGCAGCGCGGAAGTGTCAAAAATTGACTGGACAGGGAAGATTCCATATCGACACAAAGAGGAAATCGCCAAAGTATTGGAGGAATGCGAAGTCGGACGCACATGAAGATCGTGAAAGAAAGAATACTTAGCTCGATGGATGATTCGCAGAAGGTGACATGGATTTACCAAGAAGAATACAGGAGACTGATGGAGTAGTCGAGTTCTTTTTCACCTGGGGAGTCTAATGCAGGAGCATAGGGGCCTAGGAGAAACAGTCGAAGTTCATCGAGAGGAGGAGTCGACCAGGGGGATTGCCGACAACCACTGGTGCGAAAGGAATATTGGTTGTCGAAACCAAGTAGTCAAGCAAAAGTTGTCGATATGCAGTCGACAGGAGTGGAATGTCGAGAGTTGACATGTTGAAAGTTGAGAAATGACAGGATTGGAGCGGAGGTGTCGAAGGTTGACATGTTCTCGCGACACCGACGATTTGCGGTGAAAGTCAAGCATGGAGGGCGAGGCGGACTGGAAATCCATAAAAGCGAAGGGAAGCCAACAAGTGAAGTCAAAGGATGACGAAGTGTAGTATGGTCGAGACAGGTGATGGGGCTGACAATTGTAGCAGAGTCAGAGAGTGTCGAAGTCAAGGAGACATACTTGGTAGTTGTTTGGGGTTTCTACGAAAGTTATGAGCAGTTATGAAGGTGGTTGGGATCATGACAGATGTCACCACAGGCAGAGGTTGTGTAGCATGGCCAGAGGGCATTGACAACTGTTAGTTTGCAGGATCTGGAGGATTCGACAGATAGAGGAAGAGTGTCTCAGGGAACAGAGTGATATTGGGAAGAGCGGCAGCAGTAGACCACGGTAGAAAACTAGTGCGTAGTGCGCAGGAACAAAAGAAGATGTTTTCCAGTTCCAGTTGGGAGGACAGATCGTTCATCCATAGCTCAACGAGTTCTTGCATTTAGTCGAGGTCGTGAGAGGGAGAAGATTGCACATAGAGAGAACACACTATTTACTTTTGTATATTGTATCAGGCTAAGTCCGACTAGTTTAGTTTATTTGCATTTTATTTGTAATTCACATTGTAATTTGATTGAAGTAATAGAATCCATCTTCTGGCATCCATTTTACACCGAGTCTATGTGAGCATCATGTGTTGTGTGTTATTGTTAAGAAAGAGGCCCCTTGTCGGGACCGACCTTGAACCACATCTATTTTAGTAAGTAAAAAATATGGCACTATAAAACAACTATATTCACACCGTCGAGTCCTCGGGCCTAACTGGGAGGTCAAGGCAGCTCTGCATCCCCCCTAAATTCCATTCCTGCACCAAGGTAATCCTCAGTCACAACCGGTAACTGCCGCCACTGAGCAAATAACTACTGTGTAAAGAACCTTTCCACTAGTCTGCCTCCCCCACGAGTCATCATATACCCCCATTGTAACATCCTCGGCTTAGTTGGCCCACCGTCACATACCGCCACATGAAATTTAGTGTCGGTACCTGCTTGAAGAAGAATGAGCACATAAATGATGGGAGGAAAAATCCTGCCCCAATACAGCTCACCTTGTTCAGTTCTTAGTGAACAACCATCAGGTACATATGATCCCAACCTAAATAGGTACTCGATAGTACCCGCTCCACTAGCATCAACTATCCACTTGAGATCTTGTGTGGCTCGCTCAACCCAAGAACCCACACTAATGCATCCACCACCTCTTGTGTCTCAAGGCTCCCAATGTCACATATTATAATGTAGGTGTCATGCACCTCCACCGTCCCATAGCAGTGACAAGCCAACATATCCTACATCGAGAGCTGTGTATCCTCAATTATCCCTAACCACCAGAGTCATGTCATGAAGTATACATCCTCCATGGTGATCTCTCATCGCTCACTCGGATTTTATTAATAAAAAATCTCTTAATGTCTATCATATGAATATTCTATAAAATAAAAGTATATTTGTAAAATAAATATAAGAATTGTTAAGGTATCCATTATTTCCCTATACAATTTTTCTATAAATGTCATTATATAGTCATACCATTTTTATATGAATTGAAAGGTAATGTCTAAAATAATTGATCTTTAAAAATGTTGTAAATCCATAGAGTGCTTAAATTATTCTGCTAGAATAATTTTATTTCCTTATTACTTATTCTCGTCTCTATATTTTCTCATTTTACTTTCAATGAAACATAATTTATAGAATATAAAATACAATAATCCATAATTTATATACTCGAGAATTCTGATCTCATGAGGTATATAATAGACAGTGAATGGGTGTACTGTTAATGCACTCCTTGTGATAGGTCACTGTTTCTAAACTCCATGGTTACTAGCTTACAAAAAAAAGACTCAAGAATGCATTAGTAAATAACAACATAATTATTACAAGTTTAGGAGGAGAACCCATATCTGTAGCCTTCTTGAATTAATTTGGGAATATAAGGGACTAGGATCACCATCCTTACATCCTTAGTCTCATCTCAAAGCGATGGCCAATCCCGATCTTTTCTTTTCCTTGAGGAATAATAAATTTTCTCTCTGGATACACCGACACTCTCACAATGTTTCTCAATGTATCAGTATGTGACATTAATGGCCTCACACTTACTCAAGTGCTTCTCGGCTAATCACACTAACCCCCTTGAAGGTGTTCCTTCATTTCTTAGAAACTTTTAATAACTTTCTCCCTCAATGGAGAAGTAGTTATGGTTTTGGGGTTTTCTTGAAATTAATTAAATAAATCAATTTTGTTGATCTCAACATTTGGCTGAATGAGAATTAATATTTTTCCTTATCCCCATAAGACAAAATATATTACTCTTGGTTTCCTATCACATTCCTTTCCAAAATAAATATATTAATTGGTCCTGTATACACATAATTCACTTTCTCAAAGTTATAAAAATATTGTTCACCAAAACACTTTGATGTAATTGTCTCAATAGTCATTTTTTCACAATATGCAACAACTAAAATAAAATAATTGCATAGTAAAATAACCAAAGATCAACTTAGGGGTATTACATTCCCTCTCCCTTAAATTCAAAACCTTCCTTAGTGTTCTAGGGATTTTAAGGAAATTCATCTTTTTGAAGACATGAATGGATAAGCCACTTGCATGGAATCTTGCAATTCCCAAGTAGCCTCTGTCGGATCATATTGCCTCCATTACACTTTCACTTGAGAGATAAATCTGTTTCAGAGTTTACTCTATCTTCAATCAAGTATGCATATTGGTTTAGGGGTGAACTTCCCTTCATATTCCTCTTGGATTACATTCCAATCAATAACATGATTAGCATCATTTACATATTTTTTAGCAATGATACATGAAATAGATCATTTACTTTAACATTAAGAGGAAGAGAAAGATGATAAGCCATTGGCCCAACTCTGGCCAAAATTTGGAAAGGTCCATAGATCCTAGGAGTCAATTTAGAGAATAATCCTACTTTTAATGAACCTTTTATGGGTTTGACTTTGAGGAACACTTGGTCTCGCACTTGAAATTCTTTGACACTTATCTTAGAATCTACATAACTTTTCTACCGATCTTGGGCAATTTTTCAGATTCCCTCTAGCCCCTTTCACAACTTGTTCCATATCTAACAACAAATATGGTTCCAAAATTAATATTTTAATACGAGTAATCCAAGTCACATGAGTGATACATCTCTCGCCATACATAAATTCAAAAGGACTCATTTTTAGTGAGGCCTGATACCCATTATTATATTCAAGTTCCACTAAGTGAAGGTATTCTTCCCACTATTGGATTGTCTTTTACATAGATGCGTAGCATGTCCTCCAACACTTGATTTTTTCTCTCTGTCTTCTCATCAGTCTAAGGGTGATAGGTTGCACTAAAGTTCATATTTTTTTCCAAGCACTTAAATAAAGACTTCAAAAAATTAGATGTAAATTTCACATCATGAACTGAAATTATAGTTTTAGGCACTCCATGCAATCTAAATATCTCCTTGATAAAAATGTTTTCTGTATTAAGAGTCTTAAAGGTGGATTTCACTGGCATGAAATGGGCTTCTTTGGTTATTTTTTCAACCACAACCATAATGGCATCATTTTTCTTTTTATACTAAGGCAAACCAGTAATAAAATCCATGGATATTGTTTCCCACTTCCACTCTAGAATAGGTAAAGGCTGTAATAAACCTGCAGGGTGTCTGTGTTCATCTTTCACTGGATGACATTCCAAAAACATTGTTAAATATTCAATAGTTTCATCCTTCATATTAGGCTAGTAGTATCCTTTCTGTAGGGTTGTAATAGTTTTCTGGTAACCCGAGTGCCTTGAAAAGGGTTCCTGTGTATCTCATCAAGTATCAACATTTTCAGATATGTATTATCTGGTGTATACATTCTACCTTTAAACAAGACTAATTTATTTTCGGTTAAAAATAAATATGTTATTTCGCTACCGTCTATTTCATATTGTATTTTTTCTTTCATTTGGTAATAAAACACATCTTTTTCAAGCACATATTGGATTTTCTATTTTAAATTTGATTCACAAGTACTTGTAGAAATTGGATACAACCCATACACACTTTTGCTTAATGCATTAACATTTTTTTTCCTTACCCTTTATGTGTTTAATGTCAAAATCATATTCGATCAAAAAAGATAACCATCGTACTTTCCTTGCATTTAAATTATGTTGATCAAATAGGTATTTAAAACCAATGTTGTCACTTTTTAGCATAAATTTTCTACCTATAAGATAATGGCAGCACACCTTCAATGCATGGATGATGGAAGCCAACTCTAAATCACAAGTCACATAATTGAACTCATGTCCCTTTCGTTTCCGAGACTCATAAAAACACACACGATCATACTGCAATATTAGTCCACCCAACCCTTATTTGCATGTATCCATGTAGACTACACAGTCTTTGTACAAATCTACAATTTTTAGGATAGGTGTTGTTGCAAGAAATTGTTTCAAATTCATGAAGCTTTCCTTGCATTTTTGTGACCATATAAGTTTTACTCTCTTCTTTTGAAAGGAAGTAATGGTGTAAGTAATTTTAGAGAAATCCTTTATGAATCTGCGGTAATACCTAGTAATACCCATGAAAGATCTAACATGAGTCACATCCTTTGGTATAGGCCATTCCATTATGGCTCTAATATTTTCGGGATCTACAGATATCCCATCCTCATAAATTATATGGCCTAAATATTGTATTTTCTTCTAGTAGAAGTTGCATTTACTAAACTTAGCATACAACTTATGATTTCTCAAAAATATGCAATACTTTTCACAAATGCTCCTCATGTTCTTTTACATACTTAGAGTAAATTAGGATGTCATCAATAAAAACTATTATGAAATTATCCAAATACTTATGAAAAATCCCTTTCTCCATACACATAGAAGTAGCAGGTGCATTAGTAACACCGAATGGCATTACTAGGAACTCATGGTGGGCATATCGAGTTCGAAAGGTAGTCTTATGAATATCCTTGTCCTTGATCCAGAATTGATGGTAACCAGATCTAAGGTCTATCTTGGAGAAAACCTTTGCTCCTCTCACTTGGTCAAATGAATCATCAATGCGGGGTAAGGGATACTTGTTTTTTATAGTCACTTTATTTAGCTACCAATAATACAGGGACAATCTCATAGTGCCTTCTTTATTTTTTACAAATAAGACCAGTGCTCCCCACGGAGACACACTTGGTCAAATATACTTTTTGTCTAACAATTCTTGTAATTGCATCTTTAATTCAGTCAACTATGGCACAACCCTTTTGTAGGGGGGTTTTGACATAGGTGTAGTTTTGGGTGTCAAATCGACTGTAAAATCAAAATATCTCCATGGGGGCAGCCCAACAATTTCCTCCAAAAATAGATCCATGAATTCCTTTGGGACTTCATAATCCTCTACAGAGGGTTTGTTTTTATTTTCAGCATAATACAATACTTTGAAAAAAACCAACTTACACCCCTTTCTGGAACTTCTCTTCAGTTGTAAGGATGAAGTTTGTCGCACTAAAATGGGCCTCGGAACTCCTATAACTTCCCTTTGTTTCACATTCTCCTCAATACATTGAAAAGTATTATGATAACAATTCAAGATTACCCTATGAGCTACTAGCCAATCCATACCAATTAATACATCATAGGATCCTAAGGTAATATATTTAACTTAGTTCGAGTTTGTAGGCCATTTATGTCTAAGTGGCAATCTAGTGTAAAATTCACTACTTTTCTCTTTGTCATGGTGGCTAGTTGGACTAACCAACTTTTCTCAAACTTTTTTTTGATTAATTTACATTCTTCAACAATCAGAGGTGAGATATAGATCAAACTTGAACTGAGATAAATTAAAATAGATACTGTCTGGGAACATATTTTACCTTCAATATCCACCATGGTGGAATGCTGATATGCTTGGTGGTCTTCCAAGACTTCATTAATTCTTGGTATGTTTCTGGCCACATCTTCTACTATAGTGTCTTCTTGGAGATTGTGAATTTCCTTGACCACTCTTTCTAGGTGAGACAAATCTATATATCAATGGGGTCCCTCATAGCCCCAACATTTCATAGGATTAGTAGGTTTCTTATTTTCTTAATTTGTTTTTTTAATTCCACTTTGATTCATTACTCCTGGCTATGTGTTGTTTTTACCATAATTGTTTCCTTGGAAACTTTGAGAGGAATTTCTATAAGGTGGCGGCTTAAACCCCTTCTGTATTTGATATGATTTCTCCTTCTTTTTCTCATTTCAAGCTTTAGGATGCTCAATCCTATATTGGGACCGATCATAGAAATACTTTTCCTTTCTAATAGCTTCATCCAAAGTGTTAGGTTCATCATATTCAATTCTATCTATATGTATTGGGTAGATAGCTATGAAAACGTTGAATTTTGATCTTCTCATCCTTGATGTAAGGAACATACCGCAACATTTCTATGAATTTATTTGAGAAATATTCCATATTCATATTTCCTAATTTCAACTCATGGAATTCTTTGATTTTCTGATCATAATATCTCTTAGACAAATACTTCTTGCTAAAGTACTTTTTAAACCGTTTCCAGTTTATTCGTTTTTCGCTAATGTAATTGACTTCTTTCATATCATTCCACCAAATGGAAGCATTTCCATTCAAATTATATATTTCCATCTTAGATTTCATGTTACTAGAATAATCGTAAATTCTAAAATACTTTCTCATTCCCAAAAGCCAAGCTTCTTCTTCCTCACCAGATTTCATTTAGTCATCAGTAGTTGGTTTAATTTTCTTAAACTCACCTTGAACTTAATCTTTCTCATGCTTTTTCCATTTTGAAGAATGATTTGGAATTTTGTTGGTAGAAATCTCTGACATGCTTTCTCTTCTCCTAGATCCCTCACTATTGGAATTAGTCTCATCGGAAGAACTTTTAGTTTTTCTTTTCCTGGATCTATTGTTTTCCCCTATGAAGATCTGTTCTGATACTTTCTTTAAAAGTATTGCATTTATTTCTTGTTTTTCATCGTGGACCTTCATTAGTCTTTCGTTATCAATTCTATAACTTTGCAGTTCATCTTGAATGCTTGTCATGGTTTCTAATATTTCATTAGGTGCATCAGATTTATTAGTGTCATTTAGTTCAATACAAATTCTAGATTCTTGAGACTGTGGGTTATCCCCACTTGGTTGATTTGGTATTCCTTCCATATTTAATTCAATGGTTTCCAATCTCTTCACTCTTGGTTTCTTCAAATTTGTTTGATTTATGTTCTCACTACTATATTTGCACATATTTACGATGCTTTCCTGATGCAATTTCATCAAAAAACAATCACATTTTCAACTCAAGTAGATTGACAGTTTCATCGAACTGACCTTGTCCTTCTTTCAAAGACCTTTTAATATCGTCGTTCTTTTGATGGGAATAAATGACCTCTATAGTGCAAGGCCACACATTCAAGGTGCTCCTCCAAAAAGAAACCATCCACACCAACGTAGACCAAGAATACCACGGCAACCAAAACTGTTGAACAACTCCAGTGTATTCATCAACAACAATTAAAACCCTCTGAAGATGTCAAAGTAAGGCAACCTTTTCACTTCAGCAAATGCCGCACCAGGAGCTCAACTTAGCACACAACTCGACATATGATAAGGGATTTGACGCAATGGAGACCATTGCTTCCTAAGGGGGGGGGAATGATCCATATGGATATTGGTGGCCACCCACCTATTTCACTGGCTCAAAACAGTTTCCCATTTTGGCAAATTTCTAGCAATTTTTCTACGGTTTTTCGGGTCCCAAACTTTTGGGTCCGTTTTAAGGCCCTAAACGACATTTTTTGGAGATTTGGGGGGCCAAATGCTTGCCAAAGGCATGCATTTGGCCCCATTCGAAACTTGTAAATATCGGATAAACCTTTCCAACGGGCTATCGAGTGCCCCAAATGGAGATCATATGCAAAAGTTATGACCCCGGTAACTTGACTGTTCAACTAACCACCTTGGGGCCGCAAACTTTATGACGGTTCATCTTCTAGGGTTAGGTTTTTGGATATTTGGGATTCTTTCCCTCATGCTTATGATAAACGGCCCTTTCGGCCCCTTTTTGTATTCAACTTGGCACGGATGAGCATAGCGGTCACATCTCTTCTTAGAGATAGCTACGACAATTCTAGTTGTTTTATTTTATAGTCTGTTCTATTTTCGCTATTTAATAGAATATGTGTTTACTGTATCAATGTGTTTCTTTCCATATATCTGTGTATGTGAATATATATATATATACTCTTTCATTTCGTTCTCACATAAATCCGTATCAGTCATCAATGACTTCTGATAAAATGTGAAGGGAATTCCCCTACATGTTGTTGTGGACAACGACAACCAAAATAACCTAATCTCGTCATAAGTCATCAGGAGATTGGAGCTACCAATAACACTACACCCGCAATCATACACCATTGGTTGGCTAAGCTAAGGACGAGGGATCCACGTCAGTCATCAATGTCGCCTACCATATGACATCAAGCCCTTCAAAGATGAGGTATTGTGTGATGTGTCCCCACTTGAAGTATGTGATGTTCTTTTAGTACAACCATATATTTGGAAGTGTCATTCTATATATGAATCACGACCTCACAGTGTCATTGTCACTTTGGGAGGACAACTCTATTGGATACGAGAGATAGTTGCACCTACCCCAACCAAGCAGGGCAGGAAGATAATCTCCCGCACTAGGAAATTTTTCCTATTCGCAATTGCCACTGAAGGAGAACATCATATCGCAGAGACATCCACAACCTATGCACATTGTCCCTCTACTCAGTAGAAACAATAAGAAAACAAAGTCAATGCAGCATCGCCTATTTGGGTACCTATACAGTGGTAGCCCACACATGCAAGGTGCTCCTCCAAAAAGAAACCATCCACACTAGTGCAGACCAAGGATACCATGACAACCAAAACTGTTGAACAACTCCAACACGTACATCAACAACAATTACAACCCTTTGAATATGTCAAGTAAGGAAGCCTTTTCACTTCAGCAAATGCCGCACCATGAGCTCAAATCAACACACAACTTGACATATGATAAGGGATTTGATGCAATGTAGACCATTGCTTCCTATGGGGGGAGGGATGATCCAGATGGATACCGTGGCCACCCACCTATTCCACTGGCTCAAAACAGTTTCCCATTTTGGCAACTTTCTAGTAGTTTTTCGGGTCCCAAACTTTCGGGGCCGTTTTGAGGCCCTAAACAACATTTTTTTGTGATTTGGGTGGCCAAATCATTGTCATTGTCTTGTTTCTAGATCCATTAGAAAGCTGTAAATCTCAGATAGAACTTTCCAACGGGTTACCGAGCGCCCCAAATGGAGATCGTATGCAAACGTTATGACCCCGAGAAGTTGGCTGTTCAACTAACGACCTTGGGGCCGCAAACTTTATGACAGTTCATATTCCAGGGTTAGGTTTTTGGATGTTTGGGATTCTTTCCCTCATGCGTATGATAAATACACCTTTTCGGCCCCTTTTGGTATTCATCTTGGCACGAATGAGCATAACGGCCATATCTCTTCTCAGAGATAGCTACCAGCATTCTAGTTGTTTGATTTTACAGTCTATTCTATTTCTGCTATTTAATACAATATGTGTTTACTGTATCGATTTGTTTCTTGCCATATATATGTGTATGTGAATATATATACTCTTTCATTTCTTTCTCAGATCAATACCGATCAGTCATCAATGACTTCTGATAAAATGTGAAGGGAATTCCCCTACATTTTGTTGTGGATAGCGACATGAAAAAGAACCTAATCTCGACAGAAGTCATCACGAGATTGGAGCTACCAATAAAACCACACCCGCAACCATACACCATTGGTTGGCTAAGCCAAGGGTGAGGGATCCACGTAAGTCATCAATGTCGCTTACCACACGACATCAAGCCCTTCAAAGTTTTGGTATTGTGTGATGTGGCCCCACTTGAAGTATGTGATGTTCTTTTAGGACAACCATATATGTGGAACCATCATTATGTATATGAATCATGACCTCACAGCGTCATTGTCACTTTGGGAGGACAACTCTATCAGATACGAGAGATAGTTTCACCTAACCCAACCAAGCAGGGTAGGAAGATAATCTCACACACTAGGAAATTTTCCCTATTTGCAATTGCCACTGAAGGAGAAAATAAGATCGAAGAGACATCCACAACCTCTGCACATTATCTCTCTACTCAGCAGAAACAAGAAGAACACAAAGTCAGTGCAACATATCCTATTCAGATACCTCTACAGTGCAAGGCCACACATTCAAGGTGCTCCTCCAAAAAGAAACCATCCAAACCAGTGCAGACCAAGGATACCACAACAACCAAAACTGTTGAACAGATCCATCACATCCATCAACAACAATTACAACCCTTTGAAGATGTCAAAGTAAGGAAACCTTTTCACTTCAGCAAATGCCACATCGAGAGCTCAACTCAACGTACAGCTCTACATGTGATAAGGGATTTGACGCAATGGAGACCATTTCTTCCTAAGAGGGAGGAATTATATAGATGGATACCAGTGGCCACCCACCTATTCCAGTGGCTTAAAATAGTTTCCCATTTTGGCAACTTTCTGGTAATTTTTCTACGGTTTTTCGGGCCCCAAACTTCCGTGGTCGTTTTGAGGCCCTAAACGATGTTTTTGGGCAATTTTTTGGGCTAAATAAAATTGAATGCATGCATTTGGCCCCATATGAAAGTTGTAAATCTTGGATAGACCTTTCCAACGGGCTACCGAGTGCCCCAAACGGAGATCGTATGCAAAAGTTATGACCCCGGGAAGTTGAATGCTCAACTAACCACCTTAGGGCCGCAAAATTTGATGACTCAACTCCTCTCGACAGGGGTTCACTCTGTCGTCAAGAAACACCAACAGCCCCTTATTCACCGGCCTAGAAAGGAGTTACCCTTCCCAGCAACACTTGCGAAGCAGGCGAGGTCTCACCCAAGGCAGATAAGGGTGCTACAGGAACCAAGCTTCCGTAGTTGCGAAGAAGATATGTGCACATTAACCAGAGATTACAATACTCACATAGGTCTACTAACCAATCATTCACACCCTATTCGTAGTATACATGTTTCAAAGCATATTTGACAACATCTTCACATTAATCAACAACCTGCATTCACATAAATTGACAGAAAGTATTTAGACAACCCATTATCGCATCATGGCATAACAACAGAATTCATAACCGGACATCTCCATTCATTAACATCTGTGGAACAAACTTCGCCGAGAATAGTCAAGTCATCATATCACAACTATAACTGAACCCAGAAGATCACATTTTTCGTCAAAACTTAGATGCCCTTACGCTTACAATTCACTTCTATTTATATGCTTATATCCTATTACAAAATGGTCCATTTGATCAACGTAGCAATTAAATATTCTAAACTATTCTTGCGCTTCCTTGGACTTCTCGGTGATTCCTTCTTTCGCGGGATTTGGTTTTCGCACCTATCGGCTTCCGCACTTCCTGCGGATCTATCCCGTGCCAACATGCCCCCAACACAAACTTGTGGCTCATCCAGAGCCACCTCATCCGGACACTGTTGTTTTGCACCTGTCTTGTGTTGTGCTTGGTCTTTGAAACTGTTCTTGTGGTCTGGAACTCGTTGTTTTGTTTTGCCTACCTCTGTCCATCGATCACAGGTTTCGCTGTCATGTACTTCTTGCACTCATCCTACAATCTGTTGAAACCTTCATCATCTATCTCTCTGGATTTTGTTGGTTCGGTCCACATTCGTCCCTGCTTTAGACGTCGGTTAGTGACGTCGCCAAGGTGGAAAACATGACGACTACTCTGGCACATCTATTTCGCACCTTGGATTGCTTCCTACCAGGTCCAGGGAGCTACCCCCCCGTTCTTCTGGTGTTCATTGGGACCATGAAGCTTCAAACTGCTACCATATACTTAGACATATCGGGTGAAACCTCGTCGTTGTGACCCCCGAGTTCCCCGGCTCCTTTCTGCTCAAGGTGCTCATGCGCGCTTGTTGTTCGGGCCCTCAGGGCCCTTGGTGTGCTACCGTAGGAAATGAAATGGATCATTTCCACAGCCTCCTTGGATTTCCTAACTTATGCAATGACCTGACCTGTTCTCAACATGTATTTTCTTGCTTCTGATAACTATATCGGTGCTTTGCTTAACCTCTAATGCCCGTATTTATTCTCTTCCATGGTTCAAGACGTTTGCTTCGAACAACCCTTGCGAATCTATTCCTCCAATGTGCTGATTCTGTCATCATTCCCCTACATGTGGTGATGGGGCTTCCTTCGTGCTTGATGGGTGACTATACTGTTCCTAGTTGTTCTTCCTGTTATCCCTGTGCAATCTATCATCCTTGGTGCCACCGGACATGCTTCCATCACATGATGATGCGTGCCAAACGTGTCTAGCGCCAGTGCCAATCCCGTCCAACTGATCGAAAACTTAGCATCCAAAAATCCCCATGCTGCTATCACAGTCCACATTCCAGTCGACATCCCTGACTGCGGTATGACCCATCCTTGTACTCAGTTACCTCCGATTGATGTGACATTTGTAGTATATCTATTATTTATCTCTTATTATTTATCTATTTTTTTTTACTACTGTGTCGGATCACAACGATAGAACTTTAGCCTATTGTCGTTCACCATGCGGGGAAACAATGCCCCATCTAAGGTCTCTAGCTGCACTGCACCACCATTAGTGACCAAATTGATGATATAGGATCCTTACCAGTGCATTTGTAATTTACCTAGGTGTTTCGCGAACTTGCTATCGTATAGCAACACCATGTCTCCTTTTCTAAAAGTATTTCTGCTTAATGTGACGGTCGTGCCATGCTTTCTGGTGATCCTTTTCAACCTTTTGGTGGAATTTGGTGATGAACTGATCTTCCTCTAATTGTACTAATTGTGCTAGTCGTTCTTCCAACCCACCGTCATCGCTCATGTCTGTGGCCAATGCGATGCGCAAGCTTGGAATGATGTATTCCATCGGCATAACTGCTTCTTTACCGTAGACAAGTTTAAATGGAGTTTGGCCAGTTAATGGCTTGCATGTGGTTCGATAGGCCCAGAGGATCGCTGGGATTTTAAGGTCCCAATCGTCTCGATTCATGTTGCATACCTTCGTGAGTGCATGTTCTAGGATTTTGTTGAATGCTTCTACTGTCCCGTTCACTTGAGGGTGGTAGGGAGTACTTTTCTTATGCTGAACCTGAAACTCCTCCATTAGTGTTGTGATTGTCTTGTTCACAAAGTGCATCCCTTGGTCGCTTAACAAAACCTTTGGACATCCGAATCTGGTGACCACGTCGTCGAAGAGGAATCTGGCAGCCATCGATGCGGTACAATCCTTGGCTGGCGCAGCCTCTGCACATCGTGTCAAGTACTCTGTCACAGTTATGATGTAGCACGATCCAGTGCATTTTCTTGGAGGGTTAATGGGCCCTACAAAATCTACCGCCCATTTGTCGAATTCTTGCAATGTAACCTAGGGTACTAATGGCATCTCATCTCGTCTTGATGGTTTTCCTGTGCGTTGGCAGATGTCGCAGGTCTTGTCATAGTTAGTGGCATCGCTATGCATGGTTGGCCAACATAACCCAACCGTCAGGATCTTTTTCGTGGTGGCCCAACCTCCATAATGTCCTCCAGCAATACCGGCATGTTCCTCGGCTAAAACCCTTTCCTGCTCATGTGGGAGAATGTAGTGGTGCAATATCTTATCTAGGCCCATCTTATACAACTGTCCTGCAATTAGTTGGAATTCTGCTGCCTTGACAAGTAACTGTTTCTTTTGACTAGTGGTGAACTCCTCCGGTGCCTTTCCTGTTGCTAGGAACTGAATAATTGGTTCATAGTAGTCGTCGACCATTTCAATTCTGAATAGCTGAGCGTCCGGTAATCCTTCATCGATGCTTCGCGGTTCCTCCCCCGACTCAATCCTTGACAGGTGGTATGGTCTTGCATTCAACCATCCTAGCTTCACGATGATCTCAAATTCCTGAAAGAGTAGTAGCCATCGACAAATTCCCCCCCCCCCATCATGGGATTTTTCACCAAATATTTCACCGCTGAGTGGTCGGTGAACATTTTGAAGTGACCCCCTAAAATATAATGTCAAAACTTCTGTAAGGCGTAGACCATCGCTAGTCCTTCTCATTGAGTGGTTGTATAGTTCTTTTTCGATGTCGACAGCTTCCTGCTTGTGAAAGCTATCGGATGGTCGATGTTGCCTTAACCTGGTTGGGACAAGATAACCCCGAGTGCGATGGACGATGCATCAACATGGAAATGAAACTCTTTCTTCCAATCTGGGAAGGCAAGGATGGGTGCTTCCACCATATTTGTCTTCAAAGCATCTAAGCTCTTCTGGAATTCTTCATTCCACTCGAACTTCGTGTCCTTCTTTAGTAGTTTCTCCATGGGTCTTGTGATTGCGGCATATCCTTTGATAAAATTGTGGTAATAGCTTGTGTGGCCCAACGTTGCCCTAAGTTGCTTAACTGTTGTCGGGGGTGGAAGGTCAACAATGATGGCAATCTTTGCTGGATCAACCAACAGGCCCTCCTTGCAAACAATGTGTCCCAACAGTATCCTGAATGGGGCACAAAAGATGCATTTCTTTAAGTTAAGATATATTTGGTGGTGACGACGTCGTTCTAACATTAGTCTGAGGTTCGCAATGTGGTTCTTGACCAGCTTGTATACAGTCCAATCGTCCATGTATACCGCGAGAAACTTATGGATATAGTCTTTGAACGCTGCAACTACCAGTCGTGAAAATATTGCGAGGGCGTTCTTCAGGCCGAATGGCATCACTGTATATTGATAACACCCCCATTCTGTGAAAAAACATGGTCTTATGCCTATCCTCCTTCTCAATCCTAATTTGGTAGTAGCCTGAGAACCCATCTGTAAACGAATAAATTTCTTGACCGCCAATGCCTTCGAGTACTTCATCTGTGAAGGGTGTCGGGAACGGGTTGTGTAAACATGCATCATTCAACTTCCTTAAGTCGACACAAATTATTACTTCACTGGTTTTCTTATCTTGGAAGACCATCAGACTAATCCATTCCAACTCTTCTATGGGTTCAATGATGTCGGCTTCCAGTATCCTCTCAAGCTCAGCCTGTACTCGTTCCTTGTGTCGTGGGTTTAAGCGATATGGTCTTTGTTTAACCGACTCCACACCAGGTTTTAGGGGAATCTTCATTTCGCCGAGGTCCCCGGAGATTCCCTTCATTTCTGGGAATTTTGTTGGGAACAAGTCCTGAAACTCGTGCAGTAGGTCTATCATATTCGTGATAGTCGATTCATCCCAATAATCTCCAATGCTCGCGAGTTTCGGGTTTTCTTTCAACTCGATGTTTACCTTCGTAATCTTCAGCGGCTAGTTGTACTTGTCAGATGGTAGCTCATGTGCCTTCACGTTACGACTGCCTTCGGACTCCGGCACATATGTGGCTCTTGGGTCATCGTCATCAGTCGGGTCTCCTGAGACGTTGTAGGAGTTCATCATCATTTCGGGTGTCATGGTCCATTGGATTTCTAATGGCTGCACTGTCGGTTCCGCCTCAAAAATATTCTTCTTAATTTCCTGAAGTGCATTATGGATGAAGGGATTTTCATCTGAGAAGGAGAATGTTTGGCTGAAGCCAATTGTTAACTGATCCCAAGAGAGTGTACCAATTCGCAGCTCTGTTACAACATACCAATTCCGTGGTACTTCATCCAACGTATGCACAAAGGCATGCACCCACTCCTTCTCTGGTCGTACTGCTCACTGGTGTTGACAAGCCTTCACATGTTTGTGTGGGTTACCTTTGCCATCATAGTTTTGTCCGTTCCATGCTGTGGTGTCACCGAAACGTACCTCCAGGAGGCATTGGCATAGTGACCTGTTTGATATCTTTGACTTACGTGCTTCCCACCAGCGCATAAGAGTAGCCTTCAAGGCTTCCTCCAAGGCCAAGAGTCTCTGTGGTTCCATTTCCTTTTCTTCGAATTCTGTTAAGAAAGTGCTCAAATTTGGTAATCCTTTGTACGTTGGAAGCACACACTCCTCAGTAGCCACCCAACATACCGACTGTGTAATCCTTGCACATCTGCGAATCGATACCTCATGGAGTCGATTTTGCCAATTTTCCAACGCCTCATCTGAATCTGAAGATGCTGAATTAGAGCTACGCCATTCTAACTCCCCTTCATCAGTTAGATTGATATAATCTTCAGAAATGTTATACAAGTTATCGCATCCTTCTGTATTTTCATCTTTGGTGGGCTCCACGTATCGTTGTCCTTCCGCAGGATCTAGTGGTGCGACAACCCTTATTTCTCGATCTTCAAATGACATGATCCGCTTCTTAAAATTGATGATCTCCTAATTTTCCATGGCCCATTTGATTCCCAACAGTGCTGGATACGGACATGTGTTGTCTATTTTTCTCTAACATCGAAATCGGCATATGTCCGAAGTCCCTCGATTTCGACGGGAAGTTGACACACTCGGCCAAGGAGGGTGACCTTGCTCTGGTTTTCCAATCGCAGCTGTATTGGTGACCAGGTCATTTTTGGTTTTCCCATAATTTCCCATGTTTGTTTTGTCAAAATGTTCACATCTGACCCTAAATCCAAAATAATAGAGTCGACATCGAATGCTCCGATTTGTGCTGACATCCTCATCTCCCTACCTGTCTTCCTTTTCTTATGTATGCAATTGACCATACGCTCCTGATGTCCACCCTCTTGTTGATGCAATAGCTTGGATATCTCCTCCAATTCCTCCTCATCTTTTGCTAATTCTAAACAACTCTCGATGAATGCTCTTACGGTAGTGGCCTTTCGCTGTGATTTTGTTCGATCGAACGTCGAAGACATATCATAAATTTCTGCTTGAGGAGATGTGTTTCTCTGCCACCTCAATATTCCCTGTTGTGCCTTTGAGAATACATCCTTCTCGGCCTCCGCATCAAAGACGATATGTTTCACTTTCGTTGGTCGAACGCTATGGTGCGGATGGTCGGCTCCTGTTGCCGCCTTTCCCTATGTCACTATTCCCACCGTTGTAGAGTGCTTTCTATCTTCTGTCGATATCTTCTGTACTACCTGTTGGTTCTGGTTTTGATTCTGGTTTTGGTTCGGCGAAGATGGTAGGTTCTTCGTCTGCCATCTAGCGATGAGCTGTGGGAAATCTTCGATGCTATGGTCCACTCCACTGCAATACGTGAATTGCGAGGCCGGATATGGGAAATCCCTAGTGAAATTTCCTTGTTTCCCATGATTATAACATGTAGGAGGTCCTCGACCCCATCCGGTGGCTCCTCCTCTTCCTATGCCACCACCACGTCCTCCACGAAATCCTCCACCAAATCCTCTGCGTGGCAGCCCGTACTGCGTCTGCTGATACTGTGGTTGTGGGTATTGTTGATACACCGGCTACTGGTACTTTGGTTGCAGATATTGTGGTGCACCATACTGTGGTTTCCCGTACTGTCCTTGGTCAATTTGTGGTGCTTGAATAAGCTGCGGTTGCGGCTGAACATATTGTGGCTGTTGCAGCCCAGTTGTTGCTCTTCTCCCTTTACCAGGTATGCATCCATGTTTCGTTCTTTCAACAAATCGTGCCCTCTGCAATCCTTTTCATCATGCCCCAGTGATCGACATAATTTACAATACAGACTTGTCAGTTTCGACACTATCTTCTGTAAGTAGATGCAGTCCTCTGGTCGATGCCCCCTGGTGTGGAAAATGGGGCACCACGGCAGGCCTTCCCGGTGAAGGGGGTTCGATGCCCATGAATTCAAATACTGCTAAAACACTGAACAATTATCTTTATGGTGGCCTTCTGTTCTGCACCTGGTGCACCATACGTCTGCGCGGGTATCTTTTCCTTGCTTCGTGTCCTGCAGTTGAAGCATCAACGTAACCAGTTGTTCTTGAATCTTGTCCATTCCATCTCCAGTTTCTCTGATCGGCGAATCCTCTAGGTTCAGTGCAATTTCTAATGCTTCAGCTTGACCCGCAACCTTCTACTGCATCAATGGTCCTCGAATATGTGGTACCAGCCCAGCGATAAACCACTCTTTATGCTGCAGGTCGTTTATTGGGAAACTGACTTTCTCTATTAGTGTCTTGTATCTCTAATCAAACTCCCATATTGGCTCATTCGGGTATTTCCTAATCTCTTTAAGCTCAGTAATGTACTGTGCTTCTGACTTGGATTTTTTAAATTCCGGAATCATCGTTGTTTTAATCTCCACCAATGTTTTTCCTGGAACCTTGGTAAACTTTATGAACCAGTCCAGCACCCGGCCTCGAAAGGTCATCGCCAACTTTCCCTTTTTGATGTCTTCATCTTGGACCTGCTTCACAGTCCACACTGCTTCGCATAAAAACCAAAATTGTTCGGGATCCTCTGTCCCGTCTCCTATAAAGCTTGGCATCTTCGTATCATCCGCCATTGTAGTGTTCCTACTGTTGTTACTTACTGATGTGCTACTTTTTTCGCTACACGTGGGACAGCTCTGTGAGTTACTTATGGTTTTTCCTTTAACTTGATAAGTGGTGTGCGGGGTCGAAGGTATGTGGTAGCTTACGATCCATCCTTCTTCTGGGGTATCCTGGTCACTGCCTTCCTCCTCGTAGTAAGGGAGATCTTTCCTCTGTGGCCTTGTTGTGTAGTCTCCCTTCCGACCCTCTCGAGGGACTCTTCCTCAGTCCTCCTCCTCTTATCAGGACATCGAAATATCGTTCCACTTCTGAGGTGCCACAGTCTTCCTCAACTTCCCTTAAAAATTCGTCGTCGCTCATGTCCATCTATCTTGCATCTTTCCTAGCAGATTTGTAACCACGCGATACCTACAACCCCTGCACACTGATCTGTCGACTCATCGGAGGTAATTTTCAACATGCCCTTTTCGAACACCAACATCTTAATCCACAGGTTTAGCTACAGGACGAACCTTCCCCTTGGTCCCCTTAAAAATTGTCTTTCCACGTCGCTATAAGAACTGTTGGTATCTACTGCGAATTCAGTGATGTACCCTTCTAGGATACTATCGACCTAGAAATCAACATCCCTTGATATTGTATTGTTGACTTGATTCAGTTGTAAAATTAATTCTTGATTCCACTGATCTGATCCAATACTCTGGTTGGTATGTCCTTTGAATGTCAACTACGCAAGCCACTCCTGTAGTATTGTTAAAAACTAGGCAAAGAATATCTCCTGGATATTCGAATATATGTGTTTTTGTAACCAGCTTTCTACTATTTGTACCGGGTTCCTCCTTTCTTCCTTCGCGAACTCTTCTGCTTTCTGACTGAACCACTCTTGGATCTCTGGCTTTGTCGGATGCCACAACATATCCTCTTCTATCTTCTTAGGGTCCCGACAATGGAACCATTTGTTGACTCAACTCCTCTCAACAAGGGTTCACTCTGTCGTCAACAAACACCAACAACCCCTTATTCACCGGCCCGGAAAGGAGTTACCCTTCCCAACAACACCTGCGAAGTAAGCGAGGTCTCACCCGAGGCAGATAAGGGTGTTGCAGGAACCAATCTTCCGCAGTTGCGAAGAACATATGTGCACATTAACCAGAGATTACAATACTCACAGCAGTCTACTAACCAATCATTCACACCCTATTCGCAGTATACATGTTTCAATCATATTTGACAACATCTTCGCATTAATCAACAACATGCATTCACATAAATTGACAGAAAGTATTTAGACAACCCATTATCTCATCATGGCATAACAACAAAATTCATAACCAAACAGCTTCATTCATTGACATCTGCGAAACAAACTTTGCCAAGAATAGTCAAGTCATCATATGACAGCTCTAACCAAACCCAAAAGATTGCATTTTTCCTCAAAACTTAGATGCCCTTAGGCTTACAATTCGCTTCTATTTATATGCTTCTATCCTATTACAAAATGGTCCATTTGACCGACTTAGCAATTAAATATTCTAAACTATTCTTGCACTTCCTTGGACTTCGCGATGATTCCTTCTAGGGATAGGTTTTTGGATGTTTGGGATTCTTTCCCTCATGCTTATGATCAATAGGCCCTTTCAACCCCTTTTTGTATTCAGCTTGGCATGAATGAGCATAGCGTCCACATCTCTTCTCAGAGATAGCTACCACCATTCTAGCTGTTTTATTTTAGAGTCTGTTTTATTTCCGCTATTTAATAGAATATGTGTTTACTGTATCGATTTGTTTCTTGCCATATATTTGTGTATGCGAATATATATATACTCTTTCATTTCGTTCTCACATAAATCCGGATCAGTCATCAATGAATTCTAATCAAATGTGAAGGGAATTCCCCTACATTTTGTTGTGGACAACGGCAGCCAAAAGAACCTAATCTCGCCAGAAGTCATCAAGATATTGTAGCTACCAATAACACCACACCCGCAACCATACACTATTGGTTGGCTAAGCCAAGGAAGAGGGATCTGCGTCAGTCATCAATGTCACCTACCATACGACATCAAACCCTTCAAAGATGAGGTATTGTGTTATGTGGCCACACTTGAAGTATGTGATGTTCTTTTAGGACAACCATATATGTGGAAGCGTAATTTGGTATATGAATACGACCTCACAATGTCATTGTCACTTTGGGAGGACAACTCTATCGGATACGAGAGATAGTTGCACCTACCCCAACCAAGAAGGGCAGGAAGATAATCTCCCATAATTTCCCTATTCACAATTTCCACTGAAGGAGAACATAAGATCGCAGAGACATCCACAACCTCTGCACATTATCCCTCTACTTAGTAGAAACACGAAGAACACAAATTCAATGCAGCATCGCCTATTCGGGTACCTCTACAATGCAAGGCCACACATTCAAGGTGCTCCTCCAAAAAGAAACCATCCACACCAGTGCAAACCAAGGATACCACGACAACCAAAACTGTTGAACAACTCCAGTGCATCCATCAACAACAATTACAACCCTCCGAAGATGTCAAAGTAAGGAATCCTTTTCACTTCAGCAAATGCTGCAGGAGGAGCTCAACTCAACACACCGCTCGACATATGATAAGGAATTTGACGCAATGGAGACCATTGCTTCCTAAGGGGGGAGGAATGATCCTGATGGATATCGGTGGCCACCCACCTATTCCACTAGCTCAAACCAATTTCCCATTTTGGCAACTTTCTAGTAATTTTTCTACGGTTTTTCGGGACCCAAAATTCTGGGGTCGTTTTGAGGCACTAAACGATGTTTTTTGGTGAGTTGGGGGAACAAATTGTTGCAAACGACATGCATTTGGACCCATTAGATAGATATAGATCTCAGTAGACCTTTCCAACGGGTGACCAAGCGCCCCAAACGGAGATCGTATGCAAATGTTGTGACCCCGAGAAGTTGATTGTTCAATTAGCCACCTTGAGGCCGCAAACTTTATGATGGTTCATCTTATAGGGTTAAGTTTTTGGATGTTTGGGATTCTTTCCCTCCTGCTTATGATAAATAGGCCCTTTTGGCCCCTTTTTGTATTCAGCTTGGCACAAATGATCATAGCGAACACATCTCTTCTCAGAGATAGCTACCACCATTCTAGTTGTTTTATTTTACAGTCTATTCTATTTCCACTATTTAATAGAATATGTGTTTACTGTATCGATGTGTTTCTTACCATATATCTATGTATGTGAATATATATATACTCTTTCATTTCGTTCTCACATAAATCCAGATCAGTTATCAATGACTTCTGATAAAATGTGAATGGAATTCCCCTACATTTTGTTGTGGATAGCAGTAGCCAAAAGAACCTAATCTCGGTAGAAGTCATCAAGAGATTGGAGCTACTAATAATACCACACCTGAAACCATACACCATTGGTTGGCTAAGCCAAGGATGAGGGATCCGTGTCAGGGATCAATGTTGCCTACCATACGACATCAAGTCCTTCAAAGATGATGTATTGTGTGATGTGGCACCACTTGAAGTATGTGATGTTGTTTTAGGACAACCATATATGTGGAAGCGTCATTCTGTAAATGAATCGTGACCTGGCAGTGTCATTGTCACTTTGGAAGGACAACTCTATCGGATACGAGAGATAGTTACACCTACCCTGACCAAGCAAGGAAGGAATATAATCTCCCACACTAGGAAATTTTCCCTATTCGCAATTGCCACTGAAGGAGAACATAAGATCGCAAAGACATCCACAACCTCTGCACATTATCCCTCTACTCAGTAGAAATAAGAAGAACACAAAGTTAGTGTAGCATCGCCTATTCGGGTACCTCTACAATTAAAGGCCATGCATTCAAGGTGCTCCTTCAAGAAGAAACCATTCACACCAGTACATACCAAGGATACCACAAAAACCAAAATTGTTCAACAACTCTAGCGCATCCATCAACAACAATTACAACCCTCTGAAGCTGTCAAAGTAAGGCAACTTTTTCACTTCAGCAAATGCCGCACTAGGAGCTCAACTCAACACACAGCTCGACATATGATAAAGGATTTGATGCAATGGAGACCATTTCTTTCTAAGGGGGGAGGAATGATCCAGATGGATACAGGTGGCCACCCACCTATTCAACTGGCTCAAAATAGTTTCCCATTTTGGCAACTTTCTAGTAACGTTTCTACGGTTTTTCGGGTCCCAAACTTCCAGGGTCATTTTGAGGCCCTAAACGACATTTTTTGGAGATTTGGGGGAACATATAAATACCATTGGCATGCATTAGGCCCAATTCAAAAGTTGTAATCTCGGATAGACCTTTCCAACGGGATACCGAGCGCCCCAAATAGAGATCGTATGCAAAAGTTTTGACTCCGGGAAGTTGATTGTTCAACTAACCAACTTGGGTCGTAAGCTTTATGACGGTTCATCTTCTAAGGTTAGGTTTTTGGATGTTTGGGATTATTTCCCTCATGCTTATGATAAATAGGCCCTTTCGGCCCCTTTTTGTATACATCTTGGCACAAATTATTGTAGCGACCACATCTCTTCTTAGAGATAGCTACCACCATTCTAGTTGTTTTATTTTACAGTCTATTCTATTTCCGCTATTTAATAGAATATATGTTTACTGTATCGATGTGTTTCTTGTCATATATCTATGTATGTGAATATATATATACTCCTTCATTTCATTCTCACATAAATCCGGATCAATCATCAATGACTTCTGATAAAATGTGAAGGGAATTCCCCTACATTTTGTTGTGGATAGCCACAGCCAAAAGAACCTAATCTCGGTAGAAGTCATCAAGAGATTGGAGTTACCAATAACACCACACCTGAAACCATACACCATTGGTTGGCTAAGCCAAGGACGAGGGATCCGCGTCAGTGATCAATGTCGCCTACCATATGGCATCAAGCCCTTCAAAGATGATGTATTGTGTGATGTGGTACCACTTGAAGTATGTGATGTTCTTTTAGGACAACCATATATGTGGAAGCATCATTTTGTATATGAATCGCGACCTTGCAATGTCATTGTCACTTTGGGAGGACAACTCTATCGGATACGAGAGATAGTTGCACCTACCCCAACAAAGCAAGGAAGGAAGATAATCTCCCACACTAGTAAATTTTCCCTATTCGCAATTGCCACTGAAGGAGAACATAAGATCATAGAGACATCCACAACCTCTGCACATTATCCCTCTACTCAGTAGAAACAAGAAGAACACAAAGTCAGTGTAGCATAGCCTATTCAAGTACCTCTATAGTTCAAGGCCATGCATTCAAGGTGCTCCTCCAAAAAGAAACCATTCACACCAGTACATAGCAAGGATACCACGAAAACCAAAATTGTTCAACAGCTCCAGCGCACCCATCAACAACAATTACAACCCTCTGAAGATGTCAAAGTAAGGCAACCTTTTCACTTCATCAAATGTCGCACTAGGAGCTCAGCTCAACACACAGCTCGACATATGATAAGGGATTTGATGCAATGGAGACCATTGCCTTCTAAGGGGGGAGGAATGATCCAGATGGATACAGGTGGCCACCAACCTATTCAACTGGCTCAAAATAGTTTCCCATTTTGGCAACTTCCTAGTAACGTTTCTACAGTTTTTCGGGTCCCAAACTTCCAGGGTCATTTTGAGGCCCTAAACGACGTTTTTTGTCGATTTGGGGGGACATATAAATGCCATTGGAATGCATTAGGCCCAGTTCAAAAGTTGTAAATCTCGGATAGATATTTCCAACAGGCTATCGAGTGCCCCAAACGGAGATCGTATGCAAACATTTTGACTCCGGAAAGTTGACTGTTCAACTAACCAACTTGGGTCATAAGCTTTATGACGATTCATCTTCTAGGGTTAGGTTTTTGGATGTATGGGATTCTTTCCCTCATGATTATGATAAATAGGCCCTTTCGGCCCCTTTTTGTATACAACTTGGCATGAATGAGCATAGTAGCCACATCTATTATAAGAGAGATACAACCATTCTAGCTGTTTTATTTTACAATTTGTTCTATTTCCGCTATTTAATATAATATGTGTTTACTGTATTGATGTGTTTCCTGCCATATATCTGTGTATGGGAATATATATATAGTCTTTCATTTTGTTCTCACATAAATCCAAATCAATCATCAATGAATTTTGATAAAATGTGAAGGGAATTCCCCTACATTTTGATGTGGGCAGTGACAACCAAAAGAACCTAATCGCGACATAAGTCATCAAGATATTGGAACTACCAATAACACCACACCCACAACCATACGCCATTGGTTGGCTAAGCCAACGAAAAGGGATCTGCATCAGTCATCAATGTCGCCTACCATACCGCATCATGCCCTTCAAAGATGAGTTATTGTGTGTTGTGGCCCCACTTGAAGTATGTGATGTTTTTTTAGGACAACCATATATGTGGAAGAGTCATTCGGTATATGAATCATGAACTCTCAATGTCATTTCCACTTTGGGAGGACAACTCTATCGTATACAAGAGATAATTGCACCTACCCCAACCAAGTAGGGCATGAGTATAATCTCCCACACCGGGAAATTTTTCCTATTCGCAATTGCCACTGAAGGAGAACATAAGATCGTAGAGACATCCACAACCTCTGCACATTATCCCTTTAATCAACAGAAACAAGAAGTACACAAATGTAGTGCAGCATCGCCTGTTTGGGTACCTCTATAATGCAAAGCCACACATTCAAGGTGCTCCTCCAAAAATAAAGCATCCACACCGGAGCAGACCAAGGATACCATGACAACCAAAACTGTTGAACAGGTCCAGCACATACATCAACAACAATTACAACCATCTGAAGATGTCAAAGTAAAGAAGTCTTTTCACTTCAGCAAATGTCGCGTGAGGATCTCAACTCGACATATGATAAGGGATTTGATGCAATGGAGACCATTGCTTCCTAAGGGGGGAGGAATGATTCAGATGGATACTGGTGGCCACCCACCTATTCCACTGGCTCAAAACAGTTTCCCATTTTGGCAACTTTCTTGTAATTTTTCTACCGGTCCTAAACTTCTAGTGCCGTTTTGAGGCCCTAAACAACATTTTTGGCGATTTGGGGGGCCTAATCCTATAGTAACAACATGCAATTGGCCCCTTTCGAAATTTGTAAATGTCGGATAGAACTTTCCAACAGGCTACCAAGCACCCCAAACGGAGATCGTATGCAAAAGTTATGACCCCGGGAAGTTGACTGTTCAACTAACCACCTTGGTGTCGCAAAATTTATGACGGTTCATCTTCTATGGTAAAGGTTTTGGATGTTTGTGATTCTTTCCCTCATGCTTATCATAAATAGGACCTTTCGGCGCCTTTTTGCATTCAGCTTGGCACGAATGAGCATAGCGGCCACATCTCTTTTCAGAGATAACTACCACCATTCCAACTATTTTATTTTACAGTCTGTTATATTTATGCTATTTACTAGAATATGTGTTTACTGTATCGATGTGTTTATTTCCATATATCTGTGTATGTGAATATATCTATTCTTTCATTTCGTTCTCACATAAATCTGGATCAGTCATCAATGACTTCTGATAAAATGTGAAGGGAATTCCCCTACATTTGTTGTGGACAGCGGCAGCCAAAAGAACCTAATCTTGGCAGAAGTCATCAAGAGATTGGAGCTACCAATAACACCACACCCGCAACCATACACCATTGGTTGGCTACGCCAAGGACAAGGGATCCACGTCAGTCATCAATGTCGCCTACCATACAACATCAAGCCTTTCAAAGATGATGTATTGTGTGATGTGGCCCCACTTGAACTATGTGATGTTCTTTTAGGACAACCATATATGTCGAAGCGTCATTCTGTATATGAATCACGTCCTCATAGTGTCATTGTCACTTTGGGAGGACAGCTCTATCGGATACGAGAGATAGTTGCACCTACCCCAACCAAGCAGGGCAGGAAGATAATGTCCCACACTGGGAAATTTTCCCTATTCGTAATTTCCATTGAAGGAGACCATAAGATCGCAGAGACATCCACAACCTCTGCACATTATCCCTCTACTCAGCAAAAACAAGAAGAACACAAAGTCAGTGCAGCATCACCTATTTGAGTACCTCTACAGTGCAAGGCCACACATTCAATGTGCTCCTCTAAACAGAAACCATCCACACCGGTGAATACCAAGGATACCACAGCAACCAAAACTGTCGAAAAGCTCCAGCGCATCCATCAACAACAATTACAACCCTCTGAAGATGTCAAAGTAAGGCAACCTTTTCACTTCAACAAATGTCGCACCAGGAGCTCAGCTCAACACACAGCTCGACATATGATTAGGGATTTGATGCAATGGAGACCACTGCTTCCTAAGGGGGAAGGAATGATCCAGATGGATACTGGTGGCCACCCACCTTTTCCATTGGCTCAAAATAGTTTCCCATTTTGGCAACTTTCTAGTCATTTTTCTACAGTTTTTCGGGTCCCAAACTTTCGGGGACATTTTGAGGCCCTAAACGACGTTTTTGGCGATTTGAGGGGCCAAATGGTTTCCAATAGCACACAATTGGCGCCATTCTAAATTTGTAAATATTAGATAGACCTTTCCAACACGATATCAAGCGCCCAAATGGAGATCGTATGCAAAAGTTATGACCCCAGGAAGTTGATTGTTCAACTAACCACCTTGGGTCCACAAACATTATGACGGTTCATCTTCTAGGGTTATGTTTTTGGATGTTTGTGATTCTCTCCCTCATGATTATGATAAATAGGCCCTTTCGGCACCTTTTTGTATTCAAATTGGAACGAATGAGCATAGCGGCCACATCTCTTCTTAGAGATAGCTACCGCCATTATAACTGTTATATTTTACAATCCGTTCTATTTCCGCTATTTAATAGAATATGTGTTTACTGTATCGATGTGTTTCTTTCCATATATCTGTGTATGTGAATATATATATACTCTTTCATTTCGTTCCCACATAAATCTGGATCAGTCATTGATGACTTATGATAAAATGTGAAGGGAATTCCCTACATTTTGTTGTGGACAGCGGCAGCCAAAAGAAACTAATCTCGGCAGAAGTCATCAAGTGATTGGAGCTATCAATAAAAGCACACATGCAACCATACACCATTGGTTGGCTAAGCCAAGGACGAGGGATCCGTGTCAATCATCAATTTCTCCTACCATACGACATCAAGCCCTTCAAAGATGAGGTATTGCGTGATGTGGCCCCATTTGAAGTATGTGGTGTTCTTTTAGGAGAACCATATATGTGGAAGCTCCATTCTATATATGAATCATGACCTCGCAGTGTCATTGTCACTTTGGGAGGACAAATCTATCGGATATGAGAGATAGTTGCACCTACCCCAACCAAGCAAGGCAGGAAGATAATATCCCACATTGCAAAATTTTCCCTATTCGCAATTGCCACTGAAGGAGAACATAAGATCGCAGAGACATCCACAACCTCTACACATTATCCCTCTACTTAGTAGAAACAAGAAGAACATAAAGTTAGTGCAACATCGCCTATTCGGGTACCTCTACAGTGTAAGGTCGCGCATTCAAGGTGCTCCTCCAAAAAGAAACCATCCACGTCGGTGCAAACTAAGGATACCACGACAACCAAACCTATTGAATAGCTCTAGCACATCCATCGACAACAATTACAACCCTCTAAAGATGTCAAGTAAGGAAACCTTTTCACCTCAGCAAATGATGCACCAGGAGCTCAACTCAACACACAACTCAACATATGATAAGGGATTTGACGCAATGGAGACCATTTCTTCCTAAGGGGGGAGGAATGATCCAGATGGATACCGGTGGCCACCCACCTATTCCACTGGCTCAAAACAGTTTCCCATTTTGGAAACTTTCTAGTAATTTTTCTACGGTTTTTCCGGTCCCAAACTTCCAGGGCCGTTTTGAGGCCCTACACAACGTTTTTTGGTGATTTGGGGGGAAAAATGGTTTCCAATGACATGCATTTGGCCCTTCTTGAAAATATCAGATATACCTTTCCAACGGGATACCGAGCACCCCAAACGAAGATCGTATGAAAAAATTATGACCCTGGGAAGTTGACTGTTCAACTAACCACCTTGGGGCCGCAAACTTTATGAGGGTTCATCTTCTAGGGTTAGGTTTTTGGATGTTTGTGATAAATAGGCCCTTTCAGCCCCATTTTGTATTCATCTTGGGACAAATGAGCATAGCGGCCACATCTCTTCTTAGAGATAACTACCATCATTATAGTTGTTTTATTTTATAGTCTGTTCTATTTCTACTATTTAATAGAATATGTGTTTACTGTATCACTGTGTTCTTTGCAATATATCTGTGTATATGGTTCTATATTTTCTCCTTCATTTCATTCTCACAAATTACAAGGAAATTCCCTTTGATTCATTATGTTGATATTTGGTGTATATAGGAAGTGAAGAGTTTTGGGGTTTTACTTGAAACAAACTCAAACATTATTTGGATAAACAATGTGTTTTTTTTTAGTGGTATTGATGACAATGGTGAAATTGTTACCTTCGTATTCCCATCACATTTCCTTTGGCAGTATGACATGGGAAACAAACCCATCGCAAATCCTTGTTTGAATAATTTTGAACTTAGGTGATTGGATTCTGAATCTTACATCAAACTTGCATGCATCCAATGATGTAGAAGAGAGGCCCACTTAATAGAATTAGTTGGATGACATGATCACCTTTTAATTCATGGTGATTTTAAATTACCCCAAGATTGTAAGGAGGAAAATCTCCCAGTTCAAATCTCCAATGGGAGAAGATGGCTTAGAATTCCCTTTATAAAGAGAATCTCGTTTTATGAACCAAATGCATTTAGAAGGGAATATTGGTGGCATCACTAATATGTGTTCCAATTATTGAAAAATTCATGATATGTTTTTAAAAATGTGGGATAGTGCTTTGTAAAAATAACACCTTGTTTATTCATTCTATTAAAGGAAGGCCGATACAGGTGGTGGAATAAATCACTCTTTTAGACCACCATCCTAATTATTTTTCAATTTCCTAGAGAATAAAATAAGAATTCAATTCATGCCAATAATATAAATAGACACCAAATCTCATTTTCGAACATTGTTCTCATATGTCAAATGTTAAATCTTCTTGTTTTTATGTAAATAACTTTCGTTTTTATTTAAATAACCTTTTTACAAACCTTTAAGAAATTAATTATATTACATAACCACATTTGTTTTTACCGCCACCAAATCAATTGTTAAATCTTCATTTTTTTATTTATTGAAAGAGCCTTTTTACACAACCACATTTGTTCTACTTGGCCACAAAATCAATTATGAAAGCTTAAAATCATTTTAATAATAAACTCCACCCTATTTTCTTATTATTTTAATCTTTTAATGTAAGATGTTGTTTAACTAAATCCAAATTTAAATATTTAATTAAATTCTTTTAAATATTATGAAAGTCTAAAATCATTTTAAATATACACTTCATCTTATTCTTTTAATGTAAAATGTTATTTATCTAAATCTAAAAAATATTTTAATTAAATTCTTTAATATATTGTTATCGACATTCCCATTTTTCATTTTTATTTAAGTGAAAGAATGATGAATTATGATTATATTAATATTTATAACAATGATAACTAAGATAATTTATGGATATAATAACTAGTATTTCTTTTTTTCTAAAATGTCTTTCTAATTATTTCTCTCTATAAAATATTTTTTAAAGTTATCCTTTTACAATAATTTATTACAAATTGATTAAATACAACACAACATTTCATTATTCTAATGTTTTAACTTAATAGAATCAAAATTATTATATTTAAAACCGATGAATACATTAAACCTTATAAACAAAAATAAAAACTCTATAAACAAAAAACATTATTCGTAACTTTCAATAATTACTATGTCTATCATATCAAGTATTTTTAGGTTTCAAATTTTTTCTCATCTTATCTGTAATTTTATCACATCATTTCCTTTTCAATATTTTTGGGTAGAAGATGTGCATTCTATAGTCCAGCGGGGGATGTGCAACTCTTTTTATGCTCATCGTGAAGTTGACACATATCCTTTATAAAAAATAACAAAATAGTATAAAAAACAATATGTCAACTCAAATTAGATTTAAAAAATTTAAAATGACATATATATAAAACTAATCAAATTAGATAAATTAAAACCATCAACATTGCATTACACACTTGATCTGAAGAGTGTAAATATTGAGGAAGGGTTTGCACTTCTAGAAATTTGATCCCTCTCAACGCTTAGTAAATCTCCTTTTAAGATAACATTAACTTTAAGACTTAAATAAATATAGTAAATCTCCTTATAAGATGACATTAACGTTAAGACTTAAATAAATATGATATATAACATATGATATACATAGATATAACTTAATCGCAAACAAATATTTAATTTTACTGTATTAGTTACTTTCTACACTACTCTATTTAATTTTACTTTATTAGTTACTTTTTACACTACTCTATTTAATTTTACTTTATTAGTTACTTTCTACAATACTCTTCTTATCAAACTACCAATATAAACATCAATATGAATTTGATTTTTCATATTAATTTATTTATGACTTTTTTACCTATTTATGAATTCAATATTCTATTTATGAATTCAAAAAACAAATTTATAACATTAAAAATTATAATATTTTAACATTCTCGATAATACAAGCAAAAATTAATTATTTACAATGTTTTACTACAAATTTTCAATTAACAAACAATATGTACATTAAATATTTTAAACTTCATTTTTATTTTAATTTATTTATTATTTTATTACTTTCTTAAAAAAACCCATTTTCAATACTATATAAACATTAAACATTTTAACCTTCATTTTTATATTATTTTATCACTTTCTTTAAAAAAAAAACTCATTTTCAATATTTTATTTATCATTGAGAACACTAAATTTATTGCATAGAAAGTATCATACATTAACATATGATCATTACATAAAAATATATATATATATATATATATATATTATTTTAACATAAAGAAAATATGTTAAATACATTAACATATGATCATTACATAAAAAAATATATTATTTTAACATAAAGAAAATATGTTGTGTTAACATATGGTGAATATATATATGTTGTGTTAACCTATGGTGAATACATAAAAATAAATGAAACAAAAGATAAACTCAAATTTCTATCATTTAAAAAAAATTTATATAAATATCTTATAAATTATTAATAAAGGTGTTATTAAAAAATATTTTAATGGATTATTTTTTATATTTTTTAATTTAGATAAGTTATCATATACATTATCAATAAAGTTGTTATTGCATTTTTTTTTTTTAATTTTTAATTTTTTTCTAAAAACAATTGAGTATCAAAATTGTATTTAGATTTATAATTAAATAAATATTTATAAAAATGTTTATAGTTATCACTGCAAAAATGTTTACAATGTTGTGATTGTTTCTAAACAAATATTTATATTTAAACATGGTAAAAATATAAAATAATTTTCATTTTACATTTTCTAATTTTCTACTATATTTTCAAATAAAACATTACACAAATATAAAATATTTTTGGATTTCTTTTACATCTTAATAATATCATTGTTTTGAATTTTTTTCTTTGAAAAGGGAGAAAACTAACTTTATAACCTAAAAACCATTATGCATTAACATTTGATAAATTAACATAAAAATGATATAAATAAAAAATAATTTTTCATTTTAAATTGTAGATAATTTTCTACATAATATTTCAAATAATCTATCATATAAATATCAAATTCTATTTGAGCCTCATATTGCATTTCAACTTAACTATGACTTTTCCACATATGAAAGTATAATTTGTTCATATTGCATTTCAACTTAACTATGACTTTTCCACATATGAAAGTATAATTTGTTGAACACATGAATAGATAAAGATGATAAGAGCACAAATTATAATCTCATTTCACATTGTTCATGCAACTTTCTATGATATGGTTTTTCAACTAACCAATCATACAAATACAAAATATTTATGAGTTTTATTTTGCATCTTAAGTCATTTATAACTTTATAACATTACTTATTTCTTTTTTATTTAATGATTGAAAATATGATATAATACCATCAAGTGAATACATAAAGATGATAAACACTACATATAAATTTTCATTTTACATTATTTACAACTTTTTATAATAAAAAAATTAATTATTCTACACTACAAACAACAAACCTTTTTCAAGCTTTATTTTTCATCTTTAATATATCTATAACTTTCCCACACTACTTATTTTCAATATTTTAAACACTTACTCTGTAACTTCAAAAGTATGATGCAATCATCACTACATAAAGATGATACAAAAAGAAAATAAAATTTCTTACATTATTCATACGCTTCCATATCGATTTTTTCACTAACTCATGATACAAATATCAAATTTCTTTTGGCACCATTTTTCATTTACTTTATCTATTTTTTTCCCTTATCTTTTCTCCAATATTTACTTTATGATAAATAACACTAAACTTATGTTCTTGAAAATTAGATGAATTATCTCCAACATTTACTTTATGATAAATAACACTAAACTTATGTTCTTGAAAATTGGATGAATTAACATCCCTTTATACATAGAGATGATAGGAATATTTTTTTATTTTTTTATTTTTTTATTTCTCATTAGATACCATTCCACAACAATATTTTAACTAGCCCACCATCCATATATGTTTTGTCGTAATTTTATTTATTAACTTATCTATGAGTTATTTCTAATATTTTATTTATAATTGACATCACAATTTTTAGCCTCACAAATGAGATGCATTAACAATCAATCACAAACACAAACAAAAATTGCATTATACAATATCCATAACGTTTCACAAGACTTTCAATAATCCCTCATATAAACATCAATTTTTGGGACCACATTTTTTGTCTCAATTTATCTATGACTTTCTCACATAATTTATTTTCAATATTTTATGTATCATCAATAAAAATAATTTGTGGCCTTAAAAATGTGATTCACTAACATACAATAAACACATACACATGATATAAACAAAAACTAAATTGACATTTTATTCTATGCATAACTTTCCACAAAAATATTCCAATCTTTCCATCATATATGCATCAATCATTTTTTACCTTATTTTCACTTTGAACTTATTTATGATTTTTCCACATCAGTTATCTCCAATAATTTATTTATGGTTGAGAAACTAATCTTTCAAATTGCATCATTTCATAATTTTCCAAATCAAATTTTAAAACATCACATCATACAAACATCAAAACTTTTAACTTCATTTTAGATCTTAACTTATCTATAACTTTTCCATATCACTTATTTCATTCATGAATCCTACCTTTCCGTCAAGAAGTATACAAACAAACACTCATTTTTCAAATTACATCATTTCATAATTTTCCACATAAAATTTTAAAACAACATATCACACAAACATCAAACCTTTTTAACCTCATTATAGATCTTAACTTATTTATAACTTTTCCATACCACTTATTTCATTCATGAATCATAACTTTCCATCTATAAATGATACAAACAAAAACTAATCTTTCAAATTACATTACTTGTAACACCCACTGTTGTTAGGGAAAATTTTTTATAACTGGGGTGAGACTACCAACGTACTAAGGTAAAATATAGACATTCAAATTTCTACAAATACAATATTTAAGCAAAATATTAGGGTTTAAGAGGATGCATACCTTATTCAAAATATTAATTCAAATTTCTTACATTATTCATACATTTCCATATCGATTTTTTCACTAACCCATGAAACAAATATCAAATTTCTTCTGGCACCATTTTTCATTTACTTTATCTATTTTTTTCCCTTATCTTTTCTCCAATATTTACTTTATGATAAATAACACTAAACTTATGTTCTTGAAAATTAGATGAATTATCTCCAACATTTACTTTATGATAAATAACGCTAAACTTATGTTCTTGAAAATTAGATGAATTAACATCCCTTTATACATAGAGATGATAGGAATATTTTTTTATTTTTTTATTTCTCATTAGATACCATTCCACAACAATATTTTAACTAGCCCACCATCCATATATGTTTTGTCCTAATTTTATTTATTAACTTATCTATGAGTCATTTCTAATATTTTATTTATAATTGGCATCACTATTTTTAGCCTCACAAATGAGATGCATTAACAATCAATCACAAACACAAACAAAAATTGCATTATACAATATCCATAACTTTTCACAAGACTTTCAATAATCCCTCATATAAACATCAATTTTTGGGACCACATTTTTTGTCTCAATTTATCTATGACTTTCTCACATAATTTATTTTCAATATTTTATGTATCATCAATAAAACTAATTTTGTGGCCTTAAAAATGTGATGACTAACATACAATAAACACATACACATGATATAAACAAAAACTAAATTGACATTTTATTCTATGCATAACTTTCCACAAAAATATTCCAATCTTTCCATCATATATGCATCAATCATTTTTTACCTTATTTTCACTTTGAACTTATTTATGATTTTTCCACATCAGTTATCTCCAATAATTTATTTATGGTTGAGAAACTAATATTTCAAATTGCATCATTTCATAATTTTCCAAATCAAATTTTAAAACATCACATCATACAAACATCAAAACTTTTTAACTTCATTTTAGATCTTAACTTATCTATAACTTTTCCATATCACTTATTTCATTCATGAATCCTACCTTTCCATCAAGAAGTATACAAACAAACACTCATTTTTCAAATTACATCATTTCATAATTTTCCACATAAAATTTTAAAACAACATATCACACAAACATCAAACCTTTTTAACCTCATTATAGATCTTAACTTATTTATAACTTTTCCATTCCACTTATTTCATTCACGAATCATAACTTTCCATCTATAAATGATACAAACAAAAACTAATTTTTCAAATTACATCACTTGTAACACCCACTTTTGTTAGGGAAAAATTCCTATAACTGGGGTGAGACTACCAATGTACTAAGTTAAAATATAGACATTCAAATTTCTACAAATACAGTATTTAAGCAAAATATTAGGGTTTAAGAGGATGCATACCTTATTCAAAATATTAATTCAAATTTCTTACATTATTCATACGTTTCCATATTGATTTTTTCACTAACCCATGATACAAATATCAAATTTCTTTTGGCACCATTTTTCATTTACTTTATCTATTTTTTTCCCTTATCTTTTCTCCAATATTTACTTTATGATAAATAACACTAAACTTATGTTCTTGAAAATTAGATGAATTATCTCCAACATTTACTTTATGTTAAATAACACTAAACTTATGTTCTTGAAAATTGGATGAATTAACATCCCTTTATACATAGAGATGATAGGAATATTTTTTTATTTTTTTATTTCTCATTAGATACCATTCCACAACAATATTTTAACTAGCCCACCATCCATATATGTTTTGTCCTAGTTTTATTTATTAACTTATCTATGAGTTATTTCTAATATTTTATTTATAATTGGCATCACTATTTTTAGCCTCACAAATGAGATGCATTAACAATCAATCACAAACACAAACAAAAATTGCATTATACAATATCCATAACGTTTCACAAGACTTTCAATAATCCCTCATATAAACATCAATTTTTGGGACCACATTTTTTGTCTCAATTTATCTATGACTTTCTCACATAATTTATTTTCAATATTTTATGTATCATCAATAAAACTAAATTTGTGGCCTTAAAAATGTGATTCACTAACATACAATAAACATATACACATGATATAAACAAAAACTAAATTGACATTTTATTCTATGCATAACTTTCCACAAAAATATTCCAATCTTTCCATCATATATGCATCAATCATTTTTTACCTTATTTTCACTTTGAACTTATTTATGATTTTTCCACATCAGTTATCTCCAATAATTTATTTATGGTTGAGAAACTAATCTTTCACATTGCATCATTTCATAATTTTCCAAATCAAATTTTAAAACATCACATCATACAAACATCAAAATTTTTTAACTTCATTTTAGATCTTAACTTATCTATAACTTTTCCATATCACTTATTTCATTCATAAATCCTACCTTTCCATCAAGAAGTATACAAACAAACACTCATTTTTCAAATTACATCATTTCATAATTTTCTACATAAAATTTTAAAACAACATATCACACAAACATCAAACCTTTTTAACCTCATTATAGATCTTAACTTATTTATAACTTTTCCATACCACTTATTTCATTCATGAATCATAACTTTCCATCTATAAATGACACAAACAAAAACTAATCTTTCAAATTACATCACTTGTAACACCCACTGTTGTTAGGGAAAAATTCCTATAACTGGGTGAGACTACCAACGTACTAAGGTAAAATATAGACATTCAAATTTCTACAAATACAGTATTTAAGCAAAATATTAGGGTTTAAGAGGATGCATACCTTATTCAAAATATTAATTCAAATTTCTTACATTATTTATATGTTTCCATATCGATTTTTTCACTAACCCATGATACAAATATCAAATTTCTTTTGGCACCATTTTTCATGTACTTTATCTATTTTTTCCCTTATCTTTTCTCCAATATTTACTTTATGATAAATAACACTAAACTTATGTTCTTGAAAATTAGATGAATTATCTCCAACATTTACTTTATGATAAATAACACTAAACTTATGTTCTTGAAAATTAGATGAATTAGCATCCCTTTATACATAGAGATGATAGGAATATTTTTTTATTTTTTTTATTTCTCATTAGATACCATTCCACAACAATATTTTAACTAGCCCACCATCCATATATGTTTTGTCCTAATTTTATTTATTAACTTATCTATGAGTTATTTCTAATATTTTATTTATAATTGGAATCACTATTTTTAGCCTCACAAATGAGATGCATTAACAATCAATCACAAACACAAACAAAAATTGCATTATACAATATCCACAACTTTTCACAAGACTTTCAATAATCCCTCATATAAACATCAATTTTTGGGACCACATTTTTTGTCTCAATTTATCTATGACTTTCTCACATAATTTATTTTCAATATTTTATGTATCATCAATAAAACTAAATTTGTGGCTTTAAAATGTGATTCACTAACATACAATAAACACATACACATGATAAAACAAAAACTAAATTGACATTTTATTCTATGCATAACTTTCCACAAAAAATTCAAATCTTTCCATCATATATGCATCAATCATTTTTTACCTTATTTTCACTTTGAACTTATTTATGATTTTTCCACATGAGTTATCTCCAATAATTTATTTATGGGTGAGAAAATAATCTTTCAAATTGCATCATTTCATAATTTTCCAAATCAAATTTTAAAACATCACATCATACAAACATCAAAACTTTTTAACTTCATTTCAGATCTTAACTTATCTATAACTTTTCCATATCACTTATTTCATTCATGAATCCTACCTTTCCGTCAAGAAGTATACAAACAAACACTCATTTTTCAAATTACATCATTTCATAATTTTCCACATAAAATTTTAAAACAACATATCACACAAACATCAAACCTTTTTAACCTCATTATAGATATTAACTTATTTATAACTTTTCCATACCACTTATTTCATTCATGAATCATAACTTTCCATCTATAAATGATACAAACAAAAACTAATCTTTCAAATTACATCACTTGTAACACCCACTGTTGTTAGGGAAAAATTCCTATAACTGGGGTGAGACTACCAACGTACTAAGGTAAAATATAGACATTCAAATTTCTACAAATACAGTATTTAAGCAAAATGTTAGGGTTTAAGAGGATGCATACCTTATTCAAAATATTAATCCAAGCCTCTCCTTTGAGTCTTTCTCTTGCTCTCCAATGCAACAACTTGCAAAAACATTCAAACGAACCTTCCTCAAACCAATTTGACTACAAATAAAATATTGGCATCTAAAAGAGAATATGACACCAAATTGCAATTAGATCTGAAACATACATGAACAAATCTATTTGGAAATGGAAGAATGTCTAATATTTATTAATGAATGAAGCAACTACATCAAATTACTTTCCTTCAAACATGACACTTCATGAAACCAAGATTCAAGGTGTCCTGCTCCTCTCCTCCAAGGATCCCAACCTATGGTCAAATGTGCTAGGGTTTATAGGCAACTAGGGCACAAGTGAGGTAGATATGAGTCCCAATTCCTCCAGCATAACATTACAATGGGATTGAGTCCCCTTCATGGTCCCCTCTCCCTCTCTTATAAATCAAGTGAAGAGGGTAGGATTGAGGAGGAACTAGTTACAACCGAAAGAGGAGGTTCCAAAACCACCCAAACCACCAATTTTTTGAGATTATATATATATTTTTAGTATTTATGAGGTACTCACGACTTTATAATGAAAAAAAAGCAGGTGACTCATGAGCTTACCATGTGCAACCTGTGCTTTTGTGGAAAAATGGTAAAAAACAACCTTTTCTGAAGGTTTTCAAGAGAATATTTGGTCTCCAAAATTGTTCCTAACCTACCTATCAAATGGGATATGAATAAGATAATTCCATCCTTCTAAAGTCCCAAATATGTCTCTTACATTCCAAATTTCCTTTTGTGTGACTCGCAGTAATCTCATGAAATGTCGTCATGCGACCAAATGATGTAAGTATCATCACAGACGGAGAAGTGCGAAATTTGGCTATAACACCTGCCTTTGACACAACTTATTGAATAGAATTTGAGGGCATTCGTATTGAAGTGACCCGGTTAAATAAACTTGAAAAATGTGTTATGCTTATTATTTGAATAAAAATTGTTGATTGACAAGCAAATGTCGATTATACTCGATTGATTGAGAAAAGTGAATTAAAGGTATGTTATGAATAAATGGAAGGAATGATGCATTTATTTCCGTAGATGTGAATAAATTCTACTTGTTTAACTAGAACCGAATAAATATGAATAATTAATGATGATATACTTTATATGGTGCAACGCTACTCATGTGCACTTTGAGGGTGTGCAGTGGCAGGTAAAACGAATTACTGAATGACTCTCAAATGGATTAAAAGAGTGTTGTAAAGAACGAGAAATATACATAGGGGTTCGACGACAAACTGTCGACCCTGAAATAGAATTCCATGCACGGTCTGAAGCCCTATCAGCTCATCTGGGTAGAGTTTGTCGTACGGGCAAAGGCCAAAATGATTTGGTCGTATAGAATGTGGTGAGGGGCACACAATAAGGAATATATTATTCCTCAATCACCATTAATCTCCATGGAAATGTAGTCGTATGATTATGGTAATGATTCATAATCGCTACATTGCACTCCCCATGCGAGGACAAGGACAAGGAAGTTGTCAGAAGGACCCATAGATGTGGTACCTAGACAACGACAGGAAATGGAAATACTTGCACACTTGTACTAAAACATTTAGGCACATATTGAATTATGCATATGTAAATGTTGAATTTGAGAATAAATAAAGGATAAAGTATTTTAAATTGAGAAAATATTAAGGGGGGGACCTTTTGAGGTAGAATTCATGTGCATCCATTGATTTAGGAAGACATGCATTGAATTAATATAAAAAATAAATAAATTAGATATATTTTATTTTGGAACAAATCTAGACTGATAGACATCCATGAGTTTAACTCCACACGCACCCACTGATTTAAGGATTGGGATTTTAGGCTAAAGAGGCAACTATACGAGAATTAAGGAACTTATGTGCACTAGTATGTGAGAGTGGAACATGGTTGCATGAGAATGAATATTAGAGAATTAATAAATTAAATTAATTTTGCATGAGACGACACATGTCATCCAAGAATTTTTATTTAAGAAAGGGAGAATGAAGAGGAAATAATCTCTTGCTCCATAATGCTGGATGGATTATGTAATGGAAGTTTGAGATTAGTGTGGTCCATGTGCGTTTCGTTGAGAATTACTCTTGGATTGGGAGATATCTTCTGAGTTTGTGGGCTTGTATGTTCTTTGAGACCCCTATTAGCTCAAGGGACTAGGAGGAAGAAGAATACTCCCAGTATGGTAGCGAGGTCAACTGAGGAGTCATTTGGTACTTTGCCAAGGATTGGTCAGATTGGAGCATAAACAATCTTAACATCTTTGTCAATTCCTGGATCAATCATCACGGAACAGGTTCATTTCAATTTTTTGTTATAATTTTTATATAATTTTTTAAGAAATATTTATTGTAGTGATTTATTTGAGAATGCAATTTACATTTCAGTTATGGTAAACTATATATTTGTTTACAGTTTTGGCTAGGGTCCTGGGGAGGGCCCTACATCATTTCATAGTTTTCCACATAAAATTTTAAAACATCACATCATACTGTTAGGATAGACACTTAGGATATAGTTAAGATCAACTTGTGTGATATAT
Organism: Larix kaempferi; assembly: GCA_027924585.1. Taxonomy (NCBI): domain Eukaryota; kingdom Viridiplantae; phylum Streptophyta; class Pinopsida; order Pinales; family Pinaceae; genus Larix; species Larix kaempferi. The sequence continues at coordinate 2,518,977 of BSBM01000924.1, forward strand.
CCGTTAGGGATAGTGTGTTTCTTTAGTATGCATTAGTATGCATCTGTAAATACTTAATCCGACGGTCACGATATGTTTCCGACATAGAGTGATCCGACGGCTCAACTTCTCTTAGATCAAACCTAACCTTGATCCGTGGCTTAACACCCGATTGGTCCATGATCTCTATTTAAAGAGCATGGAGGGTCATTGTTTAGTTGATCGATTATGAGAAGCTCATTTGTAACTTTCTTTCTTTGCATAATAAATTGTCCCGTAGAAGCTATTTGGCCGGGGCCGTGGAGTGTTTCCCTCAAGAGGGTTTAAACCACGTCAAAACATCGGTGTGTTGATCTGTGATCTGTTTGTGTGAAGTGGTTGCTCTTTGTGTTCGGTCCTTTGGTAGTACCCTGTGTACCCGAACATGGTATCAGAGCTTTTATGAAGTGCCGCTTCCGGTTATGATCTAGATCTTGAACTGCTGTTGCCGAAACTCGAAAGGGTTTCTAGTTCTGGTATTTTTGTGCATTTCGGGGCTATGGGAGGTGTTCCATTGCGTCCAGAGCATCGTTTCCATTGGGAAATAGTTTTCGTTTGATCGAAAACGGTTCTCGGTTGCTCCAGAAACGCGTATTTCATCAGATCTGAAGGTATAATGTTACAGTGACGCATTTTTTTATTTTCTGTTTTTAAAAGGAAAAAAATCTCATAGTTTATCATTTTTTACTGTTAGATTTTTTTTGGGTTCGGATTGTTTCTTTCCCGTCTGCGTATGCTCTTTGCAGTGCACCTTGAGCTATCTCGGCAAATCAGAAACAGAAAGGGAAAGGGTTTTTTCTGTGAGGCACCTGCAACAATAAAATAATACGAATATGCGAAATACCAGAATGACAGAACTCAGAATCACTTTTATATTGATCACAGGCCACTTTGAGGGGGAAACCTCCTATGAGCAAGCTCAATACAAATAACTTCACGGTGCCTTCATAGGTCTCAACACACACTTATATACTAATTCTAGGCGCTAATACTATGGGTTGAAACCATGGGCCGTTACAAACTATGGATCAACAATACTATGGGTGACTTACAAAGCATATGCGCCAACAACAATAACACAAACTATTGATCAACAAATACTACGGGACGACTTACAAAGCATATGCGTCCAACAACAACATACTAACAAAGTAAAGACATGGGTTCCTAACATCCCCTCCCCCTTGAAAAAAGCTTTGCCCTCAAAGCTTTAGATGTGGAAATTGTTGCTAAATCTGAAGGAGTGGTTCCCATGTAGCATCCTCTGGTTGCATGCCGTGCCACTGAATTAAGACCTCTGTGATAGAGCGAGAGTGAAGCTGACACGTGCGCCGATTGAGGATGGCCTCTGGTTCCAAAAGGATGGATCCTTCATTATCCAATTCGGGTAAAATCATTTGGCCGCTGATGTTGGTGCCAAGAACTTTCTTCAGACAAGAGACATGAAAGACTGGATGAATGCGGGAAGAAGGAGGAAGCTCCAATTTATAAGCAATGGACCCAATCTTCTGAAGAATCCGATATGGCCCATAGAACTTTGGAGCGAGCTTATGACGCCCTTTGAGTTTCAAGGAGGATTGTTTGTACGGCTGGAGACGAAGAAAAACCATATTGCTGACTTGAAAAGTGTGGTCCGAACGGTGCTGATCAGCTTGTTGCTTCATGCGATTTATTTCCATGTGAAGATTGTCCCGCAAAATGCGAAGAATCTGATCTCGGTTGCGAAGGACCCTGTCAACTTCCTGAACTGGTGAACTGGTGGGGGTGTATGGAAGAAGAGCTGGAGGTTCCTGACCATAGACTGCTTCATATGGGGTCATTTTAGAGGCAGTGTGGTAAGAGGTATTGTACCACCATTCAGCGAGAGGGAGCCACTTTGCCCACTAATGTTGTTGTTCCGAGGTGAAGCAACGAAGATAAGTTTCCAAGCATTTATTGACAATTTCAGTCTGACCATCTGTTTGTGGGTGATTGTTGGCCCGGTTTTGCAACCAGGCTTAGTGCTATGGGCACCTGCTAACTAGTAGCAGCAGTTTCAATGGAAATAAATAACAATAAACTAATTAAACAAGACTATTCATGGATCTAAGCAAAGATATTAAACAAATAACTAAAATAATTTAAAATCAAGAACAAGAACATATAAAATAAAGAATTTGTATTGAAAGAATGGGGCAAGCAAGTGCTTGCGGAATCAATACCTCTAATGGTGAGGTTGAATGGCTCCAAGGATGAGCAACTCCAATCTCCAATGGTCTCTTCTCCAATGTGGTTTGCAATGGCTAAAATGCTCAGGGGAGATTTCAGCAGCATAAGGATGAGATGATGGATGGATGTGAAATGAGGAGCCCCTACCACCTTTTTATAGGTTTTGGTGGTGGGAAATACCATTTGTGGTTTTGTGGAAACCAAATGGTATTGACCAACATGGTTTAGGTACTTTTCCCTCCTTTTTCCTTTTTTGAATAAAAATAATATTTTAATTCCCTTTTTAATATTTTTGGGAATTTGGACCCTTTTTGAGGGTTTTTTATGATTTTCTTGGAAAAATAATCTTTTTTAATGGAAAAAGGGGTGTACTAAGGTCTTTTGGTGACCTTTTGTTGGTTTCAGAGGCTCAGATGGTGGAAAAGTGGACAAATGGGTCATGTGAATAAGGGAATGAGCTAGTGAGCACTTTTTAGGTGTTAACAGATTGCCCCCTGATGTGTGAGGGCAGGAGCTCATCGTATGGCCGATAGACATCATAGTTCTTTTGTCCTTTTTTCTGGGGTTTAGGGGAGAGAAGAGACCGGTTGGAGACTGGAGCCACGACCCTTGGAAGCTGCAAAAACAAAAATATTACATGGCCTCAATATGAATGAGGTATAATCTCTGATAAAGGACGAGGCGGGCATTCCCATGCTCGTATCAAGACTTATACAAAACAATTAGTCCCAAGAAGGGGGATCTAATACATAAAGAAATATATTGGTACATCATAATGGTCCAGAGGGGACATTATTTTGGGATGTACTCCTGATCATAACGGATCTCAATGACTGATACACTGGAATAACTGAGGAACTGCTGAAACTGAAGGTGTCCAACATCTGTAGGGACTCAAAGACTATGAGTCATCTCTGAGAAATAATGTAACTGTATACTCAAGGGAGTATGAAACCGGGGTAAATCTGAATACTGTCGCCATGCGCAACCCGGATATGTATAGAAAAAGTGTAACTGGTGTTATCCATAGGAAGACTCTCAAATGTGGAGGAGTCAGGAGGTATCCGGGGTCTTCGACTAATAACTGAACGGACCAATACCCTGTGCGAGTCTCAACAATGCGATCAAGGTGTTGAAGTCGAGCATGTGAGAAACAACCATTTGGAGAGGAACTGAGGATTCCTCTCGAAATGATTCGTAGGCACTCATCATAAATGGGGATGAGTCCAAGACACAGGGACCTCTAGGTCTATCCTCTGGAATAAATGTGGTTGTCGTCGACAGAGGGAGACCAGCAACTAACAAGGCAATGATGTTTCCTTGATAGGAGCACGAGGTGCATAACTGAAGTGATGTAGTACTGCTGGTAGGACTGACATACTTGTGGGGGTGGGAAATAACTGGGTCAAAAATGGGTAGACTCAAACTTCCTTTGTTCAGAGCATGATGACATGGTTGACCTGGCAGCGTAGGGAACTGACTTGTAGGTGTGGGGGTCATTGCTTTGACTGAATGGTATATACTGACTCTGGGGGGGGAGGACAAGCTGATGGTAGCTGTCGAGGGAGTTTTAGAGTGACATACTGCAGAATACTCTGAACAAAGGCGACCAAAATGGGGAAGCTGCTATGTGAGTAGATGTGATCTGTCGTGGCGCCAAGAGGCACCATTGATTCCTTCTTCGTAGTTTTAATGAGCTCCAAGAAGGGATAAAAAGTGTGCTCTAAAATGGTACAGTCCTGTGGATTTTATGAGCCCAGGACGGCTCATGCTCATGGTTGCTTTCATGTTTAGAGAGTCTGAAAGTGGTAAGTGGACTCTATTGGTTTTTCTTTTTCGTAAGTTTAGTCTCCAAGGCCCGAAAAAGCATAAAATGATGCGGATGGAGTACTCTTCTAGCCGATGTGACTAGAGTATACCTTTTTCGTAATTAGTCTACGAGGTCCGGAAAAGGGGTAAACTTATACCAGGTAGACGCCCTTTCAGATACGTTTAGCGAGCATGAAAGGAAGCAAGATTGCTCGGTGATCTTTTCATTGTTATAGGAGTCAGAAAAGAGCTTAACAGAAACTCCCTAAGTGCCTTTTTCGTAAAAGGGGTTGCTCGGCCCGAAAAAGGGATAAAATTATACCAAACAAAAATAGATTGATGAGGGTGAGAAAAGGTCTCAAGCATCGTCATCAGTGCAGAAAACTGGATCCGGTGACATAAGGATTGTCGGAAACGGAGAACGGCCGATGTGGCACGCAAACCGAGGTGACGAGGGGGCGTGGAAAAAGTGGCCGAAAAATCTAAAGGTGAGAGTGAGAAATTATCTCAAGCATCATCACGAGTGCGGAAAACTGAATCCGGTGATATAAGGCACGTCGAAAACGGAGAACGACCGATGTGGCACGCAAACCGAGGTGACGAGGGGGGCATGGCAAAAATGCCCGGAAAATCTAAAGGTGAGAGCGAGAAATGATCTCAAGCGTCATCACGAGCGCGGAAAATGAATCCGGCGATATAAGGCACGTCGAAAACGGAGAACGGCCGATGTGGCACGCAAACCGAGGTGACGAGGGGGGCATGGAAAAAATGCCCGGAAAATCTAAAGGTGAGAGCGAGAAATGATCTCAAGCGTCATCACGAGCGCGGAAAACTGAATCCGGCGATATAAGGCACGTCGAAAACGGAGAACGGGCGATGTGGCACGCAAACCGAGGTGACGAGGGGGCGTGGAAAAAATGCCCGGAAAATCTAAAGGTGAGAGCGAGAAATGATCTCAAGCATCATCACGGGCTTGGAAAAATGAATCCGATGATATCAAATATATCAAAAACGGAGAGCAACCGAAGTGGTACGCAAACTGGGGCAACAAGGTGTCGGGACACAATGTTGATATTGGTCCTGGTGAGAGCGAGAAATGATCTCAAGCATCATCACGGGCACGGAAATATGAATCCGGCAGTGCAAATGGTGCGAAAAACGGAGGTCATAAGGACTCCGGAATGGTTAAAGGAAAGAACTAGGTTAAAAAATGGCTACAAATAAAGGTGATCCCACCAAGCGAAGGATGCAGTGGTGGGGAGAAATGATGACCCGTGGGGGCAAAATACTAGGTGTATCAAATCAACTGAAATATACACGTGACACATGACCTCAAAAATGGTTGAGATCACGAATATGAAAAAGTGAGCAGGGTTAATGACCTGCCCCCATGCTATGTGCATGGGGTTTGTGATTGTGGATCACATATGTGTTGGTTTGAACGATGGGCTCATTGAGGTGTTGAGATAGAGATGATGGGGAAGGTTCAAAATGATTGATCATGCCCCCTATCCCGGGGTCGAGGTAATCTATAATGCCCCCTAACTCAGAGGTGTCAATGTGGTGCAGATGTTGTCTCAGAGAGAGATCAATAGGGCATTGAGCAACTGCTGGCGGGGTGTTATACCATGAGGCTGTGGGTCGTGGTGGCATACTGAAGTGATGATATGATGATGGGGGATTCCCGTTGTGGGGTGGATGCCCCCAGTATCTCCGACGAGGATCACGAGGATGATGAGTAGGCAAGGTTTTGGGCCTGCCCCCATGTTGTGGACATGTGGTTTCCTGGTCGATTTTAAAGGGTTGAACCTGTGTGTCAAAGGGATCAATGGAAGGGGCCGACCAGACAGAGGGGTATCCAGTGGAGATCGTATAAATGGCGGGGTCAAGGTCATGCATTTCAGTATCTGACCAAGTAAAGACATCAGTGAATTCTTGGAATAGTTGTTGGTATTCTCCGATCTCATGCTAACTGTGGGAGGTTCCTAATGTGATGGTATGAAGGGCACCAAGTGGGTCAGAGATGTCAATGTGGATGACGGGAGAAATATCGACCATGGGATCCGTTAACCAGTCGATTTTAGTAGGAAGGAAATCCTTGGACTCAACCGCGGATTTGGTAACGGTGGTGGATGAAGTCTCTTCCAGGAGGAAGTATGGACGATGGTGCATGTCTTCCCCGGGATAATCAAAGGTAGTAGGAGTCTCGAGAACCTCTTCATCATTGCGGGAGCTTTGAGTGGTCAAATCGAGTGATGAGGTAGTGGTAGTCGAAGAGATCATGTAGATGGTGTTAATCTCTCCGGATGAGGATGATGCGGGAGGGTAGATCTCCTCGATAGTAGGGGGTGCCGTCTCAAGGTCCAAATTGTTCATCTCGTAGAGGGCTGCTCTGTAATCTGGGATGTCAGGACAGTGATGGGAGTAGTGGCCGTAAATACCGCATATCGCACATGGGTGGTTGGTACGCAGTGATTTATCGCGAGGCATGGGGTTTGGATCTAGTTTAACCACCGGGATGTTGGGGTCGTCGTCCAACATTTGCATGTGTTCCTGCAATGCAGGTAACTGTGGACACTGATGGGTTGGATGGCCTAACTCATCACACAGCGAGCATTTTGGAGGAGCACGAAATACAGAGGCAGGTTTAATTGCCTTGGGTGGGGGTACCGCAGTGTATGGTTGTGGGCCTCTGCCCCCAGTGGGTCTGATGAGTGGAGGGGGATTCGTCGATGAAGAAGGAGTAGTGATACCGGGAGGTGGTTGGGTAGAAGTAACAATGGGTTGCACCGGTTGCAGGATGACATTTGGTGTCGGCGGTGGAACTGGAGGCGAAATATACCACACGAGTAATCCCAATGTTAACCCGGGTAGACTAAGGGTAGCCATATACGGAGCGCTTACTACACCCGAAGGAGGAAATAGAAAGGGGATTGTGTGGATGGGTGTAACCCCAATGTGACTAGGGACCACTGGTGGTTTAGGGAACAAAGGTGGTTGATTACCGGGTGGTTGTGTATTCTGTGAAAGAGTACAAAGGTTCGCGACGTGGGTCTCCGGTGACAGTGGTGGAATGGCCTGGAAAGTAGAGGTCATCGGCGCCTCGGAGTAAAGTCCAGGTCCTATTGAGGAAATGAATGAGGTAGTCGCACCACAAACAGGTTGTTCAACCATGGGGAGAACATTTTCAGGTGTGGCAGGGGCCTTGGGATCGTAATAGGTGAGCTGGTCGACCTTGACCACGCGTCCCTCATGGGGGAATTGCATGGTGCGAAATACGGATGAGGCAACAGCCCGCATGGCGTACATGTAGCTGCGACCAAGTAAAAGGTTATAGTCTAGTTGGGCATTGATGACCTCAATGTCAATGAGCACGGTTTTACCCGCCAGCTGGACAGGGACATTGGCTAAAAGACCTTGGGGTTGAGCCGAACGGCCGTCATAAGCTCGTAATGCAGTGGTGGACTGCTGGAGAGTAGGGGATCCCAACTTCTGCCAAACGAATGTGGACATGACGCATGTGGAGGCCCCTTCATCGATAATGCACCGATGGATGACAAGATTCCGAACAGAAACGGAAACTTGGAATGCTAAAGAGGACGGTAGGCGTGGTTCAGACTGGTCTAAATCGAATGCGATCAGCAGTGAATCATTGGGGTCTATGGCGCCGATGGCAGAGAGCAAAGTTTTGCGCTGCGAAGGACAGTTCTTCAAAACCTCTAAAGCAGACATGGCTGCAGGAGACTGGGCTAAGTCGTCTACGATGTTGTAATTCGACGCAGCGCGAGCATTGGGATTACTGTTGATGCGACGAAGTGGGAAGTGAGGTGCTTTAGAAGCACCATCAAGTGGAGCCGGAGGTATACGTAACGTTTGATCTGTGGGATTAACGTTAGTGTTTTTGTCGGCGGGAGGGGCTTCAGAAGTGGAGCCATATTGGTTCCTTCGGGTTTGGAGGTTGGCATCGGCAGTCGACATCATCAACAAATGGTGAGTAGCTAAATCGAACATGGGTTGATCGGGGGCTGCATAAGTGATCTGTTGTGGTGGCACGTTGCCCTGAGGGGGGGCTAACAGCTGAGTGTTCACTACACCCTGGTTTGGAAAGGGGTTTTGCAGCACCAAGGGTTGATGTTGAGGTGGTGGAGAGTTGGGTGGCGGCTGAGGAGCCGCTTGCTCTTGACGATGTGCATCGTCGGTCCAAAGTTGCCGAGCTCGCTCCAAATGTGGGCAAGAATGCGTGTAATGACCATAGACTCCGCAGATAGAACAAGGGTGGTTTGTTCTGAGGTTATTATTTCTAGGCTGCTTAGGATTCCGATCCGGATTGCGGTTGGGAGGAGCAGCATTGTTATTCTGCGGAGGATTGGGAGGTGGAGGACCTTGCTGATGTTGTTGGTTATTTTGGTATTGGGGCTGGTGTTGTTGTGCGTACACATGCCCTTGAGCATTGGGGGGATTCTGAGGAGCCGCAGGTGCGGGAGCAGGTTGCGGTGGATAGTATGCAGGTGGAGCTGGAGGTGGTCCAGTTGCCTGCTGGGGTTGTTGGTACGCCTGAGATGGTGGAGGTGTGAGGTTAGCTGGTGCAACCGGTTGTGGGTAATGCATGAGCTGTTGTGGGAATTGCATGGGGTTTTGTACCGTAGGTTGAGCATAGTATGTAGGAGGTACATATGCTGATGGCGCTTGGCCATAACAATGTTGTGGACAAGAGGGTCCATGAACGTGATGGGTCTGGTTTGTTGGAGCATAAGAAGTTGTCGCTCCGGAACTAGATGTAGCCCTAGAAAGGTCTGGGGTGGGCATGGTGCTCACCATACTGAAAGGTTTTGCTTGCGGTGTAATTTGGCCAATAATGCCATCAGCGGCATGTGATGCCCCCGGTGTGTCACCGCGTGCAGAGTCACCTCGTGGGGCGTCAGGTATGATCGTGTATAGGTAACCTGACTGGGCATAGATAAGATCAAACTGTTGGGCCTTAAGGATGGCCTCCTCCTCAGACTGGGGTCTTTCAGATGCTACATCCTTCGCAATGAGAGGAAGGAGGGATTTAAGGAACCAGTCTAAAAAGATTCGGTCGTCTAATTTGATCTTGCATAGGCTTCGGCGCCGACGCCAATCATGAATATGGTCAGTGATATGCGTGGCCGTGTTCTGTCTGCAAGACAGTAGGATTTCGACGCCCGCATCGTAGCGGACAGGTAGCTGGAAGAACTGTAGGAAATTCGAGGCAAGGGAGGTAAATGTGGCATGCGTCCCATGGGGCTGCTCGATATACCATTTGGCTGCGGAGCCAGTGAAGGTGCGTTGTAAAAGCCGTAGGCGGATTGAGTCATCCACTATGGAGTTGGAGGAACACCATAAATGGAAGGACATGATGTGATTCTGGGGGTCTTCTCCTGCCTTACCCTCAAACTTAGGGATGTCAGAGGGAAGCTTAGTGGGCATATGGGGCCAAGCAGGATCATGTCTGATGGGGTCATTTGTGAGCCTAGCTAAATCTGGCAGGTTCAGACTTGCCATGTATGGTAGACTAGCAGATGTGGTGATCGGAACTGGGACATCCCTAGCCATTGTGGTATGGTGTAGGGGTCCAGTAGCGCCTAAAGGTATGTTAGGTATGGAGGGTATGTTCCCTCCAATAGGTGTAGTCTGGTGTGGGCCAGCGCCTCCAAGTGCAACTTGGGTTACACTTGGGTTAGGAATCGCACTAGGGATTCCTGGGATAGTACTTCCAAGTGCAACATGGGTTGCGCTTGGGTTGGGAATCGCACTAGGGATTCCTGGGATGGGGTTTGTAGAAACCAAAGGGGGTATGACCCCCATGTTGGGCATGCCCATGACAGGTGGTGGCCCTGTGCTAGGCATTCCTGAATGTGGAGTGTTACCCATATTGGGCATACCCAAGGGGGTGGTTGTTGCCGTGGATGGTACTACCGCAGAAGGGTCTGCGGATGTCTGACCTATGGTAGATGTAAATAGTGGATCAAATGGTGTTCCAGACATAATTGTGGTTGGTGGTAACTCGGTTGGGTTTTCGGATTCTACCTCCAAATCAAAGGTGAAGTGGGGTATGTCAGAATCGGATGACCGTCTAATTGATTGACGTTGTGTCGAATCAAGGGATAATGCTCTGCGTCCGTGACGTGGAGAGCCAAGTGGACTAAACTCTGGGAGTTCGCCCTGTAGACGACGAGAACGTCTAGAATTCTCAATGGTGAGAATATGTTTTTTATGTAAAAATTTGTTTTAAGTATCCGGTGGTGATATATATGTAAAAGACTCAAAACCCTAATGCAACCAAGGGTGCAAGAAGGGGAGTGAAAAAAGAAGGCTCACAGGCCAAAAAATCAATCCTCAAAAAATGCACTTATCCTAGCAGCTGTGCTACAATAAGTGGAGGAATGCAACCACTGGTCAGAATACCAACATGCAAGCGGCTCCTAGCAAAAAATAGGTGTAACTAGACTCAATAGGTGGTAAAGATCATGCAAACACCTAATCTAAAAGTATTGTGACTCAAACAGACGATATCCTCTGCAAGGTGATGAAATCCAAGTCAGACAATATGAATGTTGAGACAACGGCTAGATATCCCCCTACCGGGAGGGACACCGGGTAATCAATCCTAAAAGACAGGCTACTAGGATACTCCGTTCATGACGCATCGAGAAAAGGTAACTCTGCCGTTTGGTCCTTTGATCGCAATATCCCAATACAGGGATATCCCGAGAACTGCGAATGGTAGCCCTTTGGTTACTGAATGGGTTTCGGTATCCCACTCAGGCTTCCGGAACCATCCTCGCGACTTCAACCCTCCTAGGGGAGAGGCCTTCCCACAAACCGGTTGTGACCGCGCCAAAAAGTACTAAGAGATTTTAGCTCCCTAATTGGACAACTTCTATGTCTCAGATGTATGAACTGAGGGGTGTTATTGGAACACCTATCCCCCCAATACTACCTAGCTACAAGAATTCTTTTAGTGTTCCCCAAGTGGGGTTAAGAGTGTGTTCAAATTAGGGTACGTTTTAAGTGTTAGTTCAATTAAGTGATCGTGTGAGTGCACGTGAGGTGTTGTAAACTGAACTTGAAAAAATTAAATGCTTTAAGGGAAATTTTCAAAAAATAAAGGATTTTTCGAAAATAAAAAGCAAATATTTAAGACTTTTTTCACTAAAAGGAATTAATATGCTTTTTCAAAAAATAACTCAAAAAATAAAGGATTTCTTGGATTTATGAAAGCAAATAATAAACTCCTTTTTAAAAGAAATAAATGGATTTCTTCGTTTCAAGAAAAATTGCTAAGGGCAAGATTCTAAAGAAGTAAACAAGAAAAAATTTGAATCTAGATGAAAATGCAAAATGAGTCTTTCTTTCACTTTCTTGAAAATTTTTAAAAAGATTTCTAGATATGCACTTTAAATAGTAAATTTTTTTTCTATGGCTGTAAAATATGAAGAATCTAATACTGTAAAAAATGTGCCAAAATGGGTGAACTGAAGTGATAAATAACACTAAAATACAATATTAGATAAATTTCTATGGAAAATTTCTTAAATCTAATAGCATATTTCGATTCCTTGATCGAAAACACCCAATTTGAAAAAAAAAATCGTTTCAAACGGAGTTCGGGAGAGGGAGATATGGTCGTTTGAAAATTGAGCTGCGCGGCCAAAAAATGACATGGACCGCGCGGGTTTTGGGCTAAAAGTCGCGATGGACCGCGCGGGTTTTGGACCAAAAGTCGCGATGGACCGCGCGGGTTTTGGGCCAAAAGTCGCGATGGACCGCGCGGGTTTCTGTCGCACAGTCATGATGGACCGCGCGGGTTTCTGGCAAAAAGCCGCGATGGGCCGCGCGAAAAAAACGCAGAAAAGTCGCGATGGACCGCACGACTGTCTGGAAAAAAGCCGCGAGGCGGAAGCCGTGCACGGAAACCGAGAAACGAACCCGAAAATTGAAAATTTTGGGCTGTTTATGGGGCCAAATCTCAGAACAGCAATGGATCTGCTGTCTAAGATGGCAGATCTATGGATCTAAAGGTTAAAAACTCAAAAAAAACTAAGATTTAAAGGCAAAATTAGAGATCTAAAGTTCAAACCAAAGCGAAGTCGCCAAAAACTGTTGGCCCGGTTTTGCAACCAGGCTTAGTGCTATGGGCACCTGCTAACTAGTAGCAGCAGTTTCAATGGAAATAAATAACAATAAACTAATTAAACAAGACTATTCATGGATCTAAGCAAAGATATTAAACAAATAACTAAAATAATTTAAAATCAAGAACAAGAACGTATAAAATAAAGAATTTGTATTGAAAGAATGGGGCAAGCAAGTGCTTGCGGAATCAATACCTCTAATGGTGAGGTTGAATGGCTCCAAGGATGAGCAACTCCAATCTCCAATGGTCTCTTCTCCAATATGGTTTGCAATGGCTAAAATGCTCAGGGGAGATTTCAGCAGCATAAGGATGAGATGATGGATGGATGTGAAATGAGGAGCCCCTACCACCTTTTTATAGGTTTTGGTGGTGGGAAATACCATTTGTGGTTTTGTGGAAACCAAATGGTATTGACCAACATCGTTTAGGTACTTTTCCCTCCTTTTTCCTTTTTTGAATAAAAATAATATTTTAATTCCCTTTTTAATATTTTTGGGAATTTGGACCCTTTTTGAGGGTTTTTTATGATTTTCTTGGAAAAATAATCTTTTTTAATGGAAAAAGGGGTGTACTAAGGTCTTTTGGTGACCTTTTGTTGGTTTCAGAGGCTCAGATGGTGGAAAAGTGGACAAATGGGTCATGTGAATAAGGGAATGAGCTAGTGAGAACTTTTTAGGTGTTAACAGTGATACCCTGAACTCATCTTCAGTTTGGTGCTAGTGTGGCGAAATAGTTCTGTCCAAAAATGACTAGTGAAAGTCGCATCACGATCTGAGACAATGGAAGAAGGGATGCCATGAAGACGAAAGATCTGGTCCATAAAAATTTGAGCGACGGAGGAGGTTGTATAGCGATGGATGAGAGCACAAAAATGACTATATTTGGAGAGACGATCAACCACAACGAGAATCGCTATCTTGCCGCCAGATTTAGGGAGCCCTTCAATGAAATCCATAGAAATATCTGTCCAAATTCGTGTAGGTATGGGAAAGGGTTCAAGCAATCCTGGAAGGAGTGTTGTTTCACCCTTATTGCGTTGGCAGGTATCACATTCGGCCACCATCTGTTGAATTGTCCTTTTCATGCCTTGCCAAAAGAAGTTACGCCGTGCTCTTTCATATGTTTTGAGGAAGCTAGAGTGCCCAGCCGATGGAGAAGCATGGAGTTCATAGAAGACAGCCTGTTGAAGATCTGTGCTCTGGGGAAGCAACATACGACCCTTGTATCGCAGAGAAGCACCATCCCAAGAGTAATGTGGGACAGCAGAAGGATTTTTGGTCAAGCGTTGGATAATCTGAGATAAGGAAGAGTCATTGACATAACCCTGTTGAACAGATTGCAACCAATTTGGAACATGCATAGAAATAGCTGAAAGAGAACCTTGGGTATCAAATGTGCGAGAAAGAGCATCTGCCACAATATTGTCTTTACCCTTCTTGTAAGTGATCTCATAGTCATAAACCATGAGTTTGCTAACCCATTTCTGTTGTGCCAGGGAGGAGACATGCTGGTCCAAGAAATATTTCAGACTCTGGTGATCAGTCTTGATGCAGAAATGATTCCCTAATAGGTATGGACGCCACTTCTGTACTGCATGCAAAATAGCCATTATTTCCTTCTCATAGGTAAAGGCAGCTAAATTCTTACCTGAAAGGGCTTTGCTGGTGAACGCAATGGGGTGTTCATCTTGAAGGAGAACAACACCAAGTCCATTGCCGCAAGCATCACTCTCAATAGTGAAGGGTGTTAAATTTTCTGAATTTACTTCAATCTGATCTAGGATCTTAACTGAGAGAACAACATGTACAGCATATCTACAACATATCAATCATGGAGACAATAATGCAAGCACACAAGAGACACAAAGATTTACTTGGGGAAAACCATAAAGGTGAAAAACCCCAATAACTTCCTCAGAGATAGATAGAGCAATGATACAACCAACCAAGAGAGATAGCCATAACCTAGCAGCAGATCCTCCTCCTCCATAAGTGCGCCAATCCTCCTTGAGTGCATGTGTGAGAAGTGAGTGAGCAAATAGAGTGCCTCCCGCACTCTATTTATACTTGAATTGACTTGCCTTTTTACCTAACTCATGTAGGCTCGAACTTAACCACATAACATAATGCTGAGTGGGCCGACCCCCAATAGGGTGGTCTAATAACCCTTTGACCCACATGACTTATACAGGGCCGACCCCAAATAAGGTGGTCTAATAACCCATCAAGTATAAGTTACGACACTTACAATATAAATGACGACACTTCCTTATAGAGGAATAATACCATCTCTATAGGAATACAATATACATATATGTGAAATACATTCCGAAGTTACATATACATCAACACTCCCTCTTAACTAGGAAGGTATTTCTCAGCACAGTTCTTCTAGCACAAGTCATCTTCTCTGGATCATCGTAACTGGATAATCGTCATCGAGTCATCATCATCGTCACTGCTGCTGCTATCTCAATCAATCTCTGAATCTACTCGTCATAGGAAGTTCTACAGAGCCAGTCCTTTTTCATACTGGATGTAGGCCCACCACCTGTAGGTCTTCGTCATCACTGGCCATACTGTGGAATCCTCAGGACTTATTACGTGCGTCACAAAACCTGGCTGCAGCATCCCAGGCTATTACGAGCACACAGCTCTACCTATAGGATCTCCCAGGAGCACATTACATGTGACCCATCACAAAACCTGGCTGAAGCATCCCAGGCTGTTACGAGCATGCAGCTCTACCTGTCGGATCTCCCAGGAGCACATTACATGTGATCTCACCACAAAACCTGGCTGAAGCATCCCAGGCTGTCACGAGCACACAGCTCTACCTGTCGGATTTCCCAGGAGCACATTACATGTGGTCCACCACAAAACCTGGCTGAAGCATCTGAGGCCTTTTTCATCCTGTCCAGATCTCCCAGGAGCATATTACATGTGGTCATGGCAAAACCTGGCTGAAGCATCTGAGGCCTTTTTCATCCTGTCCAGATCTCCCAGGAGCAAATTACATGCCATAGGACAAAACCTCGCAAGAGCATCTGCCAGATATCCCAGGGAACCGAATTACATGCCATAGGAAAAACCTCGAAAGACTATCTGCAGATCTCCCAGGGCACAAATTACATGTCCTCCCAAGCAAAACCTCGCAAGAGCATTTGCCAGATGTCCCAGGGCACCGAATTACATGCCATAGGCAAAACCTCGAAAGACCATCTGCAAATCTCCCAGGGCACAAATTACATGCTTTCCTGCACAACCTGATCCACGGCCATAAAGTATCATCTGATACTCATCAAACATCATCCTGATGTACACATGATCATCCTGATCATCATCACTGCAACATCCTGCTGCATGTCATCTGGAGAAGCTCGTCATCCACAATCATCCAAGTATCCACCTGATACATACATAGATACATGATCCACACAATGTATCCATCAACATACATGATCCACCTGATCATACAAGGATACATGATCCACACAATGTATCCATCAGCATCCATGATCTACCTGATCATACAAGGATACATGATCCACACAATGTATCCATCAGCATCCAACATGATGCGTTCATACAAAATACATACACATGATCCATCCGATCATATCCAGCATCCAACATGATGCATATACAAAATACATACACATGATCCAACCGATCATATCCAGCATCCAACATGATGCATATACATGCATATAATGATCCAACTGATCATATCCAGCATCCAACATGATGCATACACAAAATACATATAATGATCCAACTGATCATATCCAAGCAGAAACCAGAACATCCTCCTGATGTTCATCATTCAGCGCTTACATCCACAGCCATGTGAAGGATCCCCCTTCCAACATGCTTGGAATGGCTTCAGCAAATGTGCTCATCACTTCTTCCTCGAAGTGTCCTCGATCTAAAGCATGCCAAGCCTCTCTCTAAAGTACTCGAACTTCACCCTGGCTAGTGGCTTCGTCAGCACATCTGCAATCTGCTCGTCCGTCGCAACATACAGGAGCTTCACAGCTCCTCTCTGCACCATATCCCTGATATAGTGATATTTGATCTCTATGTGTTTCGACCTGTCATGAAACACTGGGTTCTTGGATAGCTTCACACAACTCTGGTTATCACAGAAGATACCAGTAGCATCTAGCGGGAGATCAAATAACTCAGACAGTAGCTTCCGTAGCCATACTGCCTCACAACTAGCTGAACAGGCTGCAACATACTCAGCCTCTGCTATACTCAGTGCTACACAGGACTGCTTCCTGCTAAACCAAGAGATCACACCTGATCCCATATTGAAGCAACACCCAGATGTGCTCTTCCTATCTGCAGCACTGCCAGCCCAATCTGAATCAACATAACCCTGCAGGTTAAACTTTTGATTCGCTTCATACTTGAGCCCATAATTCACTGTACCCTTCAGGTACCTCAGAACATGCTTTACAGCAATTAGGTGAACACTCCTCGGATCCATTAGGAACTGGCTCAATGTGTTCACAGCAAATCAAATGTCTGGTCTCGTGTTCGTCAGGTACATCAAGGACCTAATCATCTGACGATACATGGAGACATCAACTGGCTCAGATGAAGCGTCACATAGAAGCTTCAGATTCGATGCCATAGGTGTGGACATATCCCTGCAGTCCATCATCCCGAACCTCTTCAGGATCTCTACTACATACTTCCCTTGTCCAAGGAAGATTCCATATGCACTCTGCCACACTTTCATGCCAAAAACAAATAGTGCATCATCCCCAAGTTCTTCATCTCGAACTTGGCAGTAAGCTTCCACTGCATGTCGGCAATCAATCTATCTTCATCTATAACAAACAGGTTATCCGCATACAGAAGTAGTATCACTGGATTGCCTTCCTCAACCTTGTAGTAAAGGTTGGAATCCGCTTTACTCTTGGTAAAGCCCAACTGGATAGAAAGCTGTCTATCCTACCATACCAAGTTCTGCACACATATATGACTACACCATGCTGTCTTGAAATCCATCTGGTGCATCTTCTATTTCATCACTTTTGTATTTCTCAATGCTGCCATCTGTGACATGCTTGATCTGATAGTTCCATTTGGAAGTCACAACAGACTTCCCTTCAGTTCTTGGGACCGCATCCCAAACATCGTTCTTCATGATCGACAGATCATGGCATTCCATTTCTTCATCCCAGATCCTGGGAACTTCAATATCTTCAATAGATATTTTTGTTGCTGGAGCAAATGTTGTAGTCCTTTTGTAGGTGAAGATATACAGTCTTTCCTACAAAACAGGTTAAATTGCATGATTAGAAACATCTCACAATTTTCAGAACAAATTCTTACACATAAAGAAATATGTCATACAATCATGCAATTGTCTTAGCCAATGCTTCAATACAACATTTATCCATATCCCGTAACTTTCTAGATGCCTTCCAATCTCTACCAGAACATTGTTAAGAGTGTGCACAACTCCCAACATGTCAGCAAAGAGGTTTCATTCTAGATAAGTAGCAATGGAATGTTGTACAGTTCCATAGGCCACTTACCCATGTATATTAGTAGTATACTGTTCATCAATGCAATTATTCTAATATGCATAATACACAACCTAATTCTACGAACATCAGTATATGCATGATTGAACAGTATTATTTAAGAAATGACAATTCAAATACTTATCTTTGTTTGTTCGTTGGGTGGACTCCCTCTGAGTCTTCGCTTCCTTGCAGGAGCTACTGGAGTCCTAATCTGAAGTAGCTTCTTCTACACCTTTCTGTTGTGGGATGTAGAGAGATGTTCAACTCCCTCTGAATATCTGCATCCATTCATAAACCACTGGAGTGTACTCCCTCTTGATCTTTGCTTCCTGGATTACCTGTCCTTGAACTTACATTCATCCTTGGTTCCTATGCATGCTTATTAGTATCATGAATGTGTTATCCTTGTGATCTCATATAAAATCATACATTCATTAGTATACTATTAAAACACAATAATCTCAAGCATGTATAGTCATGATCATTTCAAACAGAAATAATAAGCATTAGCATTCAAGGTTTATGTAAGATTCTTATGGTTAGTCAAATCATAAGAAACATAAAATGTCTAAACCTGTAATTACTCAAACCTATGACTCTTCAGGTTAGTTGAATCATCAATCAAGATAAGAGATATATTATGCATAAGACCTGTGATTATTCCAACCTATACCTTCATGATTCTTCTGGTTAGTCATATCATCAATTAAGGTAAGAAACATAATATGCATACAACCATGATTATTCAAACCTATGACTTCATGAATAATCATTATCAACAATAGTATAAGATTCTATCCCAAGGTAGGATTCTATCTTGATATAGGAAAAACATACCTGGATTAGCATGCTAGCTATTTATGTCTAACATACCCGCATAATGTCTTCTGGTTCTCTTTAGTGACTTGTGCTAGTAACCTGCATGTCTCATAAGTTAACCATTATAAAACCAAGTTATACATACCTCGAGAATGGATCTCTTATGAGATCCATGGCAATGGATGAATCTTTGTCCTCATGTCATCATGATCATATGTTCTTGAACCAGAACATGATTTGTCTTCTTGGTGTACCTTTCATGTTAGTAGACAACATAAAACTCATACAACATCACAATGTGTTAGTACAAACATAAGTTTCATACTCCTAATAAATGAATGACTTCTATCATGCATTCATAATTTTATTAAGGTGATATGATAAGTCTAAAATCAAGATTGTACTAACCGTGATAACATGAAGACAAACATACCATAAACTTAATTATGAACAAATCTCAAAACATACCTTGATGAGTCATACCTGTCGAGATCACTTGTAATCTTCTTATGTAAGTCCTTAGCCTCATCTCCCTCTGAAACAGGAACTTCTTCACTTATGCAAGTGACCAATCCATCTTCTTCTAGGATCAACCCAATCCACTTGATTTGAAAGAACTGGACCTGGAGCTGGATATGGGTTTGTCAGAGAGACCCCAAAAATTCAAACTTTGAATTTCAAACTTCCGAAAGGATAGGAATATGTGCCTTGATGAACTGATCAAACTGGTATATTCAGAATTTGAAGACTGCAAAGTTTTACTCCTCAATTTTGCCTTTGAAACTTCCAGATTCACTGGACGTGAACCTGAACTGGGGTTTGATGAAGCCCACTCTTCTACCCAATCAAAAATGTTTGATCCAAAGCTCTAAGCTTCTATTTTTTTGAGGAGCTTCCAGCCGTGGTCACAGATTTCAAAAATTCCCATTTTTACAGAAGCCCTAATTTTCCATTTTTCTGATCAAAGTCCCGAACTAGGGTCTGATCAAACCCGGCCTTCTACCCAGCCAAAAATTCTGATCTTGGTCTCTAAATTTCTATTTTGATGAGTAGCATCCAGCCGTGGTCTCCGATTACAAAAATTCCAACTTTCTTCAAAGCCCTAAATTCCGGAAGCCATGAATGAAGGTACCAAAAAAATAATTCTGTTTTGACAGAAATATGTACCTGATTGTTTCTGGTGTAACTCCGAAATTTTTAATCCATAGGGTCTGAAAAAGTTTTCTGAGATAGCCTGACCTGTTAGCTTTCCATCCTAACAGGTCTGACCTCAATTGGATGTTCTGAGAGAGAGTTATGCCAAATGTCGCAACGTGACCTGTTTTGGGAAAATACAGGAGAGCGAACTTGTACAGCGTGCCACGTGTCACTGTTTGACCTTCGGCCTCTGAAAACGTTTTCTGAGATAGCTCTGCCTGTTATCTTTCCATCCTGACAGGTCTGACCTCAATTGGATTCTCTGAGAGAGAGATATGCCAACTGTCGCAACGTGACCTGTTTATGGGATAATACAGGAGAGCGAACTTGTACGGCGTGCCACGTGTCACTGTTTGCCCTTCGGCCTCTGCAAAATGTTTCTGAGATAGATCGGCCTGTGTACTACCTGTCACTGTTCACGAAATTTCATTTGGAGCTTCCTAGCCCAAGTTATGACCTTTTTCCCAAGGTCACCTGATTTTGACTCAGATCTGGAAGAGGCAGAAACCCTATATTGTACAGATCATAAATCACAAAGTACAACGAATTAGAGGTTGTCCTTTGGACACAAGGTACCTGGAGATTTTAGCTTCGACTTGTAACAATTTCAGATCCGAAACATTTTCCAAAACGGATTTATAGCGAAAGTGCTACGACGACTGGTTTTTACTATATCAAGCCCTAGCATCGTAAGTGCAACAAGTGTCATACATGCCATATCATGCCTTCTTTCAGGCTAGCTCTGATACCATGTTAAATTTTCTGAATTTACTTCAATCTGATCTAGGATCTTAACTGAGAGAACAACATGTACAGCATATCTACAACATATCAATCATGGAGACAATAATGCAAGCACACAAGAGACACAAAGATTTACTTGGGGAAAACCATAAAGGTGAAAAACCCCAATAACTTCCTCAGAGATAGATAGAGCAATGATACAACCAACCAAGAGAGATAGCCATAACCTAGCAGCAGATCCTCCTCCTCCATAAGTGCGCCACTCCTCCTTGAGTGCATGTGTGAGAAGTGAGTGAGCAAATAGAGTGCCTCCCGCACTCTATTTATACTTGAATTGACTTGCCTTTTTACCTAACTCATGTAGGCTCGAACTTAACCACATAACATAATGATGAGTGGGCCGACCCCCAATAGGGTGGTCTAATAACCCTTTGACCCACATGGCCGACCCCCAATAGGGTGGTCTAATAACCCTTTGACCCACATGACTTATACAGGGCCGACCCCAAATAAGGTGGTCTAATAACCCATCAAGTATAAGTTACGACACTTACAATATAAATGACGACACTTCCTTATAGAGGAATAATACCATCTCTATAGGAATACAATATACATATATGTGAAATACATTCCGAAGTTACATATACATCAACAAAGGGCTTGGAAAAATTGGGCATAGCTAGCACAGGTGTAGTACACATAGCTTGTTTTAGTTTGTCAAATGCACACTGAGCAGTAGGTGTCCATGTAAAAGCATCTTTTTTCAATAGAGCAGTTGATGGAGCTGCAATCTTCCCATAATCCTTGACAAACTTGCGGTAGTAGCCATTCAACCCCAAAAAACCACGAAGGCTCTTGACTGTCTAAGGATGTGGCCAACTGTTCTTGGCATCGATTTTGGCAGGATCCACGCGAACTCCTTGTGCTGAGATAATGTGCCCGAGATACTCAACTTCCTTTTGTCCAAAAACACATTTAGACTGCTTGGCATGGAGATGATGGTCAGAGAAAAGTTGCATGACAAGATCCAGATGCTGGAGATGTTCTTCCCATGTTTTACTGTAGATGAGGATATCATCAAAGAATACCAGAATGAATTTCCGCAAGTAGGGTCGAAATATTTTATTCATTAAGGCCTGGAATGTGGAAGGATCATTAGTGAGGCCAAAGGGCATGACCAAAAACTCATAATGGCCATCATGTGTGCGGAAAGCTGTTTTAGGAATATCATCCTCATGAACCCGAATTTGATGATACCCAGAACGAAGATCCAACTTGGAGAAAAAGTGAGCCCCATGAAGCTCATCAAGAAGCTCATCAACAACAGGAATTGGAAACTTATCCTTGATGGTGAGGTGATTAAGTGCTCGGAAGTCAATCCAGAGGCGCCATGACCCATCTTTTTTGCAGACAAGAATAACTAGAGAAGAAAAGGAACTAGTGCTTGGGTGAATAATACCTTGCTTCAATAAGTCCCGAACGAGCATTTCAATCTCCATTTTTTGGTGAAATGGGTAGCGATAGGGCCTGATGTTGGGAGGAACGCTGCCAGGAAGGAGCTGAATACGATGGTATTCTGGCCTGGAAGGTGGTAATCCCACTGGTTCAGCAAAGACACCTGTATATCGATCCAGAATTTGTTGTAGATCCAAAGGAGTAGTGGAGACTGCTGATGGTTGCATCTGGATGGAATGGATCTGAGCGATGAGACCATGTGAATTCTTCTTGAGGAGTTTTTCCATGCGATGTGAACTGATGATACTGAGAGAACCTAGTTGTAATCCTGTCAATGTGTGTTTGTGTCCATTAAGGGAAAACTGCATCCAAAGTTCGGAAAAATCCCATAAGATAGGGTTGAGTGTGCGTAGCCATTGAGCGCCCAAAACCACATCACATCCACCTAAGGGCAAGGCAAACATGTCAGAGTGCAAGGTATAATCTCCCATAGAGATACGCACATTTTGACACTTCCCTTTGCAAGGTAAGGTGCCTCCATTGGCAACCATGACTTCAAAGTTGGAGCAAGGATGGATAAAACAATCATCTTGTTTGGCGATCCGAGGGTCAATGAAATTATGAGTGCTACCGGAATCAATGAGGATTGTAAGAGGAAGCTTCTTGAAGTAACCCCTGACCCGCATTGTTTGGGGGGTGGTGATTCCAGCTAACGCATGGAGAGATATCTCTGGCTGGTCATCCTGAGACGGAGGGTCAATAGGCGGTTCCTGAATGTCGACCGGAGCATCCAGTGTTTCTGGATCTTCGTCACCCATTTCAGAGGCAGGAGGAGACTCCACATCCAGGAGATAAAGCTTTTGCTGAACACATCTATGTCCCCGAGTGAATTTCTCATCACAATTATAGCAAATCCCCTTTTCTTTGCGTGATTGCATCTCTGTTTCAGACAAACGCTTGATAGGAGTCAGTCGAGGAGCCTGCAGTATAGGTGGTCGTTGAGAACCCATATTTCGGAAGGGAACAAAAGTGGGCTTGGAGCATTGTTGGGCTGCAATCTTGTCTTCTTCCAACTTAGCCAACCCGAGTGCTTCCATCATTGTGTTGGGACAGAACATTTTGACCTCAGAGCGAATGGCATCCTTTAGACCACTGATAAAACAACTCCGGTAAAATTCATCAGACAATCCTTCGGTGTGGTTGGCTAGATTTTCAAATTCAGTTTGATACTCTCTCACAGTGCCAGTTTGGCGAAGTTTAGTGAGGGCTCCTGTGAATTCATCAAAAGCACTAGGACCAAATCGTTGCAAAAGGAGCTGGCAAAAGTCTGGCCAGTTGGGCTCTGGATGAGCCTTGATGTACCAACGGTACCATTGAAGAGCTTTCTGTTCCAAATGAAAGGATGCCAACGGAACTTTGTTGACATCAAAAGTATTATGCAGACTGAAATACTGTTCTGCATGGTAGATCCATCCAGTTGGATCGGTACCATTGAAGCGAGGAAAATCAAGCTTCGAACCACGGAAATTGCTGGAAGAAGAGAACCTATTGTCTACTGAAGACTCGGACTGCCGTTTGTTGTTCATAGCTAAATGTTCAGGATGGAGACCAAGAAATTTTTCATCCAGATCCTGGAGTTTGGCTTGGATGGCTGCAAGTGCTTCCTCCATGGTTTTTGCTCCTGCACGGGTGACAACCATAACCAGGATTTTTTATTTTTATTTTTATTTATTTTTTTATTTTCAGACTGGAGTGGCCACGGCTCGAATTTTTTTTTTTTTTTTACAGACTGGAGCGGCTACGGCTCGGAAGGAATTTGGAACAACGCCGAACGGCTTGCAAAATGGATCTCAAAACGGCGCAGCAGTGATCGACAATAGTTCAGCTGAAAGTAGATATGGACCCCAGGTATGTGCGGCTTCCTAACAGTTCAGGGTTTTCACTCGGCCACCAATGTTGTCTGACGGCTTGTGTATTGGGGCAGTACCCCTCACTCCATGGCTCAGGTAAAACTGATAACTGCTTTGCCACAAACGACAGCTCTTGGTTTACCTCACGGGTGGGAACTAGTCAATCAGTTAGGGGTCGTTGCCCTTTTCGCTGGCAGGTCCTCTCAATGGGCCAGCTACTTCGGGGTTCCTATGGTACTCCTCACAATGAGTTTTAGGGCTTATGCCCAAGTACTTCCCACAGTTAAGCGGATAGGGATTATTCCCAAATCCGAACCTGCAACAGATGCGAAAAAAATTTTTGGCAGAAATTTCACCCAGCGAGCCCAAGAAAGTGCTCTGATACCAGATGTGAGGCACCTGCAACAATAAATTAATATGAATATGCGAAATACCAGAATGACAGAACTCAGAATCACTTTTATATTGATCACAGGCCACTTCAAGGGGGCAACCTCCTATGATCAAGCTCAATACAAATAACTTCACGACGCCTTCATAGGTCTCAACACACACTTATATACTAATTCTAGGCGCCAATACTATGGGTCGAAACCATGGGCCGTTACAAACTATGGATCAACAATACTATGGGCGACTTACAAAGCATATGCACCAACAACAATAACACAAAATATTGATCAACAAATACTACGGGATGACTTACAAAGCATATGCGTCCAACAACAACATACTAACAAAGTAAAGACATGGGTTCCTAACATTTTCTCGGCTGTGTATGCTCTTTTCCGTGCACCTTGTGCGATCTCGGCAAATCAAAAACAGAGAGAAAACGTAGACTTTCCGGGAAAGCTAACAAGATCTAACTCCACAAGTGTGGAAAAGTTTTTTTGTTTCGTTTTGTGGTTTGTTTTGCAGGAAAAAGGGAAAGCACGCAAACCGAGCAAGAAGAGTAAAAAAAAAAAGCCCCCTTCCTCATTCCCATATTTTACATACCTTTTAATCTAGCTCACTTGGTTCAAAGTTGTTTTATTCCTTAATAGGTCTTGAGTTCAAGTCTTAGGAAGTTACTTTTAAAAGAAAAAGTGCATGCAATTTCTAATTTCAAGTTACTTTATTGTAAAAGTGCATCTCACTTAAATAATAAAAAATAAAAATACAAGTGAGTCACTTAAGTTTTTTTTATTGTTGCACTATTTAAAAGTAATATCATTGTAAAAGTGAAATCACTTATTTTATAAAAGTGGTTCACTTCAAGCAACTTTCTTGTAAAGTGATTGTCAAAAGGTTCATCTTGGGAAGAGGGGGGTTCTTTTTTTTGCTGGACATTCTCTAGCTGCCACGTCACTATTGGGGACATCTTCAACAGTTTCTTTGTTCAAGCATAACTTCATCATACAGAGTCAGTTTTCAGTGCCATTTTTTTTGAAACCGCCTATTTTTCTGAGCTCTTCACATCTAGACTATTGGTTTCTTCTTTTACAGCTATTAATTTACAAATATGGCTACCCATTGTGATATTCTACTTAACAGTTCCAACTATTTCTCATGGAAATCTCGTATGGAGGATGTCTACAAAGTAGGGGACTTTTTAGAATTACCACAGGGAAAGAAAAAGAACCCACTGATGATGATAAGAAAATAAAATGGGCAAATATATGTGATGAAGCTCGTGGATTGATTGAGATGTCAATCTCTACTGATTTGCGATTCCACATATCTGGAATTGATGAACCTAATGCTGCTTGGGACAAGTTGGAATCTGTGTTTGGTAAACACAATGAAATTCGAGGTCACCAACTCGAAAATGAGTTGATTTATTTAAATCCAAGTGACTTTTCATGCATTCAAGATTATTTATCTAAGTACAAAACTCTTAAGCTCTTATGTGCAGAATGTAAGATTGAGAGGGAAGACAAACAATGCATTTATCATATTCTTTCCAAACTTGGACCTGCATATTCTATTTTTGTATCTACATTTTACTCCATGAAAGCATCCTTGAATGCAGCTAGCTATCAAGAGCCTAGTCTTGAATCCTTTTGTGATTCCTTGATTAGGGAACAAGATAAACTCATTCATCTTGGAATAATAAATAATGCAGATACATCTGGGAAAGCCTTATTGTCCCAACAGAAAGAAAAGTCCAAGCCTCCCAAGAAACAAAATTTTCACAATAATAAGTCAAACAAGGGTCCAAAACCCTCTCAGTCAACTCCTTCTTTAAAAAATGACAAAGGATCCAAGCCAAAAGGCAAGAAGACTGAGCATCATTGTAACTATTGCGGGAAAGATAATCATGATGAATCTAAGTGTTTCAAGAAGATGGCAGCCTTGGAAGCAGCAATGAAGAAGCATCACATCAGCCTAGATTCACCTTCAGAATCTGCCTCTCATGGACATGCACTTTGTGCTTCTGGTTATTCTTATAATGCATCTTCTTCTTCTACTTCAAATGAATGGCTCATTGATTCTGGAGCATCTTATCATATGGCTAAGGATCAAGCCATCTTTTCTACTATGCATGAATGTAAGACCAAACAAATATTTGTTGGTGATGATAGATTTCTAAGTGTTGTAGGAGCTGGAACAGTTCCAGTAGATAATGGTCATTTTAGTGATGTACTATGTGTTCCAAGAATTTCCTGCAATTTGTTATCAGTCTATCAAATCACTCATTCCGGTGAAGGTAAAACTGTGACCTTTACACCTCACCAAGTTGTAATCAAGGATTTTAAAGATCCTCAACAGGTCCTAGCTACTGGAATTGTTGATGATATTACCAGGTTGTACAAGTTTAACAACTTTGGGTCATCACCTTTCCCTTCAGTTTTTGTTGCTCATAGTGATAACTTGAGCAAACTTTGGCATGAGCGATTTGGTCACTTAAATTATCGCTCATTGCAACAACTATGTAAAGAAAATATGGTGACAGGTCTTCCAATGGTATCTTGCAGGGATGGTGTTTGCTTCGTTTGTGTACTCGGAAAACATCATCGGGACAGTTTTGACAAACGTGCCTCTTGGCACGCCTCGGTTCCCTTGGAGCTTGTGCATAGTGACTTGTGTGGTCCTCTTCCATCTGCTTCCTTTTCTGGTTTCAAATATTTCTTAACTTTCATTGATGATTACACCAGACGCACTTGGGTTTATTTCCTAAAACTTAAGAGCGAAGTATTTAACATGTTCTTGGCCTACAAGGCCCTTGTTGAAAAACAATCTAGTCATCAAATCATTAAGTTAAGATCTGACAATGGAGGAGAATATGTTAACAAACAGTTCACTACTTTCTGCACTGAACAAGGCATCCAACAACAGCACACTGTTCCATATACACCACAACAAAATGGTGTAGCTGAGCGGAAGAACCGCACTTTAAAAGAAATGGCTAATTGTATGATCCAATCTAAGGGACTAAGTCTTCAATTTTGGGCCGAAGCCATAAATTGTGCAAATTACGTAGTTAATCGCACCCCCACAAAAGCATTACAAGGTATAACACTAGAAGAAGCATGGAGTAAAACTAAACCTGATGTAAGTCACTTTCGTGTGTTTGGTAGTGAAGCATGGGCTCACATTCCGGATGAAAAACGGAAAGCATTGCAGCCTAAAAGTGAAAAGTGCATATTTGTTGGATATTCTGAAGATGTAAAAGGTTATAGACTTCTTCAACCACATTCTCATGCTATAATCATTAGAAGAGATGTTAAATTTGATGAAAATCTCTTGTCCTGCGAGCCTAACTCGGCGATTGTGCCATCTTTGGCCTGCAAGCCTGATTCGGTGTTTGTGCCTTCTTCTTCTTCTTCCAACTTCCTTGACAGGTTTCCAACTCCAGTTTCTGATGATGACAGTAAGGATGAAAATATACCTCCGCCTGCTCATGTTCCTCCAGTTGCACGAGCACAAGTGCTTCCTCGATGGGTCCGTTCAACATGTGAAGCAGCTGGTGATCTTGCCGGTGATCCTAGAGATCAACGTCGAACACGTTCTCAATTTCAGCGAGCCTCTTCTCTTTTGGCTCAAGTTTCCGAGAATCATGATCCAGAAACTTTTGCAGAAGCTTCAGGGAATCTAGATTGGGATGCAGCCATGGATGAAGAATATCGTTCCTTAATGGCGAACGATACTTGGGATCTTGTACCTCTTCCAAAATGAAGAAAACTTGTCAGATGTAAATGGGTCTACACAACTAAGTATGCATTAGATGGAAGTGTTGAAAGACTTAAGGCAAGGTTAGTTGCCAAAGGTTTTTCCCAAGTTGAAGGGATTGACTACAATGAAACCTTTGCTCTCGTCGCAAAAATGAACTCCATCCGCCTTGTTCTTTCCCTTGCAGCCTTACACAACTGGGAAGTCCATCAAATGGATGTCAAGTCTTCCTTCTTACATGGTGATTTACAGGAGGAAATTTACATGGAACAACCTCCTGGCTATGTTCAGAATAACTCTAGCCTTGTCTGCCGTCTTAAGAAATCATGATATGGCCTTAAGCAAGCTCCTAGAGCTTGGTATGCCAAAATGGATAACTTTCTCCTTGACACTGGTTTTTCTAGATGCCATTCTGACCCCAACGTCTATACCAAGAAAGTAGGAAACCATCTCATCATACTTGTTCTATATGTTGATGACCTTATTCTTACTGGTAGTGACCCTACGCTTATAACCCATGTGAAATCCAGTCTTAAACAAAATTTTGAAATGTCAGACTTAGGACATTTGCATTATTTTCTTGGTCTCCAAGTCCTACAAACCAAAGAAGGAATCTTTCTTTCTCAGTCTAAGTATGCTTGTGACCTTCTTCGTCGCTTTCACATGGAAGATTGTACACCAGCCCCTTCTCCCTTCCAGTCTGGAGTCAAACTTTTTGCCACTTGTACTTCACCTGAAGTCGATGCCACCTTGTATTGTCAACTTGTTGGTAGTCTCTTATACTTGACTCATTCCCGTCCTGACCTTTCCTTTGCCGTTGTTCGTGTTGCCCTTTATATGCAGACACCTCATGAATGTCACTAGAAAGCAGCTAAAAGAATACTTCGATATATTCGAGGTACAGTTCAGTTTGGGATTCATTACAGTACAGGGGGGAAACCTTTGTTGGTTGGTTTCACTAATTCAGATTGGGTCGGTGATCCTGATGATCGAAAGTCTACTGCAGGTTATGTTTTCAGTCTGGGATCTGGACCTATTACTTGGGCTTGTAAGAAACAACAAGCTCTTGCTCTTTCTTCAGCAGAGGCAGAATATCGAGCAACAGTTAATGTCAGTCAGGAAGCTTTATGGCTTCGACAGATCCTTTCAGAGTTTGGATTCGAGTAGCAACAGCCTACTCCACTTTGGTGCGACAATCAAAGTGCCATCAAGCTTGCCAAAGATCCAGTTCTACATCAACGCAACAAACACATTGAGCTACATATACACTTCATCAGAAATCTTGTTCATGATCGTGTTCTTGAAGTGCTCTTTTGCCCTACAGATGATCAAGTTGCAGACATCTTCACCAAGTCTCTTACAGAAGCGAAGTTTTCTAAACTTCGATCTATGTTAGGAATTCAGGAACTTGTCATTAAGGGGGGATAGGCTCTAATGCCTCCTTCCTTCTCCTAATAGTGTCACTTTTGTAAATCCTTCAATCCTATCCCAAGTTGTTCTTAAGGGGGGATGTTAGGATATTTAGACACTTAGGAGTTAGTTAAGATCAACTTGTGTAATATATCCGTTAGGGATAGTGTGTTTCTTTAGTATGCATTAGTATGCATTTGTAAATACTTAATCCGAAGGTCACGATATGTTTCCGACATAGAGTGATCCGACGGCTCAACTTCTCTTAGATCAAACCTAACCTTGATCCGTGGCTTAACACCCGATTGGTCCATGATCTCTATTTAAAGAGCATGGAGGGTCATTGTTTAGTTGATCGATTATGAGAAGCTCATTTGTAACTTTCTTTCTTTGCATAATAAATTGTCCCGTAGAATCTATTTGGTCGGGGCCGTGGAGTGTTTCCTCAAGAGGGTTTAAACCATGTCAAAACATCGGTGTGTTGATCTGTGATCTGTTTGTGTGAAGTGGTTGCTCTTGGTGTTCGGTCCTTTGGTAGTACCCTGTGTACCCAAACACATACAAACCTTGAACCCTTTTAACCTCATTTTAGATCTTAACTTATCTATAAATTTTCCATATTACTTATTTTATTCATGAATCCTAAGTTTCCATCAAAAAGCATACAAACAAAAAATCGTTTTTAAAATTACATCATTTCATAATTTTCTACATAAACTTTTAAAACAACATATCACACAAACATCAAACCTTTTTAACTTATTTATAACTTTTCCATACCACTTATGTATGAATCATAAATTTTCATAAGTTTCCATCTATAAATGATACAAACAAAAACTAATATTTCAAATTACATTATTCCATAATTTTCCACATAAAATTTCAAAACAACACATCCTACTAACATCAAAATTTTTTAACCTCATTTTACATCTTAACTTCTTTATAACTTTTCCATATCACTTATTTCATTCTTTTATTCATCATTAAGAATAATAACTTTATGACCTTCAAATCATCACATTAACATTCAATTAACACATATTTCATTCTTTTATTCACGATTGAGAACAACTAGCATAGATACAGCTTAAACTCGTATCTATCAAGCACCGAGAGGGATCCAATTTCTTTAGGTGTATTTTTCTTTTTTAAATTTAAACTTAAGAAATTTGATCTTTCTTGATTGATAGATCCGGGTTTAAGTTTTAAGTTTTTATTTTATAAACGAACATCTATTTTTTAATTACTTTTCATAATATTTTATTTTATGAACCAACATGGATTTAAAAAAAAAATATTTTCCATAATTTTTTATTTTATGAGCCGACATGAATTTTTTAAATTATTTTGTTACTAACGTCGAAACGTTATATCACATTAGAGGATCTCTCCCATATTGGGTTGTAGAGCACCTCATTTCACTCGGTGCAATAACTTTATGACCTACAAATCATCAAGCATTAACATTCAATTAGCACATAGAGATGATATAGAAAATTAACACTCTTTCATTTTACATTATATGAGATTTAAGATAAGATAATTATCTAAATTAATATTGGTTGGTTTGGATTTTGAAGTTTAGTTATGTTTAGTATTTTGTTTGGGAGATGAATTGTTGGTATTTTTTTTTGATGAGTCATTTTTATATGGCGATATAAAATTTCAATGGATTCATATATACTCTTTAATTCCAATGAATAACAAAAATTATTTTTTCTTTTCTAAAAACTATATATATATATATTCTTTGATTCCAATGAATAACAAGAGTCATTTTTTCCCGTCTAAGAACTATCTAAATTACTAAAAAAATCATATCTATATATCTATATATAGATATAGATATAACTATCCAAATTACCATAAACATTATTCTCAAAATAATTTTATTTTTATTTTATTTTTTGTTTTAAAAATAATTTAAATAGTAGTTTGAAAGCTAAAATGACAATTCATTTATAGTTATATAAATATATGTAAAAATGTTTATAGTGTTGCATTAATGTCTAAATAAACATCTATCTTAGAGTTGTTATAAATATCCACAATAATAACTAAAAAACTTATACAATAACATTTATGATTGAATTACACTAAAATCCAATTTAAAACCTACATCCACATGTAACTTACTATATACATTAGCATATATGAGAAATCAATCCTAATTACTCTATATTTAATATATATTAAATAAATTTATATTCATTAATAATTAAAATGAGTGATTAAATACTATGTCACAAAAAAATTGTTTTTTAATGATAATTAATATTATATTAATTGTAATAATAATTATTAATTCAACAAACTCGGTGTAGCTCAATCGGTTAGTGCTTCCTAGTCCAATACCATAGTAGTCGAGATCAGAGGTTCAATTCTATGGGCCTTTCGGGGTTAGGCTCCCAAACCTATAGCCAACAGGGTGAGGTCCCTTCGGATGGCCCCCCTAAGAATTATTACCATGGACATAGCGAGCCCTCTATCTTCCGTGGCTTTGAACCACTTGAAAAAAACCAGTAATTCAATAAATTATTAGTAAATAGTTACATTTTTATTTATTTTATTTTGTATAGATAAATTAATTTTACTAACATTTAGGTAGAATTCAAATTATAGAGTATATAAAAAAAATTGAGACACATATCAACGAAGTGTTATGAGACCTATTAAATGAGTGTAAATGATTTTTTTCCTCTTGGTGAAGTCATGGATATGGGTAACACATTTCAATGAAATGTGGCCATCAAAATTTGGTATTTTGCATATTCTTTACATTGAAGCTTCCAAAACTCATATAAACCTTGTGAATTTTGATGTGTAGTTTTTTTTGCTAGTTTTCTTGTGACTTGTGGGACTAGCCTATGGTGTAAGAAACCGTGACCCATGGACATCTATGCCATGAAAATCACCTGGGGATCGCACCTAGCCAGGGCCACAACAACCCTTAGTAGGGTTGTATTTTAAGTGTCTCCTCCCAACTACCTTGTGGGGTTTGAACTTGGGTTACCATGCAGACAGAGGCCTGTTGAAACCAACAACACTAATAAGATTTGACAATTTTGTTGTGGAGTTAAAAAGAAACTTGTACAAAATTTTGTTGTCTTTCTAATGATATTTTTTTCCAAAATATATTCGTATAATTTAACATGTCAAATTTGCATTTAATTAATTTTTTGTTCTTTCAAATTTATGGAAAATTTAATAAGCGAGTTATGTTCCCATCAAATAATTCAATGTTCAATATATATTTTCAATAAAAAAGTATAGGAGGATGATCTACACAAAACACAGTCGATCCTGCATGTTTTTTAAAATTATGTTTTAAATTATATTCTGAATTGTGATGTTTATTTTTGAATTGCAATGAGTTATGGATTAGCATACTTGACGTTTTGGGTGGACACTGCACCTATCTTTAGGAGAAAAAAGACCTTGAATAAGTTGAAGAAGAGTAGAGAAGTGTTAGATAAATATGATAGAAATGAGAGATTCGTTAGGGTTAAACCATTGGAAAAAATGAAAAGGAGGTTAAATATTTATTAAAACTAGTAAAATTATTAAAAAAATTTCAAATTTTAGGAATTAAGGGGATTGAAATATATTTAAAATATAAAGAGTGGGAGCTAAAACAAATTGATACAAGTTAAATAATTAATTAGCAAAACCTAAGGTAAAAATATATAATTATGAAGTGGGGTAAATTATAATAAATTAAATAACCAAATAATGTGAAAAAGAGAGTATATAAAATGTGTGTAAATAAAAAAAAATATATATATGAAATATGTGTAAATATTAAAATAAGATAATAGAATAGTTCTGATATTCTACAGGTGTATATCACTCAGCTTGAACAAACCTCACAATTTCAATCAAAGAATTGCAGAGAAGAAGAGATCTAATTGAATCAATATTCACACATGAAACTCAAAGAATGTGGAAAACTGTTGTAATGTCATTCATCAGCTGTAAACTGGAAAAAATATGAGAGTACAATAGAATAAATTCGATTACCATAAAGGTGATTCGAATTCTCCTCAAGGTGTGGCTTAGATAGCATTGGAGACGTCACCCAATCAGTGGTAGTAGTCACAAATAGTCAAATATCAGTCAATGTGAGTTTAAATGAGTCTAACTTAGTCATGTGAGCACAAATCCAAGGAAGGAGACTCCAAGGTGGGCGCATGAGGAATGTCAGTAGTCAAGTTGCACTCCGATACAGACAACTGGAAGCTACAGGAAGTTAAACTAAGCAATCAATGCATAAACTGAGCAATCAATGCATGAAATGACTGATGGAATCCAAGAGGTGTGTAGTAGGGCGCACTAGTATCCAGATGATGAAAACAAGGCACACTAGGTAGGTATGAGGGCTACTGATGGCTAAAAACAGGCTCCGGGGGGCTGAAAATAAGCTCTAGGTGCTGGGGAGACTACCATACTGATAATTGGATGCATGCAGAATGCATGCAATACAAGCAAATACAAATGAAGATGGTGAGAATATTCCAACACCCCCCCGCAAACTGGACTATGAGGAAGTAGAACTAAAAAAGTAGGTCCCTGGTAACTGAGACCAAAGGTCACCCCGTACAACAATCTAAATAAAAGTGTGAGGAAAGAGGGAAAACCAGTGGGAAGAAATCCCCCCCTCAAGATAGACTGTAAGAAGCCAATTAAGCATGTGTATCACTCACCCCAAGAAGGGATTGGAGGTAAGTGAACTTCTTCACCGAGAAATATTTAGTGAAGATATCTACAATCTGCTCTTCCGTAGGCCAGTTGAGTAGTGTGACGGTACTGTCATGCACCCATCCTCAGATGTAATGCATGTGTATCTCAATATGTTTGGTTCTCTGTCTCAGAACCGAATCTGTAGAAATCCGAATAGCACTCTAATTATCACAATAGATGACTGGTGGAGTACTGAAATGAATCCCAAACTCTGACAAGATGCCCTGCAACCAAATGCACCATGTGGTTGCATTCACTGCACATCTGTACTCGACCTCAGCTGGAGAAAGAGCTAAAGCAGTCTGCTTTTTGCTCGATGAATAGACAGGTCCAGATCCAATCATGAAAACAAAACCATATGTAGACTTATGATCTTAGCTATCTCTAGCCCAATCAGAGTCTATATACCCAACTAGGTTCAAAGGATACCCAGCTGCATAGTGAATACCATGGGTCTTTGTCCCTTGCACATAATGAAAGATCCTCTTTGCTGCCTTCCAGTGAAGCTCATGAGGCTCTTGCATGTATCTGGAGACATGACTAATTGCATAGGATAGATCAGGGCGAGTGTGTGTAAGAAAGAAAAGACTCCCAATCAACTGTCGATACAAAGCACTATCCACCAAAGGTGTGGAAGAACCATACTCAAGGCTGATCCCTGAAAGAAAAGGAAATGTTGTTGGCTTTCATTCGCTCATATGAAACTTGTCAAGTAGATCGGATGCATATTTGGACTGTGCAACTTTGATTCCTGAATCACTCTGAGTGACTTCAAGACCAAGAAACTGCTTTAGCAGTCCCAGATTTAACATAGAGAAGTAGTTGTGCAATGTTGTTTTGATAGATATGATGCATGAAGACTTGCTCCTTGTAATCAACAAATCATCAACATAAAGAACAATAAGGAGTAGGGGGTTACCATCATGTCTCATGTAGACATTCGAATCAGATTTGTACCTATGAAAATATTGTGACAATAAGAAGGAGTCCATCTTTGCATACCAAGCTTGGGGAACTTGCTTGATCCCATACAAGGACTTCCTCAATCTGCACACTAGAGAAGGATCATCAATATACCCTTCAGGTTGCTTCATGTAGATATTCTCCTTTAGTAGATCTCCATGAAGTAATGCACTCTTGACATCCATGTGATGCACTTCCCAGTGCTTGGATGCAACAAGAGAAATAATAAGACGAAGGGAATCCATCTTAGCAACAGAAGCGAATGTCTCAGAATAGCCAATCCCATGATTTTGGGAGAAACCTCTTGCAACCAATCGATCATTGTACTTTCTTGTGACCCCATCTGAGTCCATATTTGTTCTGTATATCCACTTGCATTGAACAAGCTTCCTCCCAGGAGAGAGAGAAACAATCTCCCAAGTCTCATTTCTTTGAAGAGATTGATACTCTTCATCCATAGCTTCTATCCATCTTGGATCTTGGGAGGCCTCAAAGAATGTTTTTGGATCTGATCCAATCATAAGAAATCATCTCTCAGCAAGAAATGGATCTGTGTGAGAGAGGACAATCCTTGTATCTTGAAAATCAGATCTAGTTTTTCTTAGATCTAGAGAATCTACAACAAGATCATTGGTGGAAACAAAAGTGGTGGTGGCCCATCTAGCAAGAGGAACTAGATCTCTAGGTGCTAGATCTTCAAGTTCTTGTGGATATGGATCTAGCATTCTCTCTTCATGAACTTTAAATTTTTTTCGTTGAACCTTCTCCTTCTCAACCTTATGCTTTGGATTCCTGTCATTCAAGCAACTTTTATAGGTTCCTCTATCAAGTTTGATGTTGGGTATTCCTTCAAATATTTTTTGATTTTGCATTTTGTGCAAATACTTGTAGTTGAGATTCCCAAATCTCTCATTCCAAAGTCTACTCTCTTTATTTGCATGTGTGAGCAATGCATTCGGTTTTGAGTAAGGTAGGAAGTGAGAAAACTCATAGAGTTTAGAATGATGATTAGCAATACCTTTTGCAATGATGTTTCCAGTTGAGATCTCTTGGATCTCAACCTCATTAGGAGTGAAGATGACTTTCTTGGGTACTCCTGTATGATTCATTTGGTAGACAAAAAGTAGATTTGCTGCAAGAGTAGGAGCATAGAGTACATCACTAAAATACCCATGCTCAATGTTGATCATTCCAATCCCCTCAGAGGAGACCTCAAAATCATTTCCCTTCAATATTGAAGGGCCAGCTATGGAATCAAAATAAGAGAAGATATTCTTACAAGCAGACATGTGTCTTGATGCTCCGGAATCAATGATGAAGGAGGAATCATTCGAAGTACCAGCCATGAGTGCATGGCACCTCTGCTTGTCCTCATATTTTGGGTCAACCTTTCTTCTAGCATTCACTGGTACTGGAAGATTGTTCTTTTCCATTAGTTGTTCCATTAGATCTATTGTCTTCTTCATACAATAACTCTCAGGATGGAAGCCCCTGTTGCAATAGGGGCATTTTCTCTTCTCCTTTTGAGATTTCTTGCCTCTCTTAGAATTCGAAGCCCCTTCTGAATGATAGGGAGCCTCTCTTGGCTTATGCTCATTCGACTTATTTTCTTTAACTTTTTTCTCCCCTTTGGAATTTGCATTCTTCCCTTTTGCAGCTGCAAGTGATGAATCCATCCTTGGTTTGATCACTCCCATAAATGCACTAGTTTGTCTTGCTCTTTTGAGAGAGACTATATGAAGGCTTCAAGAGTGGAAATTTTCCAATTTGGAATGGATAGCTTCGCTGATTGGAAGGTGGAGAAAAAAACTGAGTAATCAACCCCCAATTTTGACAGAATGGCAAGGATAAGCTACTTCTCTTCTTTCTCTATTCCATATGACTTTAACTATGAAACCATATTTTTGAACTTGGTGAAGAACTCATTAATTGAGTCGAAACTACTGGGACTCAGATAGATAAGCTTATTTTCCAATTGGTGACCCTTCAAATCATCTTGCTTCCCAAACAAAGAGTCAAGCTTGTCCCAAACTTCTTTAGGAGTTTTGAGATCAATGACATGAAAATGTAGATCATCGAAAATATTGAGGAGTAGCAACCCAACTGCTTCATCAAGTTTATCAAGATACTTTGATTTCTCAACTGCTCCAATGGGCTCAATTGCAGTACCATTCAACACTCTGGAAAGGATTTTGGACTTCATGAAGATGTCCATCTTGGATTTCCATTTGAAATAGTTGAAGGAGGTGAGTTTGAAATCCATAGTAGTTGTTGAATTCGAATCTGCTGAAGATGGAATAACCTGCAATAAAACAAGGAAATTTTGATGGAGATTTGTTCTAGAATCTAAAGAACACTGCTTTACGACAGTGAGCACATGTGATTGGATCCTTCACACCTGGCTAGACCTCACTGGATTGCTCTAGTGAATTCAATGCAATGGCACCAAGATTTGCTGTGGTAATCCAAAGGCTTCTGGTGCTCTACTGAAAAACAGTTGTTCAATAAACTGTTGCAACTGCTACAATTCGAATAGATGTATCAAGCTATGATACCATGTGATATTATACAGGTGTAGATGACTCAACTTGAAAAAACCTCACAATTT
This sequence comes from Larix kaempferi, assembly GCA_027924585.1. Classification (NCBI taxonomy): domain Eukaryota; kingdom Viridiplantae; phylum Streptophyta; class Pinopsida; order Pinales; family Pinaceae; genus Larix; species Larix kaempferi. Next base: position 2,556,722 of record BSBM01000924.1, read on the forward strand.
CACTCAAAGAATTGTAGAGAAGAAGATATAGAATTGAATCAATTTTCACACATGAAACTCAAAGAATGTGGAAAAATGTTGTATTGGCATTCATCTGCTGTAAGATGGAAAAAATATGAGAGTACAATAGAATAAATTCTATTACCCCAAAGGTGATTCGAATTCTCCTTAAGGCATGGCTTGGAAAACATTGGAAACATCACCCAATTAGTGGTAGTAGTCACAAATAGTCAAATATCAGTCAATGTGAGTCTAACTGAGTCATGTGAGCACAAATATAGGGAAGGAGACTCCAAGGTGGGTGCATGAGGATTGTCAGCAGTCAGGTGGCACTCCGATACAGAAAATTGGAAGCTACAGGTGTTTAAGCTAAGCAATCAATGCATAAACTGAGCAATCAATGCATGGATTGACTGATGGAATCCAAGAGGTGTGTAGTAGGGCGCATTAGTATCCAGATGATGAAAACAAGGCGCACTAAGTAGGTAGGAGGGCTACTGATGGCTAAAAACAGGCTCCATGGGGCTGAAAATAAGTTCTAGGTGCCAGGGAGACTATCCTATTGATGACTGGATGCATGCATTATGCATGCAAATACAAATGATGATGGTGAGAATATTCCAACAATAGTAATGTAAGGGTGAGTAATTGGAATTGTATTTATAAATTAATGTAATTACATAGGGGTAAACAAAATAAATAAATAAAGTAAAAAATGAATAAATATAGAAATAAATAAAATTAAGTGAAATAAGAATGATAAAAATATTAAATTAAGGGTTAGGAAATGGAAATATGTTAAGAAATTAATTTAATAATATTAAAACAATACATTTCTCAAGGAATTAAAGAATGAAAATTAAATCTAGATGATCATTTTTATTGTATTAAGGGATTTAAATCAAAATAAAAAGGAGGGTTTATAAAAAGGTAAAAGAAAATTTCATTAAAAAAGGGGGTTGATAGATCTAAATTAGAAGATTTTCAAAAGTTAATTCTAAAAAATAGAATAAGAATAATCATTTTAAAACAAAAAGGTATGAAAATAGTACAATACACAAAATTAAATAAGTAAAAGGAAAAAAAATTGAGTTAACACCCTTTTACAAGAAAAGGGGGTAAGGGGAAATTATTAAGAAAATAAAAATTAAAGAAGGGGGTGCATAGAAAGGAGACGAATTAAGGATTTAGAACGTGATAAGTTTAGGTGGTGGATTAATGACTTCTAAGCATGATTTAACTTGTAACCATCTTCTGGATTAAATTTTAAATGATTTTCTCGATTTCAAGAGCTTTCCTTATTAGACGAGATGAATAGTGAGAGGTAGAAGCAAAACTTTTAGCTCGATCAAAACAAATAAGGTATTTGGATTTGAAGGAATGTTCATTTATGGTGGATTTTTTAAGATGGTTATGATTAATGTCTGTTATGTGTTGCATGAGACGAGCCTGAATAGTTCTACCATTTGGCCAATATAGGATTTGCCGCAGGAGCATAGAATCAGGTAGACTCCTTATGAGAAAAATGGGCCAGGGTTGTCTTTAATGCTTCTAAGTAATTGTTTAACCGTTCTAAAGGGTTTGAATGTGGTTTCAATATTATTTTTGGAAAGGAGTCTAAATAAACGATCAATAACTCCAGATATATAGGGGAGAGAGACTAAACCTAGAGAACGACAGGTAGGAGGAGTATGTTTAGGTTTGAGGTGAAGAACATATTGAAAATATTTATTGATTTGGTTAAGAGAATAGCCATTGGTTATGAGGGATTTAGTGAGGTGGGAATTTTCTTTATGAAAATGCTAGGGGTTATATATGTGGACATCTCTAGTTATTAAGGTTCTAAGAACTACAATTTTTTGAGCAAGGTGGTGGTGGGATTGGGCATGAAGGCATCTATTTGTAGGGGTCTTTTTGTGGTAAACTTGGTGAGATAAGGAACCATTGGGATAGCAGGTAACTAGGACGTATAGATACAAAAGAGAGTTATATTGTTGGATTTCCATGCTGAATTGGATGTGAGAAGAAATATTGTTTACATGACTGAGAAAAATATGAAGAGCATCGGGGCCATGAGGCCAAATGAAAAAGGTTTCATCAACAAAGTGAAACCAACATTTTGGTTTTAAAGTGAACTATTGAGGGATTGAGATTTAAAAATTTCCATGAATATATTTGCAACAATAGGCGATAAGCATGAACCCATCGTCATGCCTTCCATTTTTTCATAAAAGGCTCCTTTGAAGGAGAAGAAGGTGCTATAAATACAAATTTGGATAAGATGTAAAATACCTTTGTCAACAAGAATAGGGATTCACTTAAGGAAATTAAGGATTCTTCTTCTCTTGACCCCCAAATATTTTTGAACGAAGGGGATTGTGAGGAAGGATTCACTTTTTGATTAGGGGATGAAGAGAGAAGAATTAAAGGATTTGGAAACTAAAATAGAGGTTTTATTTTTTGAAGTTGACCCATTAATATTTGAATCACATTTCTTACACATTTGTGTCCCCGTTAACCTTTTTCCAACTATTTACATAAACTAAAAAACCTAAAATACCCTTTTGAAGAGGCAAGATCCACATGGATCCAACATTATTTTTATAATTTTTTGGTTGTGTATTTTTTATGTTATTCGTTTTTGTTTGAGCACCTTTGAAACTATGGGAAAAAAATTAAGTATAAGTTTTAAAAGGAGCTCAATCTATATCTCATAGATATATTGAAATATGGAGCTCATCAAGCTATTGATCTTGGTCAAATGTTTATCCTAACCATGTTAAATTTTCTGAATTTACTTCAATATGATCTAGGATCTTAACTGAGAGAACAACATGTACAGCATATCTACAGCATATCAATCATGGAGACAATAATGCAAGCACACAAGAGACACAAAGATTTACTTGGGGAAAACCATAAAGGTGAAAAACCCCAATAACTTCCTCAGAGATAGATAGAGAAATGATACAACCAACCAAGAGAGATAGCCATAACCTAGCAGCAGATCCTCCTCCTCCATAAGTGCGCCACTCTTCCTTGAGTGCATGTGTGAGAAGTGAGTGAGCAAATAGAGTGCCTCCCACACTCTATTTATACTTGACTTGACTTGCCTTTTTACCTAACTCATGTAGGCTCGAACTTAACCACATAACATAATGCTGAGTGGGCCAACCCCCAATAGGGTGGTCTAATAACCCTTTGACCCACATGGCCAACCCCCAATAGGGTGGTCTAATAACCCTTTAACCCACATGACTTATACAGGGCCAACCCCAAATAAGGTGGTCTAATAACCCATCAAGTATAAGTTACGACACTTACAATATAAATGACGACACTTCCTTATAGAGGAATAATACCATCGCTATAGGAATACAATATACATATATGTGAAATACATTCCGAAGTTACATATACATCAACACTCCCTCTTAACTAGGAAGGTATTTCTCAGCACAGTTCTTCTAGCACAAGTCATCTTCTCTAGATCATCGTCACTAGATAATCGTCATCGAGTCATCATCATCGTCACTGTTGCTGCTATCTCAATCAATATCTGAATCTACTCGTCGTAGGAAGTTCTACAGAGCCAGTCCTTTTTCATACTGGATGTAGGCCCACCACCTGCAGGTCTTCGTCATCACTGGCCATACTGTGGAATCCTCAGGACTTATTACGTGCGTCAAAAAACCTCGAAAGAGCATCCCAGGATGTTACGGGTACACAACTCCAACCTGTAGGATCTCCCAGGGCGCTATTACATGTGACCCCACCACAAAACCTCGAAAGAGCATCTCAGGATGTTACGGGTACACAACTCCGACCTGAAATCTCCCAGGGCACAAATTACATGTGGTCCACCACAAAACCTAGCAAGAGCATCTCAGGATGTTACGGGTACACAACTCCGACCTGAAATCTCCCAGGGCACAAATTACATGTGTTCATGGCAAAACCTCGCAAGAGCATCCCAGGACTGATTACGGGCACACAGCCCAACCTATGGGATCTCCCAGGGAAACGAATTACATGCCATAGGACAAAACCTCGAAAGAGCATCTGCCAGATATCCCAGGGAACCGAATTACATGCCATAGGAAAAACCTCGAAAGACTATCTGCAGATCTCCCAGGGCACCGAATTACATGTCCTCCCAGAGCAATGTCTCGAAAGAGCATCCCAGGCTGTTACGGGTACACAACTCCGACCTATAGGATCTCCCAGACATGCTCATCTGCACAACCTGATCCACAGCCATAAAGTATCAACCTGATACTCACCATACATCATCCTGATGTACTCATGATCGTCCTGATCATCATCACTGCAACGTCCTGTTGCATGTCATCTGGAGAAACATCCTGAAGCTCATCATCCATGATCATCCTGATCATCACTGCAACATCCTACTGCATGTCATCTCGAGCAACATCCTGAAGCTCGTCATCTATGATCATCCTGATCATCACTACAACATCCTATTGCATGTCATCATACCTGATCCACCTGATCATCAATGCATCTACCTGATGCATACCAAGTATCTACCTGATACATATCATCATACATGATCCTCCTGATCATCAATGTATCCATCTGATACATGATACATATCACCATGCATGATCCACCTAATCATACAATGTATCCACCTGATACATATACAAATACATGGTCCAAGCATCTAACATGATGCATATACAAAATACATACACATGATCCAACTGATCATATCCAGCATCCAACATGATGCATACATACATAAATGATCCAACTGATCATATCCAGCATCCAACATGATGCGTATATACATACATAAAAATGATCCAACTGATCATATCCAGCATCCAACATGATGCGTATATACATACATAAAAATGATCCAACTGATCATATCCAGCATCTAACATGATGCATATATACATACATAAAAATGATCCAACTGATCATATCCAAGTAGAAACCAGAACATCATCCTGATGCTCGTCATCCAGCGCTTACATCCACAGCCATGTGAAGGATCCTCCTTCCAACATGCTTGGAATGGCTTCAGCAAATGTGTCCATCACTTCTTCCTCGAAGTGTCCTCGATCTGAAGAATGCCAAGCCTCTCTCTGAAGTACTAGAACTTCACCCTGGCTAGTGGCTTCGTCAGCACATCTGCAATCTGCTCGTTCGTCGCAACATATAGGAGCTTCAAAGCTCCTCTCTACACCATATCCCTGATATAATAGTGATATTTGATATCTATGTGTTTCGACCTGTCATGAAACACTGGGTTCTCGGACAGCTTCACACAACTCTGGTTATCACAGAAGATACCAGTAGCTTCCAACGAGAGATCAAATAACTCTGACAGTAGCTTTCGTAGCCATACTGCCTCACAACTAGCTGATCAGGATGCAACATACTCAGCCTCAGCTGTACTCAGTGCTACGCAGGACTGCTTCCTACTAAACCAAGAGATCACACCTGATCCCATACTGAAGCAACACCCAGATGTGCTCTTCCTATCTACAGCACTGCCAGCCCAATCTGAATCAACATAACCCTGCAGGTTAAACTTTTGATTCGCCTCATACCTGAGTCCATAATCCACTGTACCCTTCAGGTACCTTAGAACATGCTTTACAGCAATCAGGTGAACACTCCTCGGAACTGTCAGGAACTGGCTCAATGTGTTCACAGCAAAGCAAATGTCCGGTCTCGTGTTCGTCAGGTACATCAAGGACCCAATCATCTGACGATACATAGAGACATCAACTGGCTCAGATGAAGCATCACATAGAAGCTTCAGATTCGATGCCATCGGTGTGACCATGGCCTTGCAATCCATCATCCCGAATCTCTTCAGGATATCTACTGCATAATTCCCTTGTCCAAGGAAGATTCCTTCTGCACTCTGCCACACCTCCATGCCAAAAAAAAATAGTGCATCATCCCCAATTTCTTCATCTCGAACTTGGCAGTAAGCTTCCGCTGCATGTCGGAAATCAATCTATCTTCATCTGTAACAAACAGGTTATCCGCATACAAAAGTAGTATCACTGGATTGCCTTCCTCAACCTTGTAGTAAGGGCTGGAATCCGCTTTACTCTTGGTAAAGCCCAAACTGGATAGAAAGCTGTCTATCCTACCATACCAAGTTCTGCACACATATATGACTACACCATGCTGTCTTGAAATCCATCTGGTGCATCTTCTATTTCATCACTTTTATATTTCTTAATGCTGCCATCTACAACGTGCTTGATCTGATAGTTCCATTTGGAAGTCATAACAAACTTCCCTTCACGTCTTGGGACTACATCTCAAACATAATTCTTCATGATCGACGGATCATGGCATTCTATTTCTTCATCCCAGATCCTGGGAACTTCAATATCTTCAATAAATATCTTTGTTGCTGGAACAAATGTTGTAGTCCTTTTGTAGGTGAAGATATGCGGTCTTTCCTACAAAACAGGTTAAATTGCATGATTAGAAACATCTCATAGTTTTCAGAACAAGTTCTTACACATAAAGAAATATGTCATACAGTCATGCAATTATCTTAGCCAATGCTTCAATACAACATTTATCCATATCCCGTAACTTTCTAGATGCCTTCCAATCTCTACCAGAACATTGTTAAGAGTGTGCACAACTCCCAACATGTTAGCAAAGAGGTTTCATTCTAGATAAGTAGCAATGGAATGTTGTACAGTGCCATAGGCCACTTACCCAGGTATATTAGTAGTATACTGTTCATCAATGTGACTATTCTAATATGCACAATACATATCCTAAGTCTAGGAACATGAGTATATACATCATTTGAACAATTTTATTTAAACAAACAAATATGCATGAAATGATAATTAAAAATACTTATCTTTGTTTGTTCATTGGGTGGACTCCCTCTGAGTCTTCGCTTCCTTGCAGGAGCTGCTGGAGTCCTAATCTGAAGTAGCTTCTTCTACACCTTTCTGTTGTGGGATGTAGAGAGATGGTCAACTCCCTCTGAATATCTGCATCCTTGCATAAACCACTGGAGTGTACTCCCTCTTGATCTTTGCTTCCTGGATTACCTGTTCTTGAATCTCATATTCATCCTTGGTCCCTATGCATGCTTATTAGTATCATGAATGTGTTATCCTTGTGATCTCATATAAAATCATACATTCATTAGTATACTATTAAAACACAATAATCTCAAGCATGTATAGTCATGATCATTTCAAACAGAAATAATAAGCATTAGCATTCAAGGTTTATGTAGGATTCTTATGGTTAGTCAAATCATAAGAAACATAAAATGTCTAAACCTGTAATTACTCAAACCTATGACTCTTCAGGTTAGTTGAATCATCAATCAAGACAAGAGATATAAAATGCATAAAACCTGTGATTATTCAAATCTATACCTTCATGATTCTTCTGGTTAGTCATATCATCAATTATGGTAAGAAACATAATATGCATACAACCATGATTATTCAAACTTATAACTTCATGAATAATCATTATCAACAACAAAACAGTATAAGATCCTAAACCAAGGTAGGATTCTAGCTTGATATAGGAAAAACATACTTGGATTAGCATGCTAGCTAGTTTATGTCTAACATACCCGCATAATGTCTTTTGGTTCTCTTCAGTGACTTGTGCTAGTAACCTGCATGTCTCATATGTTAACCATTACAAAACCAAGTTATACATACCTCGTAAATGAATCTTCTATGAGATCCATGACAATGGATGAATCTTTATCCTCATGTCATCATGATCATATGTTCTTGAACTGGAACATGATTTGTCTTTCTTGGTGTACCTTTCATGTTAGTAGGCAACATAAACCTCATACAACACCATAATGCATTAGTACAATCATAAGTGTCAACACCCTAACCAATGAATATTTTCTATCATGCATTCATAACTTTGTTAAGGTGATACAGAAAACCTAAGATCAAGATTGTACTAACCGTAATAACATGAAGACAAACATACCATAAAATTAGTCATGGACAAATATCGAAACATACCTCGATGAGTCATACCTGTCGAGATCGCTTGTAATCTTCTTATGTAAGGCCTTAGCCTCATCTCCCTCTGAAACAGGAACTCCTTCACTTATGCAGGTGACCAATCCATCTTCTTCTAGGATTAACCCTATCCACTTGATTTGCAAGAACTGGACCTGGAGCTGGATATGGGTTTGTCAGAGAAACCCCAAAAGTTCAAACTTTGAATTTAAAACTTCCTAAAGGATAGAAATATGCGCCTTGATGAGCTGATCAAACTGGTATATTCAGAATTTGAAAACTGCAAAGTTTCACTCCTCAATTTTGCCTTTGAAACTTCCACATTCACTAGACGTGACCCTGAACTAGGGTTTGATGAAGCCCACTCTTCTTCCCAATCAAAATTTTTGATCCAAAGCTCTAAGCTTCTATTTTTCTGAGGAGCTTCCAGCCGTGGTCACAGAATTCAAAAATTCCCATTTTTACAGAAGCCCTAATTTTCCACTTTTCTGATCAAAGTCCCGAAGTAGGGTTTGATCAAGCCTGGCCTTCTGCCCAACCAAAAATTATGATCTTTGTCTCTAAATTTTTATTTTGATGAGTAGCATTCAGCCGTGGTCTCCGATTACAAAAATTCCAACTTTCTCCAAAGCCCTAAATTCCGGAAGCCATGAATGAAGGTACTCAGGAATAATTCTGTTTTGACAGAAATATGTACCTGATTGTTTCTGGTGTAACTCCAAACTTTTCAATCCACAGGGTCTGAAAACGTTTCCTGAGATAGCCTGACCTATTATCTTTCCATCCTGACAGGTCTGACCTCAATTGGATTCTCTGAGAGAGAGTTATTCCAAATGTCGCAACGTGACCTGTTTTGGGATAAAACAGTAGAGCGAACTTGTACGGCGTGCCACGTGTCACTGTTTCAACTTCGGACTCTGAAAACGTTTTTTGAGATATCTCGGCCTGTTATCTTTCCATCCTGATAGGTATGACCTCAATTGGACTCTCTGAGAGAGAGTTATGCCAAGTGTTGCAACATGACCTGTTTATGGGATAATATAGGAGAGCTAACTTGTACGGTGTGCCACGTGTCACTGGTTCAACTTCGGCCTCTGAAAACGTTTTCTAAGATAGTAAGGACTGTTTACTACCTGTCACTTTTTACTAAATTTCATTTGGAGCTTCCTAGCCCAAGATATGACCTTTTTCCCAAGGTCACCTGATTTTGACCCAGATCTGGAAGAGGCAGAAACCCTATATTGTACAGATCATAAATCACAAAGTACAATGAATTAGAGGTTATCCTTTGGACACAAGGTACCTGGAGATTTAATATTCGTCCTGTAACAATTTCAGATCCGAAAAATTCGACAAAATGGATTTATAGCGAAAGTGCTACGATGACTGGTTTTTGCTATATCAAGCCCTAACATCGTAAGTGCAACAAGTGTCATACATGCCATATCATGCCTTCTTTCAGGGTAGCTCTGATACCATGTTAAATTTTCTGAATTTACTTCAATATGATCTAGGATCTTAACTGAGAGAACAACATGTACAGCATATCTACAGCGTATCAATCATGGAGACAATAATGCAAGCACACAAGAGACACAAAGATTTACTTGGGGAAAACCATAAAGGTGAAAAACCCCAATAACTTCCTCAGAGATAGATAGAGCAATGATACAACCAACCAAGAGAGATATCCATAACCTAGCAGCAGATCCTCCTCCTCCATAAGTGCGCCACTCCTCCTTGAGTGCATGTGTGAGAAGTGAGTGAGCAAATAGAGTGCCTCCCGCACTCTATTTATACTTGACTTGACTTGCCTTTTTACCTAACTCATGTAGGCTCGAACTTAACCACATAACATAATGATGAGTGGGCCGACCCCCAATAGGGTGGTCTAATAACCCTTTGACCCACATGGCCGACCCCCAATAGGGTGTTCTAATAACCCTTTGACCCACATGACTTATACAGGGCCGACCCCAAATAAGGTGGTCTAATAACCCATCAAGTATAAGTTACGACACTTACAATATAAATGACGACACTTCCTTATAGAGGAATAATACCATCTCTATAGGAATACAATATACATATATGTGAAATACATTCCGAAGTTACATATACATCAACAATTTGAATCACATTTCTTACACATTTGTGTTCCCGTTAACCTTTTTCCAACTATTTACATAAACTAAAAAACCTAAAATACCCTTTTGAAGAGGCAAGATCCACATGGATCCAACATTATTTTTATAATTTTTTGGTTGTGTATTTTTTATGTTATTCGTTTTTGTTTGAGCACCTTTGACACTATGGGAAAAAAATTAAGTATAAGTTTTAAAAGGAGCTCAATCTATATCTCATAGATATATTGAAATATGGAGCTCATCAAGCTATTGATCTTGGTCAAATGTTTATCCTAACCAAGCAAATGAACTTGATCTAGCTCATGTAAACACATTGGATCCCATAGTTTGGTGTGTTAAGGAGCTCAATTGAACTCCTACAAACACACACACAAAAAATATTTTAGTGTGTTAAAGAATATTGGGAAGAGGAGTTGGATAAAACTATAGGGCTTGATCGAGCTCTTGCAAGCCCAAGATTTTTTTTAGATATTACAAAATCTTGACCACTTTTTAATGAAAGAATATAGAAAAGGAAAGTCAACCAATTAGCCATCAATAGTTGACATTGAAAAGAAGTCTCTTGAAAGAATAAATTAATAAAAAATCAAGATGCAAAATATTTAAAACAATAGTAGGAAATATGATCATTGACGGGTTGACAAAAATGAAGTACAAAATATGGCTAGAGAGAGGATGAGGAAAAGACAACTAGAATTGGGATAAAAACAAGAATAAGTTGTAGGTCAACCCATTACTAAACCTTAGGTGAATCTAATAGGAGAGTCTTTTGGGAATCCAATTCAAGGAAATATCGATGATTCTTAAGGTTTCTATTTAACCAATAAAATTCACATCTATTAAATAATTCTTCCAGTTTCTATTTAGCCATTAAAATGCACATCAATTTTTATAATTCTTGATGTGGGTTCCTTTAAATTTTTACTCGAAACCATTGAACAGTCCAATAAATAAAAGTGAAACCTAGATTCAAGCAACATAACTAACAATCTTAATTCCTCCTTTTTGAGGTCACACAACAAATTATAGTCTAAGTTAGGATTGTTGGGATAAACATCCAAATAATGCCCCTCAATCATTTATCACTCGATACATAGTTGTTTTACTAGGGATATTAAATCCTTCTTTACCAAGTGTGGAAAAACCAAGATAATAACAACACATTTCCCTAAGATGCTAAAGCCGAGGTCTAGTGCTTCTCTAAGGTTTCTTGAAGTACCCAATTTTTTTTACTTATAACACATGACTATCTAAGGATAAATCTCTTATGCACACTCAAGGAAGGTATCTTAGTGGCCAGGACATACGATTATCACCAAGGTGACTTTTGTGGGTTTTGTTTGTAACTAAGCTAGATATTTGTTGGTTATTGGGATATAGGCATAGTGCCCTCAACTATAACTAACTCTATCATACCTTCACTAGTCAACATCGAGGGATTTCATCCCCTAGAGTTGGGAATTTTGGAAGGAATAGTTACATTATTTAAGGAACATCATTAAGATTCATAGGAAGATCAATCATATTACACACTATTATCTCCATCCAACCATGAACTCAAACATTATCTTGTCCTCCCTTGACATGCGTCATCCAACCATGAACTCAAACACTATCTTGTACACCCTTGACACATGTCATACAATGATTACCTTCCATTTTGTGTCACCCATAAAGCATGACCTCCCCCCTCTCCCCATGAAGGGGATCACATTACACATATCCCATTTTTATTTCCCATACAGAGCGTAACTAAGACTCTAGTATTTGGTTTTAAAGAGAAGCCAATTTCATAATTTCAAAGCTTAAGGTGTTTTAGGGGTTGATTATATTGTGAGGTAATCTACGGGTTAGGGTATACAATCTACAAAGGGTTAAAGGAATGAATGTAAATTTGGGAACAAGGTGCTTCTGTTCATAATGGGTTGGGTTTGGGTGTGTGGGGTGTGTAAGTGTGTGAAGGGTTCATCACGATTATGGGATAATGTGTGCTCAGGATCATAATGGTCAAGGGTTAATATTTCTTAGTTCTCTAATTCCTTTTCTAAGGTCTTATGGGTTAGGGGTGTAGTGTGTGAGGGGTGGGAGCAATTATTGTATAATGGCGCATATCATGTTTTCTAACTAAGATGTGTCAAGGCTAAGTGTGTGGGGGTGGGTATGTGTTCAATATGGCCATTATGATAGTGTAGAAATGTATGCTTGAGGATGTACTGGTAAAAGGTTTAAGGGGTCTATTTTCATATTTGGGATCCAAGGGGTTAGGGGGATATTGGGTTAATGTGCATTGGGGCATAATATGATGGTCTGAGGGGGAACACATGGTGCTTAATCGTCAATATCATAGATTAACTCACCAAAATCATCCCAAGTGCACCTAACCTTGAAATAGCCACCACATTGAACTCATGGTACATGGATTCCTTATTAAATGCTTATTTGATGGCTATGGCTCTCCTACATGGTGCATGAGCCCTTGAGAGAATTTTTTGTTTTATAATAGCACAAATTGCGACCTTGAACAATTACATGGGCCCCATGGACCATACTCAATGTACTAATCCTCAAAATGATGACCATACTTCACGTGTAGACTAAAGATTCCCTTTGTAGGGATTGTGTGTTTCTTTAGGGTACTATGCACGAGCCATGACCCATAGATATTATTTATATGCACTTATACATTGTATTTTGATCCTAGTAAATATATTGGTGTAATGTACCCAAACTTATTACATGCAAACTAACTCAAGATTTGAAAATTTAAACACATTGTGGATGGGCTAGATTCAAAAGAACTAGCTAGTTTGACTAGAATTCAAAAATAAAACCCCAAACACCTATAGACTCTCCCAAATTCTCCCAAGATGGATTTAAGGACCTGCTAAAGCTCAAGTAAAACCTACAACATCCTAAATAGACACCCAACTTTGAAATCTACACATTTTATGGGTGCATCATGCTTGGGAGGATTACTTTCGATAAACCAAAGGCATCAAGGAAATATCCCCAAGACTTATTTGGAAACCCAATGGATTCTAGTGCATATATAAAAGTCTATGGCCTAAAACTACCAAAAATATCTATAACAACCTTGAGAATATCAATTAGGAACAACTCGACTCATTTTGGAAGATAGGAAAATAAAACTAGTTTTATGACTGCTCATCTGGGGAATTTACAACTTAATTCGAATGGACTCTAAGGGTTTGAATTTTTGTTCTAAAGGATGATATGGGTCCATTAACAAGTCTACTGACTGCAACAACTTATAGACATATAATTGGTTCCATGGAAGCCAATTTAATGCAAAATTATGGAAAAGTAGTTAAATTTGGCACTACAACGAGCATAGGATCAAATATTCATTGATATATGAAAATGTAGTTTGCATAACATAAATTCACAACATTACATTGAATTTAAAAGGAAAATACTTCACATTACAGAGCTTCAAATTTATCAATAAGCCCCCATGGGGTCGCTATCATCCATCGATAACATAATCAAGAGAAGACCTTGAAGAAAACACTGGACAATTGATTGAATATTCAACATTGAGCAACGTAGCACATATCTGACAATGGAATAGACCTACAAGTAACCTCAATGATAAGGGATGAATTCCTTACTCCTCATGTCCTATCTAAATATTCAACTTGACTGATGATCAGATGGGGCACATATCCCAACTGTGAGTAATGGCACATCTCCCAAGTCTTGAGAAGCTCAGAGATCACAATGCAAAACTCAAACTAGAAAAATATGGACATGGGTGTGCTCCTCCTTCTTTTATAATATGAATTGGATTAAATATACAACAAATGTGGACCATCAACCTCATCCATGCGCCCTCATTGACTAATTTTGGACTTGCATATTTTCCCTTTCTTTTTGCTTGCTTTCTTACCTTTATGCTTTGGTATGTTTTTCCTGATTTTACTTGATTTTCTATGCTTTCCTTCTTTTCCAGTAATTTTCCTTCTTTTATCTACTTTCTGCGTTTCTATGCTTTCTTGCTTTTATGTTGCTTTCCACTTTTCTGTGCTTTCCTTCTTTTAGGATGCCTTCCAACTTTTTAGTGGATTTATTGATTTTCTCTACTTTTCTTCCAAATTTCTTTCTAGAAGACAACTCATAGGATACACATGATCTCATATGAACCCTCTTGGGACACCTAAGCATATCCACTCATTACAATATTAAATAAAAACTAAATATTTACAATTAATTTAAGAACTATAAAATTTCTCTTAAAGTTTAATTTGTTAGAATTTTATTAATACTAAGAGGGGGGGTTAATCGATATTAGTGTAGTTATGAACAATTTTTACTTCTTATCAATTTGAATTGGAACTTAAATTATGAATTCACTATAAAAATAAACATTCAACATCTCATATGCAATACACAGAACACAAATATTTTTACGTGGAAACCCAAATGGGAGAAAACCACAGAATTCTCTCTTATATTAAAAAGATTACATTCATGGAAGCACCAACTCCCGAAGTTATCCAACACCAATTGAAAAGAGGCACCAACACCCTGGTTTTACATGCACTGACGTGAAGGAAGCATGGACTCCCCGATTTACCATCTTCAACTAGAAGGAGGCACCGACCCCCTATTCCTTGCCCCATCCTATCGCCCTGATATGACTGTAGAAGATACTTATTTGTTGTTCTCCTTATCCAAGCACTCTTCAGATTGAATGCAATAATTTCTATTGTGTGCACCTTCTATATATTGAGATCTTTCAATTGTTGAACTATATCACATACTTCACTTCACTATATCAACATCACACACTTGATCTCATACTTCACAACCTGCACGCTATTTCAAAATTCGTTTTGTTCTTGTGCATCTTCAAACTCAACTAATACCACACATCCTGTGTTGTAGTTCTATTTTGACTTCGCACATCTATATCATATCTCACACATCATTGAATGCACCTTCTGTTATGCTACACTTCTATCTTGGTGCATCTATCTTAGATAATTTGTGACCTTTTGCGTACCATCTACGATACTTCCTTTTTGTTCTTACGCACTTGTCTCAGATAAATCTCATCATATTGTGCATCATCTATTGTGCCGCATCTCTATCTTTGCGCAACTATACAAGATAAAATACATCATCCTACACACCATCAATAGTTTTGTTCTTTTGTTCATGCACACTTGTCTCTCTACTATATCATGTTGTTCTGGTTCGTCGAGCCATTGCTACCCCAAGATTAGAATCTTTCCAAATTAGAGTACTACCACTTCCACATATTCAAGGTTACTTCAAGTCTCCAACTTGGATTCTTATTTATACTTTTTTTCTGTGCATACGGTATCTACACAAGTTGATCGTAGCGTACCTTCTTCTTTGCTTCATGATCAAGCTTAATTCACACTCTCACCACTTGTCATGTTCTGCGCCACTAAGGTATCACACCTTATCGGTCTTGCACATACTTGGTCCTTTGCATGGTAGTTTTTTTTCACTTTGTAATCACTTCATGTGGGGTCTTGGGACCTTGAAGTACCATCGCTTGTGGATCTTGCGCACTTGACTTTTCTGAATGCCACTTTCTTCCAAGACTCTTTTACACTTCAACAACTTGTATACTTCTTCTGATTGGTGGGCTTTGTGTACTTCTGAGACTTGCATAGCTATCCAACTGCTTCTTTCTCCCAAGCATCTTGTGCACTCCCAAAAATTATCCAACCAACTCTTTTGACTTTACCTTTGAAGTAGCATGACTAGGTGAATTGTAACTTGCACACATACCTTATGTGCTACTTCAAATGGATGTAGTTCTTCAATTTGGATGTACTTCATATGTACTTCTTAAAAATGGATTTCATATACCTCTTCAAACCGGCACAAGGATACTGTGTCCTCTTTGACATCAGTTGACATCAATGACAACCAAAGTTCAACAATATCCCCATTTGGCATTGATGTCAAAACCTCATGAAGTTGTGCATGTCAACACCTCATGAAGTTGTTATTTTCCTCTATTCTATTCTCAATACTACCCCTGTGTTCTTTCTAGTTTGAGCCTTTGCTCATATGTGCATTTCTCAATACTTTTCTGCTATCTTTCATTTCTATGTGGATCCCTTCTATTGATTCATGCTTCATGATCTTTCTCCCTTTTTTCTTTGCGCAACCTACAATTAGCACTTCTCTGTTGTTTTTCATCTCTACGTCGATTGCATGCTTCACAATATCTCTCCCCCTTTGACATCAATGGAAAATATGTTCCTTCAATGCGCACTATCAACTTTTCCTTTATTCAGTTTTGTGCTTTTCTGCATGCAGTTGCTTGCTTCGATTACTCCCCCTCTCTTTGTGCTTTATTCTCTTCCTTTTGTTGGAGTTTCCATGCAAAGCTCAGTCACATTGCAATCTGTACCTTCAACATTGTCTGTGTCGAAGTCTCGAATAATATACCCCTGTATAGTTTCCAACTTTATTTTATCTTGATCTTCTATTCCTGTCATATTTATCATTCACACTTCTTCATTTTTTGTGCAATCTTCCATGTCATCTTCTTGTTGCATTTACTACACACTATAGAGTTCCATCTGCTTCCATGTCGATAACTTTTCTTTTGTCACATTGACTACGTTGTGACCAATATTCATCACATTTTTGACTTAGCATATCTTTCTACGACATCCAAATATTCTTTCTTAATATTGCACATATTTCCATCCATCATGCAACATGGGAACAAGGCGAGGTGATTAATAACTCATGCGAAAAATTTAATGTGTCATTTTTCGTACTTGAGACTTCTAGGCAACATTATTCCGATAACATGGAACAATGAATTGGATTTTAGCTTTTTTTCCTCTTTCCCAATTTCATTAATTCATGCAATAAATTTTGACGTCTCCCTAGTCATCTTTGAATTGTGCAGACATGAATGCAATTAACCTCAACGTATCTTCAGTTTATTTTCAAGTGCATGGGGAACCACCTTCCATTTCTATAAATGAGCTACGTATTGGTTGGATCATCATCCTGGTTCATTCCCTATCAAGCTTGTTCTGTGTTTCGCAGCTTTTAATTTTCTTGTCTTCATCCATCATGTCTTCCTTCTTTCAAAGATTCAACAACTCGTTCGACAGTCTTTTCTCGGTATTTCAATTGCAACAGGCATAATTCGCAAGATTGAGAGTGGATATGGGGATTTGGAAATACCAGATGAAGGAGTCTAATTTCATGCAATTGTATGCATAGTCACAGGTCAACTAGAGTAATACTGATGGATTCTCCAGTCTAAAAAAGAGAGTCGAAGTCCTGGAGAGGAAACAACAAAAAATTCTTGACTTGCTGAGCTTAACTTGGATGGAACAATCCACTACCAGTGCATCGTCTTCAACTCTGCAACTTTGACCATTACTGCAATCCTCTGAATTCGTCGAGAAAGCTCCAATGGATCTTGAACTTAGTTTGTCACAACAACCAACCAGTCATGACGTGGATTTGGACCTCAAGCTTTGTATCTGAATCAATTTTCTAATTCTCATTTTGTTTGATATGGCTCTCGTCATCATATTTGTGCTTCAATTGTCGTTAGGCCTTGGCATGCTGCCTCTTTGTACTTTGACTCTGTTTTTTGATACATAGGTATCATGTAATTTTGTAATGGAAAATTTTGAATATAATACAAACTTCATTTATGTATCTACATGGACCTTATGTTTTTTTATCAACAATACTTATTTGTACTTTTCTTTCTACTGTTACATGTATGAGCTCTTTGTGCGACACATCTTTGCGCATTTCCTTTATAGTGTGACTACAAACTTCAAATGTTCTCTAACTGCAATATTTACTAATACATTCCTTGAATTCCTAATGAATGAATATCATGTTGAATTCAAGGGTCCTACTTAACCTCTTAGAGATTAGAAAGATGGGAAGCAATTACTTGTTGCTTGATATGTACTTAGGTTGTTTGATTCTTGTGCGCATGCTAGTGGAGTTTTCCTTACCCATATATTCATGTGCACGCATCTATTTTGATACTACATTGACTATATTACCTTTTGGTCCTTGTGTTGCAGTTGATTTTATGTAGAGTATTTCTATCTGGACAATTTATTGTTCTTTGACAATATTGACCCTTACGTACAAAACCATCCCATGCATAACATCTCAAGGTTTGACAATATTTCACAATATGACCATTGTAATTGCACCTTGTGCACTTCAATGTATTGATCCTTATTCTAGTAGTGTAATGGAAATAATTGTAATTACTAAAGGAATTATCATACCTGAATGGATTCATTTGATTTGGACTATATTTTTTGTCACAAACCTTCTTAGTTTTTTGTCATAGCCAAGTCCTGATTTGTCTGCTAGTGATATGTAACCATTCAAAATATTAATCAGGATCGATGTGTTGTCTTTGATTTTATTCTTCATTTATTCTTCAATACAAGCCTTGTCACTTCATGAATATGTGTAGTTCAGAGTATCAATGATGTGACCCTTCCCTTTTATATCAACCAATTTTTCTTCTAAATAAAAGGTCTCTCTATTCTTTTGCTCGAGTTAATTTGTCAACATATCATTTTTTTGCTCAACTCTTCTAGTGATGTCTTCAATACTAATTTCTCTTATTCAAGATTTATGATTTTGTCTGTTGTGCAATTTAGCTGTTTCTCAAAATTCATTTCCTTTTCACTAACCTATTTTTCAAGAGACTCTTGGATCACCTTGGCTTGCTTGAATTGTTCTTCATATTTTGACAATTTGTCCTGCAAGAGTTTGTTCTTCCTTCTTGACTTCTTTAATTCATCCAAGCCACTGACTAGTTCACCTTCTTAGTCAACCTCTACAGCTTATTCTTCTTCATATTGAATGTCTCATTTAATGTCCGTGACAAGTTTTGGAGGTGAATTAAAGGTTCCACTAAAGAAGTAATTATCTAGTGTTCTTGATTGACTATGTGCATTCGATGTGTATTTCTTGATAGAGGGACAACAATTTTTCTTTTCTTCACTACATTCATCTTCTAGAAAGGCCATGAAAAGCACTTCTTTTGGATTGTCATCACATTCACTTTCTTCAAATGAATTATTGTCTTCCTAGGAGTACAAGATCTTCCTTTGCTTTGGGACTTTCTTCCTATTCTTAGATCTATCCCGTGTGCGCGCCAATCTTCGATCATTGTAATTGGCCTCTTCTTTGTTGTCACTATCTCTTTCTTCCTTATATGGACACTTTGAAGTGAAATGGCCTACCCTTCCACATTTAAAACATTTGAAGGGTAACTTACCCTTATACTTACCAAACCCTCTTTTCAACTTTCTCTATGAGGAACCTCCAACAATTAAATGATGAAAATGCACTACATATCAGAAATAGTAGAACACAAAAGAGATTTATTGATCGCAGGTCACTTCAAGGGGGAAACCTACTTTGAGAAAGCTCAATACAAATAAATCGTGGATGCCTTAATTGGACTCAACACGTACTTATATACTAAGTCTAAGCTAAACAACTATTACTCCCCATGAATGTGGGATAATACAATATACTCATGGGACGACTTACAAAGCACATGCATCCAACAAAAATATACTAACAATGTGGGATAATCTTTAGGGGAATTTTGAGGTAAAAAATGGGCCTCAAAACAAAAAAATGTACCATCAAAATTTAGTTTATAAGAACCAATAGGATTCAAGATGATGATGTCAACCATAAGGGTAAAATTTGAAAAACAAATTGGAGGGAAAAAGAAAAAACTACTTTTCCTTATCGTATTTTTGACATATCTCTTTAACGGTTTACCCAAATTTCAAGTTTGGGCACTCGTTGGATGTGGAATTTAATTATGCATCCAACCCATACCCACACTGTATACTTCTAAGGTACCCATGGTATGAAAAAATAAAATTTCAATAAAAATACGTATTTTAATATTAAAATACGTATTTTATTGAAAGTTTCATTTTTTCATACCATCGGTGCCTCAGAAGTATACAGTGTGGATATGGGTTGGATGTAGAATTAAATTTCGCATCCAATGAATGCCCAAACTTGAAATTTGGGTAAATCAATAAGGAGATATGTCAAAAATACAATAAGAAAAAATAGTTTTTCTTTTTCCCCTCTAAAATTTAGAACTCTTATTTTTTTATTATAACTCTTATTTTATTACTTCCCTTAGGAGGCCCATTTTAGACCTCAAAACTACCCTAATAACAGTATACTCACAGAACAACTTACAAATCATATGCGTCCAACAATAATATACTAACAAAGTAAAGAGAAGGGTTGACACGAGTTCCTAACATCCCCTCCCCCCTTAGAAAAAGCTTTGTCCTCAAAGCTTTAGATGTGGAAATTGTTGTTGAATCTGAAGGAGTGGTTCCCATGTAGCATCCTCTAGTTTCATTATGTTCCATTGAATTAATACCTCTGTGATGGATCAAGAGCGAAGCTAACGAGTGTGCCTATTGAGGATGGCCTTCAGCTCCAAAATGATGGATCCTTCAATATTATCCAGTTCTGGTAAAACAGTTTGTGCTCTGATGTTGGTGCCAAGAAATTTCTTTAGACAAGAGACATGAAATAATGGATGAATGCGAGAAGAAGGAGGAAGTTCCAATTTATAAGCAACGGACCCAATCTTCTGAAGAACCTTATATGGCCCATAGAACTTTGGAGCGAGCTTATGATGCCCTTTGAGTTTCAAGAAGGATTTCTTGTAAGGATGGAGACGAAGAAAAACCATATCACTTGCTTGAAAAGTGTTCTCAAAATGATGTTGATCGGCTTGTTGTTTCATTTGATTTCTTTCCATGTGAATATTGTTTTGCAAAATGCGAAGAATTTGATTGCAGGTTCGAATAACCGTGCCAACTACTTGAATTGATGAACTGCTGGGGGTCTATGGAAGAAGCAATGGTAGTGCCTGACCATATACTGCTTCATATGGAGTCATTTTAGATGCAGTGTGGTCAGAGGTATTGTACCACCATTCAGTGAGAGGGAGCCACATTTCCCACTAGTGATGTTGTTCGGAGGTGAAGCAATGAAGATACGTTTCCAAACATTTGTTGATAATTTCAGTCTGACCATCTGTTTGTGGGTGATACCCTGAACTCATCTTCAGTTTGGTTCTAGTGTGGTGAAATATTTCTGTCCAAAAATGACTGGTGAAAGTTGCATTGCGATCTGAGACAATGGAAGAAGGGATTCCATGAAGACGGAAGATTTGGTCCAGGAAATATGTGCGACTGAGGAGGTAGTATAGGGATGGCTGAGGGAACAAAAATGACTATATTTGGATAGGCGATCAACCAAAACAAAAATTATTGTCTTCCCTCTAGATTTAGGGATCCATTCAATGAAATCCATAGAAATATTTGTCCAAATCCATGTAGGGATGGGAAAGGGTTCGAGCAATCCTGGAAGGAGTGTTGTTTCACCCTTGTTGCGCTAGTAGGTATCACATTCAACCACCATATGTTGAATTGTCCTTTTCATTTCCTTCCAAAGGAAGTTATGCTGTCCCCACTCCTACGTTTTGAGGAACCCATAGTTCCCTGTCGATGGAGAATCATGGAGTTCATAGAATACAGCCTGTTGAATATCCGTGCTCTGGGGAAGCACCAAACGACCCTTGTATCTCAGGGAAGCACCATCCCAAGAGTAATGTGGTACAACAGAAGGGTTGTTTTCCAATCGTTGGATGATTTGAGATAATGAGGATTCATTGACATAGCCCTGCTGAATAGATTGTAACCAATGTGGAACATGAATAGAAATAGCTGAAAGAGAAACTTGGTCATCAAATGTGCAAGAAAGAGAATCCACCACAAGATTTTCCTTGTAAGTGATCTCATAGTCATAACCCATGAGTTTGCTAACTCATTTCTGTTGTGCTAGGGAGGAGAACTATTGTTCCAGGAAATATTTCATACTCTGGTGATCAGTCTTGATGCAGACATGATTCTCTAATAGGTATGGCTGCTACTTCTGTACTGCATGCAAAATAGACGTCATTTCCTTCTCATATGTAGAGGCGAATAAATTATTACTGGAAAGGGATTTGCTGGTGAATGCAATGGGATGTTCATCTTGAAGGAGAACAACACCAAGTCTATTGTTGCAAGTATCACTCTCAATAGTAAAGGGATTGGAAAAATTGAGCGTAGCTAGAACAGGTGTAGTACACATAGCTTGTTTCAGTTTGTCAAATGGACACTTAGTAGCATGTGTCCATATAAAAGAATCCTTTTTCAATAGAGTGGTTAATGGAGCTGCAATATTCCTATAGTCCTTGACAAACTTGCGGTAGTATCCAGTCAATCCCAATAAACAACAAAGGCTCCTGAGTGTTTTAGGATGAGACCAATTTTTCATGGCATCTATTTTGGCAGGATCCACGCGAACCCCTTGTGTTGAAATAATATTCCCGAGATACTCTACTTCCTCCTGTCCAAAAACACATTTATACTGCTTGGCATGGAGATGATGATCAGATAAAATTTGCAGTACAAGATCCATATGCTGGAGATGCTCAGCCCATGTTTTACTATATATGAGGACATCATCAAAGAAGACAGGAATGAATTTACACAAGTAGGACCGGAATATTTTATTCATCAATGCCTGGAATGTGGAAGGAGCATTAGTGAGGCAAAAGGGCATGACCAAAAACTCATAGTGACCATCATGTGTGCGAAAAGATGTTTTAGGGATATCATCCTCATGAACCTGAATTTGATGATACCTAGAGTGAAGATCCAACTAGTTGGAGAAAAAATGAGCACCATGAATCTCATCAAGAAGCTCATCAACAATAGGAATTGGAAACTTATCCTTGATTGTGAGGTGATTAAGTTCTCGGAAGTCAATGCAGAGGCGCCATGACTCATATTTTTTTCGGACAAGAAGAACGGGTGAAGAAAAGGAACTGGTACTAGGGAGAATAATACCTTGCTTCAGTAAGTCCTAAACAAGCATCTCAATCTCTGTTTTTTGATGAAATGGGTAGTGATAGGGCCTGATGTTAGAAGGAACGCTTCCAGGAAGGAGCGGAATACTATGGTCCTCTGGTCTTGAAGGTGGCGGTTCAGAAAAGACAGATGCATCTCGAAATATGATAAGATACTTGACACAATGGAGACCATTGCTTCCTAAGGATGGAGGAATGATCCAAATGGATACAAGTGACCACCCACCTATTCCACTGTCTCAAAACAGTTTCCCATTTTGGCAACTTTCTAGTAATTTTTCTACGGTTTTTCGGGTCCCAAACTTTCGAGGCTGTTTTGAGTCCCTAAACGATTTTTTTGGTGATTTGTGAGGCCAAAGGGTTTCCAGCGGCATGCATTTGGACCTAGATGAAATTTGTAAATCTCGGATAGACCTTTCCAATAGGCTACCGAGAACCCCAAATGGAGATCATATGCAAAAGTTATGACCCCTGGAAGTTGACTGTTCATATAACCACCTTGGGGCTACAAACTTTATGATGGTTCATCTTCTAGGGTTAGGTTTTTGGAATTTTGGGATTCTTTCCCTATGATTATGATAAATAGTCCCTTTTGGCCCCTTTTTGTATTCATCTTGGCACAAATGAGCATAGCAGCCACATCTCTTCTCAGAGATAGCTACCACAATTCTAGTTGTTTTATTTTACTGTCTATTCTATTTCCGCTATTTAATAGAATATGTGTTTACTGTATCACTGTGTTCTTTGTAATATATCTGTGTATATGGTTCTATACCTTCTCTTTCATTTCGTTCTCACAGAATATAGGGGAATTCCCTTTGATTCATTATCTTGATATTTGGTGTATATAGGAAGTGAAGAGTTTTGGGGTTTTACTCAAAACAACCTCAAACATTATTTGGATGAACAATGTGTTTTTCCCCAGTGGTTTTGATGACAATGGTGAAATTGTTACCTTAGTATTCCCATCACATTGCCTTTGGTAGTATGACATGGGCAACAAACCCATCGCAAAGCATTGTTTGAATAATTTTGAAATTAGGTGATTGGATTCTGAATCTTGCATCAAACTTGCATGCATCCAATGATGTAGAAGAGAGGCGCACTTAATAGAATTAGTTGGATGAGAGGCTCACCTTTTAATTCATGGTGATTTTAAATTACCCCAAGATGGTAAGGAGGAAATTCTCCTAGTTCAAATCTCCAATGGGAGAAGATGGCATAGAATTCCCTTTATAAAGAGAATCTAGCTTTATGAACCAAATGAATTTAGAAGGGAATATTTGTGGCATCAATGAACTAATATGTGATCCAATTATTGAAAAATTCATGAAAGAGTTTTAAAAATGTGGGACAATGCTTTGTAAAGATAACACCTTGTTTATTCACTCTATTAAGGGAAGGTCGATACAGGTGGTGGAATAAATTACTCTTTCAGATCACCATCCTAATTATTTTTCAATCTCCTAGAAGATAAAATAAGAATTCAATTCATGCCAATAATATAAATAGACACCAAATCTCATTTTAGAACATTGTTCTCATATGTCCATTGTTAAATCTTCTTGTTTTTATTTAAATAACTTTTTTACAAAAATTTAAGGAATTAATTATATTACATAACCACATTTGTTCTTACTGCCACCAAATCAATTGTTAAATCTTCATTTTTTATTTATTTAAATAGCCTTTTTACACAACTTTAAGGAATTAATTATTACATAACTACATTTGTTCTTACTTGGCCACAAAATCAATCATGGAAGTTTAAAATCATTTTAAATATAAACTTTACCCTATTCTTTTAATATTTTAATTTAAGATGTTGTTTAACTAAATCCAGATTTAAATATTTAATTAAATTTAATGTTATTTATCTAAATCCAAAAAATATTTTAATTAAATTCTTTAATATATTGTCATCGACATTCTCATTTTTATTTAAGTGAAAGAATGATTAATTATGATTATATCAATATTTATGAGGATGATAACTAGGATAATTTATGGATATAATAACTCGTATTTCATTTTTTCTACAAATGTTTTTCTAATTATTTCTCTCTATAAAATATTTTTTTTAAATATCCTTTTACAATAATTTATTACAAATTGATTAAATACAACACAACATTTCATTATTTTAATGTTTTAAATTTTTTTTTAAAGTAAGATGCAGAACCTTCAATTAATCAAAAATATGGTACATAGTATACAATGACAGTTGGTAATCCCAAAATGGGCCAACCGATAGGAGACTAACCTTGATAGTTACTTAGACATCTAACAAAAACACTAAGACACTCTCTGACAAGAGGGCGCTAACCTTGCTTTGACAATTTGGGATCTTTTTTCTTTTTTCTGACATCAATCCATCCTGATGACTGATCAGGAGTCGACTGGGTGGGAGTTATGGTTAGCTGAAGCTGGGACCCTTCAGGAATTCCCCCAGAGCGAGCTAATTCTGCTTCTTTGTCACTGTCTGAATTATCAAATTCATGTAAGCGCTTCAGGCCACCTGTGGAAGAAATTCCAGCTAGGGCCATGTCCATTGCCTCCCCACGGGAAGGGGATTCTCTGGAGTCCCACTAAGGCAATTCCGGGTCATTGACTTGGTGTTGAGATGTATGTGGCGAGGGTGGAGCTCTTGGAATGCCCTCCTTTGTATCCGAGGTGGGATGTTTCCTCTGATTCTTATTCTCATGCCATCCTTGCCGCCGCCTTTTCGAAGAGTGGATAGGAGAAGAAGGGCAGTCTCGTTGCAAGTGCCCTGGTTGCTGACAGGATCTGCACCTGAAGGCTGTGTTTTCGTAATCTAGGGGCTGCTCCCAGAAAAAATCCATACACCAAGCAATGTTAATTTCTTGTCTGGAAGTCCCTTGCTCGGATCCAGCTCCACGCAGATGTGAGCAAAGGTAGCTAACCCCTTCGATAATCTGTTCGTGTCCTCTTTGATGAACTTCCCTAAGGAGTCCCCAATGGTAGCAAAGGATTCTGGATACCAAAAATGCAAGGGGAGGTTTGGGAGTCTTACCCAAACCAGAGTAGTCATTGATGTAGCAGTTGAGGGATTGAAATCAGGGTACCATTTCCTCATGGACAACCCCGAGTTCCCCCAGAACCAAGGTCCTCCATCCAAGATCTGGTTACGGTGAATCTTTGTTTCAAAACGGACAATGAAAAAGCCTTCGGAACACATGAGGAGCTCCAATTCTAATGTTTTAACTTAATAGAATCAAAATTATTATATTTAAAACCGATGAATACATTAAACCCTATAAACAAAAATAAATAAACAAAAGTAAAGTTTCATTGTACATTATTCATAACTTTCAATAATTACTATGTCTACCATATCAAGTATTTTTGGGTTTCAATTTTTTTCTCAACTTATCTATAATTTTATCACATCATTTCCTTTTCAATATTTTTGGGCAGAAGATGTGCATTCTATAGTCTAGTGGGGATGTGTAACTCTTTCTGTGATCATCGTGAAGTTGACATGTGTCCTTTATAAAAAATAACAAAATATTATAAAAAATAATATGTAAACTCAAATTAGATTTAAAATGACATATATATAAAACTAATCAAATTAGATAAATTAAAACCATCAACATTGCGTTACACACTTGATCTGAAGAGTGTAAATGTTGAGGAAGGGTTTGCAGCTCTAAAAATTTGTTCACTCTCAACACTTAGTAGATCTCCCTTTAAAATGACATTAACATTAAGACTTAAATAAATATGATATATTAACATCTCATATACATAGATATAACTTAATCACAAACAAATATTTAATTTTACTTTATTAGTTACTTTCCACACTACTCTATTTAATTTTACTTTACCAGTTACTTTCCACAATACTCTTCTCTTCTTATCAGACTGCCAATATAAACATCAATATGAATTTGATTTTTTTATTAATTTATTTATAACTTTTTTACCTATTTATTTTTCAATATTTATTTATGAATTAAAAAAAACAAATTTATAACATTAAAAATTATAATATTTTAACATTCTCGATAATACAAACAAAAATTAATTATTTACAATTTTTTACTACAAATTTTCAATCAACGAACTATATATATATTAAACATTTTAGGCCTCATTTTTATTTTAATTTATTTATTATTTTATTACTTTATTAAAAAAAAACTCATTTTCAATACTATATAAACATTTTAAAATTAATTTTTATTTTAATTTATTTATTATTTTTTCACTTTCTTAAAAAAAACCATTTTCAATATTTTATTTATCATTGAGAACACTAACTTTATAGCATAGAAAGTATCATAAATTAACATATGATCATTACATAAAGAAAATATATTATTTTAACATAAAGAAAATATGTTGTGTTAACATATGGTGAATACATAAAGAAAATATGTTGTGTTAACTTATGGTGAATACATAAAGAAAATATGTTGTGTTAACATAGGGTGAATACATAAAAATAATAAAAATAAAATATAAGCATAAATTTATAATATATATATATCTTATTAATTATTAATAAAAATCTTATTAAAAAATATTTTAATGAACTTTTTTTATATTTTTTAATTTAAATAAGATATTATATACATTATCAATAAAGTTGTCATTGCATTATTTCTTTTAGTTGATTTTTTTAAACAATTTGAGTATCAAAATTGTATTCATATTTATATGAAATAAATATTTATAAAAATGTTTATAATTATCATTACAAAAATGTTTATAATTATCATTACAAAAATGTTTACAATGTTGTGATTGCTTCTAAACAAATATTTATATATAAACATGGTGCAAATATAAACTAAAATTTCATTTTACATTTTCTATTGCTTATAAACAAATATTTATATATAAATATAAACATGGTGCAAATATAAACTAAATTTTCATTTTACATTTTCTATTTTTCTACTATATTTTCAAATAAAACACTAAATTTCTTACATTATTCATAAGTTTCCATATCACCATTTTTCATTTACTTTTTCTATTCTTTTCTTTTATCTTTTCTCTCCAATATTTACTTTATGATCAATAACACTAAACTTATGTTCTTGAAAATTAGATGAATTAACATGCCTTTATACATAGAGATGATATAACACTAAACTTATGTTCTTGAAATTTAGATGAATTAACATGCCTTTATACATAGAGATGATAGGAACATTTTTGTATTTTTTTTATTTCTCATTAGATACCATTCCACAACAATGTTTTAACTAGCCCACTATACAAACACCAAATATTTTTGGTCCTCATTTTATTTATTAACTTATCTATGAGTTATTTCTAATATTTTCTTTATAATTGGCATCACTATTTTTAGCCTCACAAATGAGATGCCTTAAGAATCAATCACAAATACAAACAAAAATTGTATTATACAATATCCATAACTTTTCATGATACTTTCAATAATCCCTCATATAAACATCAATTTTTGGGACCACATTTTTTGTCTCAATTTATCTATGACTTTCTCACATCATTTATTTTCAATATTTTATTTATCATCAATAAAACTAAATTTATGGCCTTAAAAATGTGATTCACTAACATACAATAAACACATACACATGATATAAACAAAAACTAAATTGACATTTTATGCTATGCATAACTTTCCACAAAAATATTCCAATCTTTCCATCATATATGCATCAATCATTTTTACCTTATTTTCACTTTGAACTCATTTATGATTTTTCCACATCAGTTATCTCCAATAATTTATTTATGGTTGAGAAACTAATCTTTCAAATTGCATCATTTCATAATTTTCCACATAAAATTTTAAAACATCACATCAAACAAACATCAAACCTTTTTAACTTCATTTTATATCTTAACTTATCTATAAATTTTCCATATCACTTATTTCATTCATGAATCCTACCTTTCCATCAAGAAGTATACAAACAAAAACTCATTTTTCAAATTACATCATTTCATAATTTTCCACATAAAATTTTAAAACAACATATCACACAAACATCAAACCTTTTTAACCTCATTATAGATCTTAACTTATTTATAAATTTTCCATACCACTATTTCATTCATGAATCATAACTTTCCATCTATAAATGATACAAATAAAAACTAATATTTCAAATTACATCATTTGTAACACCCATTGCTATTAGGGAAAACTTCCTATAACCGGGGTGAGACTACCAACATACTATGATAAACGATAGACATTCAAATTTCTTCAAATACAGTATTTAAGAAAAATATTAGGGTTTAAGAGGATGTGTACCTTATTTGGAATATTAATCCAAGCCTCTCTTTTGAGTCTTCCTCTTGCTCTCCAATGCAACAACTTGCAAAAACATTCAAAAGAGACTTCCTCAAACCAATTTGACTACAAATAAAAGATTGACATCTAAAAGAGAATAAGACATCAAATTGCAATCAAATATGAGACACACATGAACAAATCTATTTCGAAAGGGAAGAATGTCCAAAATTTATTAATGAATGAAGCAAGTACATCAAATTACCTTCCTTCAAACATGGCACTTCATGAAATCAAGATTCAAGGTCCCCTGCTCCTCTCCTCCAAGGATCCCAACCTATGGTCAAATGTGTTAGGTTTTTTAGGCAACTAGGGAACAAGTGAGATAGATATGAGTCCCAATTCCTCCAGCATAACATTACAATGGGATTGATTCCCCTTCATGGTCCCCTCTCCCTCTCTTATATAACAAGTGAAGAAGGTAGGTTCGAGGAGGAAGTAGTTACAACCAGAAGAGGAGGTTCCAAAACCACCCAAACCACCAATTTTTTATATTTTATATATATTTTTAGTATTTTTGAGGTACTCGCGAATTTAAAATGGAAAACAAGTAGGTGACTCGCGAGCTTACCATGTTCAACTTGCGTTTTTGTGGAAAAATGGTAAAAAACAACCTTTTCTGAAGGTTTTCAAGAGAAATTTTGGTCTCCAAAATTGTTCCTAAGGTTCCTACCTATCAAATGGGCCATGAATACGGTAATTCCATCCTTCTAAAGTCCCAAATATGGCTCTTACATTCCAAATGTCATTTTGTGTGAATCACAGTAATCTCATGAAATGTTGTCATGCGACCAAAAGATGTAAGAATCGTCACAGACGAAGAAGTAATGCCAATTTCAATCAATTTGGACATATTAGGCAAAACTTTTGGACTAAGAAAGTGTGAATTTAGACTTTGAAAGTGTCGATATCAACCTGTCTAAAGTGCAAAAACAGGTTCTGAAAGTGGCAATATTGGCTTTGAAAAGTGTGTTTTTCTATTCGAATAGTGTGTTTTTTGACTAGTTATGAACCTTAAAATTGCAATTTTTGTTATAAAACTATGAATTTCAATTCAAAAAGTGTGAATTTCAAATAAAAAAATACAAATTTTGATTTGAAAAGTGTGAATTTCAAATCAAAAAATGAAAATTTTCATTTGAAAAGTGTGAATTTCAAATAAAAAAATGCAATTTCTGATTTGAAAGTGTGAATTTCCAATAAAAAAATGTAATTTTTTATTTGAAAAGTGCAATTTTCATTTGTAAATGTTCAAAATTTTAAGGTGAAAAGTTCAATGTCTAAAATATTCAATCATTGTTTGAATAACAAGTCAATTGGTTAAGTTATAACATATAAAAATGGTTTGTCCCGACTTCCGTTTTCTGACAAAAAGGATCGACCGCCCCTTCTTTTCGTAGTTAATTGTGAAAACCTTTATCTAACAATTCAGCTATATCCATAATGGAGAACACAATAAGGATCAATCGACCCTTCTTGCAGTGTTGAACTATTATGAAAATAATATTGGGAATAAGAAGGGTCAGCCGACCCTTCAATTACGAGGGAATTGTAAAAATAGAACACCTTGGAAGTTATAACATATAAAAATAGTTTGTCCCGACTTCTGTTTTCCAACAAGAAGGATCAACCGCTCCTTGTTTTTGTAGTTAAATGTGAAAACCTTTATCCAACAATTTAGCTATATCCATAATGGAGAACACAAGAAGGATCGACCAACCCTTCTTGCAGTGTCAAAATATTATGAAAAGAATATTGGGAATAAGAAGGGTCGACCGACCCTTCTTGCAGTGTCAAAATATTATGAAAAGACTATTGGGAATAAGAAGGGTCGACCGACCCTTCTTGCAGTGTCAAACTATTATGAAAATAATATTGGGAATAAGAAGGGTTGGTCAACCCTTCAATTAATAGAGAATTGTAAAAATAGAACACCTTGGAAGTTATAGCATATAAAAATGGTTTGTGTTGAATTCTGTTTTTCGACAAGAAGGATCGGTCGCCCCTTCTTTTCGTATTTAATTCTAAAAACATTTATCCAACAATTCAACTATATCCATAATGGAGAACACAAGAAGGATCGACCGACCCTTCTTGTAGTGTCGAACTATTATGAAAAGAATATTGGGAATAAGAAAGGTCGGTTGGCCCTTCATTTACGAGGGAATTGTAAAAATAGAACACCTTGGAGAAAGAGTGGCCTCTCTTTCTCTAAGAATATTTCCACTTTCCAGCAAAGTGTTTGAAGCAAAACTTCTATAAATTTTGTTGTTAAAATGTTGATATCTAGTATCCTAGGGTGACACGTGGAACGCTCATATTGTGATACGTGGCATATTTGATTTTTAAAATTAATTTAAAGATTATATAAACAAATATTAAGGATATTAATGTTACCATTTCAATATAAACATATGTATTTAACTTATAAAAGAAAGAATGTTTCTATTTAAGAAAAACAAAAAGAAAGAATGATTATATTTAAAAAAAATAGAATATTATTCGTATAATGCAACTATATTACTTTTTTATATAGAATGGTATAACTATGTACTAACTGCATGCCTATGCCTATATTACTATTATTGAAGCATAAAAATTACTTATTTACTGCCTTATTTCGTACTAATTGCATGCCTTTCTTACGCCCATGCATGTTGTCTTCCTTACTAATGCTTTTAAAATAATCCCACACTTTGGAATTTATCATTTTTTCGTAATTTTGATTATTGTAGAAGCCCAAACTAGAATATGGAAAGTGGAAGACGGATATATTTTTGAATGAAGACATTGTTTAAAACAATCCTTTCAATAAACAAGAAAAGTTATAAATATTTTTTATTATAAACAAGAAAACTTATAAACTAGTGGCACATTGAGTATAGCAAGGTTACTAATTTTTTATTACGGATTTAAAACTTATAAGTATTTATTTTTCCAAAATTAGTAATAAAGACGGATGGCATGGATGGGACGGATGGGGAATGGTAATTATCATAGTATGGTGGGATATCATCTCTGTAGATGTTGCTGGAGTGATTGTACAATTATATAGAAGTTCGTGAGTCCCACGCCTAGAAATTAACGGGGTGTAGAACATATTTGCTTCACTGGAACGTATTTGACAGGTTTGCTTGGAATTTACCTGTCAGTGTCTACAAGCATGCATAATTTAAACCCATCAAATCGATGTCAACCAAATTCACTTATCCGTCATAAATAAATACTAATAAAATTACTAGTTTGGTACTTGTTGCAATTTAGCAGTTTAGTAATTAAGATTGGGAAGATTTACATGGTTTAATGAATTGAAAATTTTCATCATATTTATGCTTGTTTGATGCGCTTGTGACCTGAGTGTAGTGTGCTTCTTATATGCACTTGTGACTTGAGTGTAGTGTGGCATTTTTCAGAGGGAAACGAAATGGATTTATGTACCAACTTTGATGTAAATAAAAAAATACCGGCTTGCTTGAGGTATGTCGAATTTTTTCATGTTTCGTATGGCTTAGGGGTTCTATTTTAATGATTTTGAAAGTAGTAATTGGTAGTTTTTTACTTTTAATTTTGTGTAATATTTTGTGAATAAACAAGACATTGAATAAGAGAACAACAATATGCTTACTGGCAATTGTAAATATAAAAAAATTGATGTCTGTCACTAAAAACATGTTACCATCATCAAATTTTGAATTGACAGGTACATAAAATTTGAAATTCCAAGCCTTTTCGTGACATTGATGGGGAACTGGAACGGTAATTGTACAAGTAAACTTCACTTCGACGAGCATTATGGATGACCATCGTCAAGAGGAAGAGGTGAAGAGGAAGAGGCATAACAGGGAAGAGATCCCTTTGGAGGATAGTCGCAGAGTCTCTTCTACTCATAGGACAGTTTGGTGGAAATCTAGGATTTTTGAACTAGACCTATCGTTTGAAGTGTAGAAGGAAATCCAAGGTGTGGAGCAGGAGCTCTGGAAAAATCTTGGTAAAGATACCCTGCAAGTGGAAAGCTGGAAGCTGGAAAATTGGGTCATGGACATGACGAACATTGCTGGCCATTTAACCCTATAGAAGCAAACTGTTTCTCATTACTGGGATATGAAAAACTTGGTGGGGTATGCTCTTACGGACCATATGCAAAAATAGGATCCGATGCATAAATCGCTTCAAGACAAAATCAGGGAATTGAACCGAAAGATGGAAGTCTTTCTGCAATCCATGGGCCTCTGTATTCCTAATGCTACCACGACTGCACTGGAAGAAAATATTGGCAAAGATACCCTGCAGGAGGAAATCCGGAAGCTGGAAAATTGGGTCATAGACCCGGGGAACACTGCTGGTCGTTTAACCCTATACGAGCGAATTGATGCCCTTTAGTGGGTACCGAAAAACTTGGTGGGGTATGCTCGTATGGACCGTATGCAAAAAGAGGATCTGGTGTAGAACTCGCTTCAAGACGAAACCAGGGAGATGAATCGGAAGATGGACTTCTTGCTGCAATCCATGGGCCTCTGTATTCCTGATGCTACCACGACTGCGCTGGAATAAAATCCTCAAGTCCGTTTCCTGGATTTGCATTATATTTTAACATAATGTTGTTATGCTCTTTAGTGATCGGGAGTTGTTTCTCCCATGTAGTTGGTGTGCTTTTTGGGTTTATATCATAGTAGCAAAATACGGCCGTATTAGCAGTTGCTATACGGAAAATCGAACAAAGTTAAAAATACGGTGAACATTCAAAATGATGCGAGTTCGGTATAGTCAACCACTTATTATAATTTTTTAATACGTAGCGTTATATTGTTAGCGTTATTATAATTTATTAGTAAGGCTTTTATATCATTTGTGTTACTAATAATAACTTACTAGTACATGACTACACGTAGTTTTTTTTATTTAAGTTTTATTTTATATATAATTGTTATTTTAATTTTTGCTTTTATGTTTTACTTTTTAGTATTTAGGTAGTTACTTTGTTATATTTTTTTAAGTCATTTTGTATAAAAGTATTTAGGTAGTTCCTTTGTTCTTCATTTTTTTAAGTCATTTGTATAAAAGTAGATTTATTTATATTTTTAACTTTCATTTTGAAAGTTTCAAGTCATTTTATATTTACTATGTAGTTGTCATTTTAAATTTAAATTTTATGACTTTACTATTTATTTAGTAATTCTATTAGGATTGGTGAGGGAATGGGGATGATAACATCATAAACATTGTTATATTATATGATATGCCATGTATCGACTTTGAATTTGAGATAAGTTTCAAATTGTTTTCAATGAATAATGAATGATATGTTAAAATTTGGAATGATTTTTGTATAATCTTATTTTTTTAAATTAAAATTGCATGTTTTTTGTATTTATAAGATGTCTACTACCATATTTTAGCAATACTTGATTTTTTCGTTACTTATTTTTTTCTGTATCGTATCTGAATCGTATTCAAATTCGTACTCGAATCTTGTTACTTATTTATATATTCTTTAAATCTTGTTTTAAACCTTGCATCTTTCCAGAACAGGCTCATGGCCTTTCATCTTCATGCCTCTTCAAATCTCTGATATTACTGATTTAAATTTATAATTCTGTTTATTATAAATTTATAATTATTTAATTAATTAAAACATTTTTGCTCATCCTTCAGGCCTGCGGGATTCTTTCATCTCAGGGCTGCGGGCTACTCCTTTATTTTCTTGCTGGAATATCCCATCATTCACCTGCAAGTATACGCCATCCTTCACATCCGGGCATACTCCATCCTTCACATGTGGGTATAATGTAAGATTTCACGAGCTTATCGTTTAAACCTCTACAGGCATACTCCTCCCGCGGGCTTAATCCTTGCGGGCATACTCCATTAAGCCTCTTTTGCGGGCATAATTAATCCCATGTAGACATAATTAAGCCCCATGCAGGAATTCCTAAGCCCATGCGGGATTTAACCTTAGCCCTTGCGGGCATCCCTAATCCCCTACGGGTTTAACCTCAGCCCCTGCGGGGATCCCTAAGCCCCTACGGGTTTAACCTCAGCCCCTGCAAGCATAAAACAAACCCTTGCAAGCATAACCCTAAGCCCTTGTGGGCATAATAAAGTTCTTGGGAGATTTATGCGTCAAGCCCCATGTGGGAATTCCCTTAAGCCCTTGCGGGCACACAATAAGCCCTTGCGGGCATAACATAGCCCCTTGCGGGCATTTTCCTAAGCCTTTGCGAGCATAATACAAGGTGTAATTAACCTTATTTTTCTCTATTTTGGTAGGCCAAAATCTCACACGTGTGAGCCTCAAAGAGAGAACTAACACCATATCTAGATGGCCACGTCACCAGGGAATATGTCCATGCCATCTGGAGAATTTATTATCACAAGGACACTCTTTGGCGGGAATTTCCAAATGCCTCTTCAACCTTTATTTGGACATCAAAACAAACTTTTTATTATTTTGGAAGGTTAGTCTTTCACACGTGTGAACTACAGAGGAAAATGTGATCCTATGGATAGATATCTAGTTCATCAAGGAACAAGCCTATGCCACCTGATTAATTTTATCAGTACAAGGACACCTCCTTGTAGGCATTTCCAAATGGCCTCATTAGAGAGATTTTGAGGTCAAAAAAGGGCCTCCTAAGAGATGTACTACAAAAATATGAGATATATTAAAATATTATGAATTGGGGGTTTTATGGGGTAGGTATATATGACAAGTCACCTCCCACACTATTTTCTATGCACAATATAAATAACCATGGTTGAGTTACTTTTCAAAATTCACTAGAAATAAAATTAATAAAATAAGTCTACATTGATGTGACTAAGATTCATTGTAAATTCTCAAAAATGTATTGTCCTTTAACATTTATTTGTCTTGAACTTGAAAATGAAATTAAATAATAAAAAACATTTTTAAGAGCTATTTTTTTAATTTTATGTTGACTTTTTATATTTAGTACTTTTCTCATGAATTTAATAATATAATTTAATTGAGAATTTATTTACATGTAAAATGTCAATAATATTATTATAATCCACATTGCATTATTATTATTATTATTATTATTATTATTATTATTATTATTTATTAAATATATTATTACTGTTTATTAGTTTGACATTATGTTATTAAATAGAATGGAGTGAATATATAATTTAAAATTAAAAACATAATAATGATAATATATTATTTTATAAAAAAATGTGAAAGGACTTTCTTTATGAATTAAGAGTACTTCACTTGAAAATGACAATAATATTATTTTATGAGAAAGTGTGAAAAGACATTCATTATGAGTACTTTACTTGAAAATGACAATAATATTATTTTATGAAAATACTATCATTATGAGTACTTTACTTTATGACTTAAAAGTACTTACACCACTACCTTGGTTAACGATGTGTTTTCATCCACCATAGAAAATTTGACAAATAAGCATTCTTAACTCATGCAATGCCACCTCACCAAGGGGGATGATGTCATCTACTAGAATGTGATTGGTTGTATTTTATAGTACATTTTCTTTGTTTTGAGGCCATTTTTTGACTACTTTTTCCATACTTAGTCAATTTACAAAGTTTCTCAAACTTGTCATACTTTTCCAAAATGATGTCAGATTGCAACACTAACTTAATGATAGCATGAGAACACCATCGTGTGTCTTTCCAACTTTATCACACATGCCACATCATTATACATGCCATGTCATCACTTCCTTTGTCATTCCTTTGTCTTTCACTAAGTTTTCCCTTCCATCATGTCCTTGGTTATTCCTTTGTCATTACTGAACTCCTTTGACATTCTGCCATTGACCAGATTTTTGTCTACAATGAGTTATATGCAGAAATATATATTCATCATTTGACAATATTTCTCTATAAAATACTTCTCTGTAATTATATTGAAGCATATAGATGGATTTATTTAAAAGGATGTGCACAACTTATGAGGCATTGAGATATCAAGTCTTGCATGCCTAACAAAACTAATGTCCCTTTAGAGAAATCCCTTTAGATACATCAGTTCACGCCATACAAAATTGGCCCTTGGATTGAGATGTCAAGTCTGCATGGCCTTTGTCTACTGTAGTTCCAAAAACTCCTAAAATGATGTCTATAATTCCTAATGGATTGATATAGCAAGAAAACACAACAAAAACCCATGCATAAAATTTAATCTTGGGCCTAGGGCACTTGGTATTCCTTCTTCATAGTGGCTTGGTGGGAGGTTGAGCTTTCTGATGTTTCTTTCTCGTGCACTTTGATTTGTAGTCAAAGTAGAGCCGCTTCTAGATGGGAAACGATGAGTTCAAGGGCCTTGTTTCGAGCACATGTCGCTTTTCCTTAGGCAAGTCAATTCTCCATTGCTTTTATCCTGAGTTGGTGGTTCTCCACTTCATTACTTATGATTGCAATCTGATAATTCACACCCCCCTTTCAACCAAGCGGTCGTTCTCTTCTGCCTAGTTCCTTTGCTCAATGTGTCTATCCATGGACCTTAGGTCTTGGCTCAGGCTATGGACCTTTCATGTCAAACTTTTGTGGCTTCTTTTTAATCTACGTAGACCATTTGTGACACAACACTCTTCCTCACTCAGTCGTCATGATCCATTGAATCCATTCGAATGACTTCAATTGCTCCCTAGTGAATTGCAATGCTTCCTTTCGTTGCCTTGTTATTTTCCTTGGTTTGACGCCAGTGACCTGCTACTCCACTCCAGGATGCCACAATTTCTTTCAAACCTGTCCTAATCGAGGGATTTTTCCAGAATCTAGAAACTGACTCTGCTAATCTCACACCACATAACATTAAATTCGCCACCTTGCTTCAACATTTTCCCAAGCTTCTGGGCGTGCGAGGATAGTTGTAGAAGGTCTTGGATGTGCTTGCAATCCTCTGATCCATTGTTTTCCATGATTACAATTGAACGGAGACATACTGCTTTCTCGTCAAATTTATACTTAGCCTTGGATTGTCTCGTGTATGACAACTCTCCACCACTTGTCCTCCATCTCAAGCATAGCATGACATCATTACCACAAATATGTTGGGCGGTATCTCATCTCTCTTGGTTTTAACCATTCTTGGTGTTTTTTCCTCGATCATATGCCAATCCCATGTGACCTTTGCATACACTTTTTTGTTCATTTTCCTTTGGGTCTCTTCAAGCCCTCTTTGTAAAGTTAGGGGATCGCTGAAAATATTTCCAATTCATTGGCAACTTTGCGGGTTCCTTCTAGCAGAGCGGATGCTATGTTTGCTAGGAAGTTAGCTTCTTTGTTGTTCTCCTGCAGAACATGAAAGAACTGGTAGTTTCCTAGGGTGTCCAAGATCTTTTTAGTTCTGACTTGGAAAAGATGGAGGCCTTAATGATTATCTTGGAGTCGCCACATATTATTGGATATTTCATATAATTTCCTAATAGGGTTTTGACTACTTGAAACAAGGCGAGAAGCTTAACCTTATTATTTGTTTCATTTCATATTCTATGTGTGAATTTAGATTTCAACAATCTTCCAGGATCAAGGATGATCCTGCTTGGTCATGTGCCCCATGTCATTTATTAATTTTTATAGAAAAATTATATATATATATATATATATATATATATATATATATATATATATATATATTTATTTATTTTAAGATATTTTTAATAATATTATGGTAATTTTCATCACATATATAAAGACTTTAGATAATTATTATTATTAAAATAGTAAGTAAATATGTTTTTCATCACTATACTTGGTTCTACGGCATTTTTAAATAATTTATAATATCAATTAAAGATTATTAGAATGCGTGCCTTGTATATTTTGATATAAAATTTAAATGTTTAATATTTTTTGGATTTTTATTTAATTAAATATTTTGTGGTTTTTTAGTTAATTAAATATTATAAAAAATTTGAGAGAGTGTATTTTTTTTTCACAAAGTCGTCTTAGATTATATGTTTATGCCTACATTGAATATATATATACATATATATATGAATAAAATTCAATTAATTTTTTAATTTAATTTTAGTTTTTTATTAGAATTTATATTGAGATAGCGGTCTTGAATGAAGTAATTTTTTATTAATATGTTTAAAATAAATATGAAAATAAATTAAATAATATTATATCTTTGCTCTTTCTATTGAACATTAAATATTGATGGATAGACCTTCACTTGTCATGTGCATAAATAAGTAGTGTACTTCACAACAACACCGATACATCTAAAGAAGGCTATATGACTGAAAGGCCAATTCCCTAGCCTAAAATTCGAGAGACCAAAAAATATAATCTTTGCTTAAGATTTTAATGTTCTTGTGGTGTGCCCAGTCATTATTACCATTTGATACTATAAATACTAGTTGAATGGTTGTGGTGGAAACATATTGATATTGTCTACAATATTCCTAGGTTAATGCTTGATAACAATATCTATCAAGAAAACAAGTTGATGATCTGATAGTTATCAAATCTATTTTGAAGAACCAAAGTAATTACAAGTGTGAGAAAGGTAAAAAAGATGCCCATTCTAATGACTAATGGGACATAAAAGATGCATAGTTTTCTTTAGATCAACCCTAAAATACATATTAATATATATCCCTAAATTTTGGAGGACAAATCTGCTTGAACATTTTGGATCTCTACCTCAACTATAAGCATGTAGTGAAGAAATTTCTTCACCTAAATGTAACATTGGCAACAAATATATGAGCCATCTCTCATTTTCCTAACAAGTATAAGTATAATCTAGACATTTCATTAGCTATAGAAATAAAAATGATGTATTTTATTATTTTACATTTCGTTGATAGAAATATAAATACTTTGTTATTCTCTTATGTAGCCATCTTTATTCAAGTTTATTTTTAGACATGAGAGTGATTTCTTTAATCAACATAAATGATGCATATTGTACTATGCATTCTTGCTTTCAATGATGTCTTTTTTTTTATCGATTGAAATTAGGATAGCATTTATAAAAACCCAAAAGTCATGAAATCTAATTATTCAACTTATGTCCTATATTTTTAATTAGTAATAGTTTGAAAGAAATCTATTCTATCGATATTTAACTTTGAAGGCTTTGCTCTTTTTTATCACATAATACCTTTTTTTTAAAGGCTCTAAATTCACTAATATATTTGTTAAAAAAAATTAATTTTATTATATAAAAGGCAGGGACGAAGCTGCATGCAGCTCTTGTTGAACATAGGCTCTTTCTATGAACTATGATTTCAAATTTGTGATATATAAGTATTTGGAAAAGCTTCTAAAGTGAAGCCATCCATCTTTAGATCCTACGAAATGTTGAGAATTGAAGCAAACACATTGAGGTAGGTTGTATTGCCACCATTGAACCTAAACATTGTTATGGCTAGTTTACTATCCTCCTTTTTTATTCTCTATGGTATTTAAATAAATAGATTTCTCCTTGTACTTAGCCATATTTATTGTTTGTATTGTTTTATTTTAGTAATGCAATAATATCACCAAAGTGGTGCATTTGTTATACATTGATTTATACTAGAGATGCAAGTATCTCTAAAGACCATGGGTCTATTTCATTATTGTGCTTGTGCCTTATATAGAGCACTAAAAAAATCATGGGTTTGCCAACATTTGGGCCTGGTCAATCGACATAAAATAAAATAAAAATCCAAAACCTATATACAACATTCCTACATTACTACCTATGCATAATACCTCTTCAGATAAAGCTTATTGTGGGTCTCATCCAAGAGGGTCCCTTCATAGTCCACCAACTTATAAGTTCCTTTCTTTAGAACATGCCTCACAATGTAAGGACCATACCACATTGGTCCTCCCAACTTATCGTTGTTTTGATCATAAATGGGAACTAAGTCTCCTTTAGAAAGGATGCCAGGATTAATAGTCTTTTCATACTAATCCTTTGTGTGATTCTTATAAGCCTAATTTAGCATGGTCTCATCATGATTATATTCATCAAGGTGTTCTAGATAAACAAGGCACCCCTCCTTAGATGAGGTATTAGGTAGGAGATCAAAAGCTATTTTTAATGAAGGGATGTCACATTCAATCGGAAGCACTAACTCTACAACATGCACAAGATGGAAAGGAGTAAACCCTGTGGTGTATTTCCCTAAATTCTAAGCACCCAAAGAGTGAAAAAAGTCACTAAATGTCAATTGGAATTATGCTTGTTTACAGTCCTCTGAAGCATAGTCTTCAATATCTTGTTAACAACCTCTACTTGATCATTGACTTGAGGATAGTATGGAAATGAGTGCTCTTGCTGAAAACCCAATTGAGTAATAGTTTCATCATTATTTTGTTTTGAAAGTGTGATCGATGATCCATGACTATCTCTTGAGGCACACCAAATTTGGCAATAGTGTGATTGAATATGACCAATCTTGTTGTCTTACCATCATTTGCAAAGGTCGGTGTAGCCTTTTCCTTCTTAGTAAAGTAGTCAATAGCTAAAACAATGTACATGTGACCATTGACAAAACTAGGTTGACATGTCATAAAATCCACTTCCCACTTAGTGAAGGGACTGACAGTGATGATAGGGTGTAACGAAGGAAGCTGACCACACATTTTCTTAGGAAAATTTTGTCAAGGATGACACTTCTTAATTGCTTTAGTACAATCTTTAAATATTAATGGAAAAAAGCATCTAAGTGGAAAATCTTTTAGAATCTAGCCATCCCAAAAAAGATGACCACCACATGCTCCACTTGACAATCATTTAAAACCTTTTTGTCCTCCTTGTGAGTTAAACATCAAGGCAATATCAAATAGACCCCTCAATGATACAAAGGGTCACCAATAATGAGATACCTCTAAGCTTGATGGTGAATACACCTATGTTCATCATGAGATAGATGAGTTCCAAATCTCTGAGTTTAAATATACACAATAATATCTCCATACCAAGGATCTATGGAAGAAATGAGGAATAAATGCTCATCTAGCAAGGATTCATTTGAAATTGGGTCCTCATTGTCTCCTAAAATCTCTTACATCAACTCAACAAAAGCTAAGGACTTCTTGGACTAGATGAAAAACTTCCAATTCAATTTTTTGTAATATGATGATCTACATGGCATACTTACCCCCAATTATTCGCCAAGTCAAAATAGGTTGCATGGAGTTAGAATCCACAATATTTTCCATTCATCAAATAAATATATAATGTCGAAATCATTGGATAGTATGAATTGTTGCAAATACCAACTTTTCAATATGAGAATACCTCAATTTTGGTCTAGTGAACCCCTTAGTAAGATAATACATCGCATTCCCCTCAAGTGACTCATCCTCCTAAACCAAGACCATACCAATGGTCAATTCAAATGTTGTGAGGTTTAATAAGAAGCCCATATTGTGATCGTGAGGACTCACCAGTGGGTTGATAAAGGATTTTTTCAAATCCTCAAACGAATGTTACACTTGATTGTCCCTCATAAAAAACACTCCTTTTTATGAAACCCTTTGTAACCTTGAAGTAATTTTCAATGAATCTTTTCAAGAAGTTTGATTTTCCTTGGAGACTATGAAGTTGATGAATTGAACTTGGGGGAGGCAACTGAAATGTTACTTCAACCTTTAAAGAATCCATCGTAATCATGTGCTTTGAAACAATGAATCTTCGTAATTTCCTGCACTAAACACATAAGACAAGGATTTAGACAAATTTTATAAAACCTACAATTTTCGAACATAACTCAAAGATGAGAAGGATGTTGAACTATTTTCTCTGTCCAAGGAACCAAATCATCCAAAAAGGGCCTCTATGATGTGTTTAATATCATGAAAAGTGTATTACATG
The DNA here is from genome assembly GCA_027924585.1 of Larix kaempferi. Taxonomy (NCBI): domain Eukaryota; kingdom Viridiplantae; phylum Streptophyta; class Pinopsida; order Pinales; family Pinaceae; genus Larix; species Larix kaempferi. The sequence goes on from BSBM01000924.1 coordinate 2,600,040, forward strand.
GTGCGCTATAACATAGCTCCAACATTTTTAAGGACAAAAGGCATCTTCCAATATGCAAATGTGCCCCAAGGACAACTAAATGTTGTATTATACTGAACTTCTTTCTAGATATGAATCTAATTGTACCCAAAAAGTCCATCCTTAAAGGAGGAGAATTCATTTATAGCACTTTCATCAATAATTTGATCAATGAAAGGCATAAGATGATTATCTTTAGGGTATGCCTTATTCAATTCCTTAAAATTAGAACATACACTAATCACCAGTAATTTTTATTGACCAGAAGTAGGTTCGATATCCAATCAGACAAGGGAATAGGATTGATAAAATTGTCTTTCAATGGCTTGTATATCTCAACCTTGATGGTAGAAGCCTGTCTTGGATTGACCAATTGTAGATTATATCAAATAAGTTTGGCATTATCATAAGGTTTAATTTTATGTTCAACAATATAGGGATCAATACCCAACATTTCTTCATATGACAAAGCAAATACATCATGAAACTCTTTAAATAGGGTTGTATAAACTTGAACCTATTTAGAAGAACAATCAGCTCCAATCATGATGTTTTCAATCATATTGGGTTTAATAAAGATATCAATTGGAATAGTATTCGAAATGTTCTCCATGTTGTCATCTACATACACATGCCATGCGTGGGAAATATTTTGGTACCAATCGGCACCTCTAGACAAGATGAAACCCTTAACTAAACTCCATTTCATACATCTTTAGGATAAAATATGATATATAATACAAATTTTCCCATGGTCTTCCTAAACTAGTCACCACCTCCATCATCACCACATATGAAGGCTAGACCATGTCCAAGAAATCATTAGAACTAGTAGGGTTAAAGGCCCATAAAGTAAAAAAAATGATCATACTCCTCTCGAGGGGGGAACCCTATTCAAGTTCTATGGATGCGATTTGAACAGATTTATAAGTGGTGTCAATCATAAACAAGGGCATGACAGAACCTACATATCCCATCCTTGACTCAAAATCGAAAGATTCTAGAAAAATCCATGATCTTGTCCAAAATAAGCCAGTGTAAATGGTGTTGAGCGCAATGGTGCATAACTCTCAAAATATGGCATTTGGAAGGAGACTGTAGAATCAAAGGTGATCAACAAGATCACATGTATAGGCAAAGGGGCGTTATGTAAAAAATTAGTAGAGGGAGCTTAAAAGTACCCGTCAAATATAAGTCATTAAGTATCCTAATGCCAAAGATTTCAAATGACACATTAGAATCACCCATGAATGGAATATTCATCATAGATTTAAAACTAGAATCTAGTACACAACTAGCAAGTTGGTCAATAGTGACTATCTTTCCCTAATGAGTGAATTTAATCATGTGAAAAATTGAAGCCATTATTGTAGTTGTTGCATACATCTATCTATGTCCCAAGAGAAAACTGTATTCAAGAATAATATCCACTGCTTCAACTTCAATTGAGATGGTTTTACCCCCCAATTCCACTAGAAGAATTAGGATAATGTTGTGTGGTTTAAAAGAGTGACCATCAATTGATTTTAACAATGTGGTAGAAGGAAAAATCTCAAGAGAAACTCAGTCTTTCCAAAATGATAAAGACACGACAATAGTAGAAGCTCCCTCATCAACCACGCATCTAAAAATGTATTTTTCATGTGAAGATAATTGTTCTAAAATGAGACATGGTGAGGAATTTTAGACTTATTGGTCAAGATCAAATTTTATTAATCAAGCATCCTAGGGATTAATCCCACCAATGGAATTCGATAATGCCTTTCACTACAAGGGGTAACTCTAAAAGACTTCTAGTTTAGACATGGAGAAAGGTGCTTGAGATAAATCTTCAATAATATTGTAATTTTGAGCAGCGTGGGAAGAAGGATTGTGTGCAAAAATTCCTAATGCACCCTTTTGGGGGCAAGGAATCACATCAATAGATGGCCCTCTCTTTGAAAAGGGCCATTTTACTATGGCATGGAGGACTCCTTCTCAAAATGTCCAGTCTCATCGGCATCATAATTACAAGATTTGGTTTGAATACTAACCCGTATCACATATGTAAATGTTGTCATTCTATGTATTGCCCCCTTGTGGAGGGGCACCTTGAATGCGCTCTTATGGAGGTGTAGGGTTACAAGTTGTTGGAACAAACCAAGACACTAAGGGGGGGGGTGAATTAGTGCCTCAACTTTATAAATTTAATTTTCTTTATTTAAGCACTACTATTGAGCATGTATCATTAATGTTGCAATATGAATACAATAAGCATCACAAACAATAGTTACACAAGATATGTATTTAAATATTTGAACATTCACAAGTACAACAATTTGTAGAGGACACCAATATTTGAGGTTATCGGCACCAACTGAGGGATGGGGAATCCTATCCTCAATGCAAGACCCATCTTGCAAACATAATCCAGCCTGTCATGAGGAATCCAATCCTCGACGCAAGACCCAACTTGCCAATTGGAGACACTAATCTCCAATGAAGAACACTAGTCGTGGTTGGTGCAAAGTATCATCCTTATATTTCCTTCAACTATTACTACAACTGCTCCTCATTACTGTGTTCCTCAACCTATCAACCCTTCATCCACTGCACAATCCAATCCGCGAGTCTATCTGCACATCCAACTTGCCAGATGTTTCATTATGCATTGTGTGCTTCAGTTGGAAACTACTATATTTTCTCCATTCTATCATTCATCTTTATGTTGTCCTGAAATAATATTCTTGAGTCTCCATCACTGAGACATCATTTTGATCAACCTGAAATGTTATTCTTTTATTGCACTATATCCTTGTCAATCTGGTACCAAATTACTTCATTTTATGTTAACCCGGAATATTATTTTTTCATTGAGATGAATCCTCGTTAGTATGTCACCTTGCCAATTCATTTACCTCACATTTCATTAGAGAATATACCCCATATCAATAATCTAATACTTATCCTCGACTAAATTCATCTTCGCAGCCTTAGAGTATTCTCCTCATACTATTTCAGCTCTACCAATCCTTCACTCTTAAAAATGCTTCAATCTTTGTTTATTTATATTAACTTCGATATCAAATTGATTTTCCTTGAAACAATGTTTTTCTTAAGTGAACCACTCTTAGGGGCTTCTCTTTATCGGCGACACCCCATCTTTCTTCCTTCATGATCAAGTTTTCCCGCATGAGTCTCTTCATGGTTAATTTTCCCGCATGAGTCTCTTCAATCTTGATATTATGCATCCATTAACTCTTCTTCGTTTGTCCAATCACCAAAAATCTACATCGACATTGAAATTTCTTGCGCATGGACAGAAATCTTGATTTTGTTAACCTATCATATTGTTTCTTCAGCTCTTGATAGGTTGAATTGTGCAGTAGAATACTTCCGATGATTCAAATTTGTCATCAAATATTGTGACATATGCATGACTCTATCATTTAATATCCTTGGTACCCATTAGATGTCGCACGTGAGCATGCAAACACAACATTAATATAGATAGAGAATAAATTGTCAATTCATTCATGCCCAAAATGAATGTGATTTTACTTTTGTCTTTTCAATATTTCCAGAGGCATGCAATCGTAAATGATTTAAAATCATTTATGAGTGATGATTAGTCATAAATTTTCCAGGTTTAGCAATTGCATTTCAAATCCGTTGAGTTCATATGACTCCTTCTGGTGCATTAGCTTTGAGTTCCATTTTGCTAGTGTCCAATTATCCTATGAGCATATTCTCTTAGCAGTTTCGTCTCAATGTCTAATCCTTTGCAGCAAGTTAATTCTTATGTATCCAATATTTCCATGGTATTTCAATCGTAGCAAATAGAATTCACAAACCTCAAAAACAAATTGGAGAAATGAGCATCTCAAATGAAAGAAGCTAATATCAAAGAATGGTATGCTCAAGCACAAGTTAATAGGAGGAATACAGACGAAATTGTAGCTCTGAAGAATTGAATTGAATGGTTAGAGAGGCAACAGGTGCATGTTCTACTCCTTTTTAAACAACTTCAAATGATGCCCAGTAGTGCAAGTTTTGAAGCGCAATTACACTTGTCTTTGCAGACTCTTGGATATTTGTCTTGAGCTTCGACTGTCAGTAACTTCTTTGCAAACACTACTGTATTTTTTACTTGTTCTTCAAATGTTAATATTATACATGATAAGGGAACATCAATTTCATAGGCTAATGACATTGATAGGCTTTCCATTGATGGCCAATGTATGTACCTGTTTGGCTTTTGCAACAATCACTCCTTTATATAATAACTTTTTATTATTTCAGTGGATGTGAATGGATCCATTGTTATATGGCAGTCTTCAAATGTTATCTAGCTTTGACTTTTCTTTCATCAACATTATTCATCATATATTTGTTTGTCCTTGAATTCATGATTTGTATATAGTATTCCATTTGAATTCAAGGATATTCACATGATATATATATAAATTAGTAAAATATGCAACAATATTTTGTTGCTTCAAGACTACTATTATCAGTTTCATCGACATATGGATTTGAAATTTTTCTTATCCATTTTTTAGAGTGCATGGACCTTTCTGAATGCAATTTTTGATATTGCACCTTAACTTTCCTTCCTATATTGTATGAAGCATTCACTAATTGTCTTCTTGGGCTCCTACAATTCTGAGCTTTGTGCCCAAAACAATTACAAGTGTGGCATCTTATTGTATGACAATACATTGCAATATGTCCATGGTAATTCCACCTCAAACATTTTATTGTATTATTGGACTTTTTCTTGCCATTACTCTCGCACTCCAACGCTTTATGACTGAACTCATAACAAGAAAAACAATAACCATTAAATAAATTCCCATACCTTCTCTTTGGATCCCACTTCGCCTTTTGATGTTCCTTCTGACTTATTATTTCATAGCTTAGCCGGTTGACTCAATATAGAGCATATTCTTGATGTGTGACTTCACCCTTTCCTTTTGAAGAGGGAGAACCTATCTCTTTCTTCCAACTCTGAGTATTTTTATCATCTCTGAGTTTTTCAACTGCCTTTTTGTAACCTAGACCAGATTTTCCAGTAGGTGACCTTTGGCTATTTAGTATCTCGTCCAAAATTGATGAGATGCTCTTGAAATTGAACTTAGCATCTACTTCCTTAGTATTTTTCTGTGAACTCTTCTATTTCCAATATTAGCTTTTGACATGTGTCTTCTTTCTCCATCAGCTGATTTTTCAAATCTTCCTATATTCTTTTGGCTTCTTGAATTTGTGGTTTTAACCCAATGACCACTTCGCTTGTACTTTCCAGGACTTCTATGTTTTTATTGAGCTTGTAATTTGATTTATGCATTTCTACTTCCTCTATTAGAGCATCAATTTATGTCTTCAAGTTCATGGTTTCTTCTTATTTGGTTCTCAAGGATTATTCACCTTGGAATTTTAAGTCACTCATGGCTTTGGTGATTTGATCATGATTTTATTTTTCCCTTTTCTTAGATTCCTCGAACTGTTGTTGTAACATGACATTTTGTCTTTGATCTCTCTCCATCTCCTTTAGTACACACAAAACTTTGCTTTCAAGAATATCAAGATCATCCCTTGAAACTTTGACATATGCATCATATGCTAATCCTTTAACTTCCTCTAATGTGGCTATAACATCATTCTTTAGTTTTATCATGTCTTGTTCTTCATCTATAACAGAATAATCAACCTCACTCTTCAAATTAGTGCAATCTGAAACTCTAGGAGAGTACTTACCTTCATCAACCATGTTTTCATCCATGTGTCTTCCTTATGTTGTTCCTAAACATTACATTTTATCCTTACCAAGGTTGGCTTGTATGTTGTTCACTTCGACTTGATAGAGATTCTCTAGCTTGAGCCATAGTTCTTTAGTAGGCATACATTGTCCCCTCTTTTCTTTGATTTGACCAGATAAACCGTCGAGGATAGCCTCCAATTCCATTGAGTCATTTTTCCTTTATTCCCTTTTAACTAGATGCTTTGATTGGTTCCTTGAAGGGGTATATTTGCATACAATTGTTTCCCAAACACCAGATTCTCTTGACTTTAGATACCCTTTCATTCTTTCCCTCTAAGAAGAATAATTTGTCCCATTGAAGAATGGAGCTTCATTTGTAGACAATACTATTTTCCCATCCATTTATGTGTTCAAGGATATCCTTCCAGTTGTTAGTTGTTACATACTCTGATACCAATTGTTGGAACACACCAAGACATTGAGAGGGGGGGTGAATCAGTGTCTTAAATTAATAACTTTAATTTTCTTTGTTTAAGAACTACTATTGAGCATGTATCATTAAAGTTGCAATATGTATACAATAAGCATCACAAACAAGAGATACACAAAATATGTATTTAAATATTTGATAATTCACAAGTACATCAGTTTGTAGAAGACAACAATCTTCGGGGTTCTCAGCACCAACTGAGGGATGATGAATCCAATCCTTGATGCAAGACCCAACTTGCATATAGAATCCAACCTGTCATGAGGAATCCAATCCTTGACGCAAGACCCAACTTGCACACAAGACCCATCTTTCCAATTGGAAATGCTAATATCCAATGAAGAACACCAGTTGGTACTGGTGCAAAGTATCGTTCTCATAGTTCCTTCATTATTACTGCAACTTCTCCTTCTTACTATGTTCCTCAACCTATCAATCCTTCATCCACTACATAATCCAATCTGTGAGGCTATCTACACATCCAACTTGTTTCATTATGCATTGTGTGCTTTAGATAGAAGCTACTATGTTTTCTCCATTCTTTCATTCATCTTTGTGATGTTCTAAAATACTACTATTGAGTCTCCATCACTGAGACATCATTTTGTTCAACCTGAAATGTTATTCTTTTATTGCACTATATCCTTGTCAATCTAGTACCATATTACTTTGTTTTCTGTTAACCCAAAATATTATTCTTTCTTCGAGTTGAATCTTCGTTAGAATGTCACCTTGTCACTTCATTTACCTCACATTTCACTAGAAAATACACCCCAGATCAATAAGTTAATACTTGTCCTCGACTGAATTCATCTTCGTGGCCATAGAGTCTTCTCCTCATACTATTTCAGCTCCACCAATCCTTCACACTTAAAAATGCTTCAATCTTTGTTTATTTATATTGACTTCAACATAAAATTGTTTTTTCCTTAAAACATAATTTTTCTTAAGTGGGCCACTTTTAGGGGATTCTCTTTGTTGGAGACACCCCATCTTTCTTCCTTCATAATCAAGTTTTCCCATATACTCTCTTCATGGTTAAGTTTCCCCAAACAACTAACTTGAGCTGACCAAAGCTTTCATTATCCACTTTCATCTATGCAGTCGTCTTGATCTTTTGTCAACGTGCTACCTTCTTTCTACACATTGTCATTTGTTTAAGTCTTCTGCATTTTCCTTGAACTGATCTTCTAGTCGATCTAATCTCTTCTTGTTGATAACTTCATCATTTCATCAGTTCTTAAATTTTTATTATGCAATTGTAAACTTCGATAATACACACGCTACGAACTTCATCATTGCATGCACTATGAACTTCAACATTCCAACAACTTTTACATTTCGACATTTTACTAACTACGCACTTCAACATTTCACTAACTTGTGCATTTCAACATTTTACCAACTATGCACTTCAACATCCACAAACTAAGCACTTGGATATTTCACTTGCTTGTGTACACATCTGCATCATTTGCATGTTTTGCTAAATACACATTTCAACAATTATCTTATTGTTCTTAATGTCACACTATTGTTAACATCAATGGAAATCTTGTTCTATATACTTCTTCAAACTGGCTTCAAGATTCACATGCATTACAATCCTATTTGACATCAATGACAACATTAGGTCCAACACTCTTATTCTATATACTTCTTCAAACTGGCTTCAAGCTTCTCATGCATTCCAATCCTATCTTCTCATGCATTATAGTCCTATTTGACATCAATGACAACATTAGGTCCAACACAAGCAACAATTTGCTATTGCTACGAAGAAAAAGGATTTGTAAGCACAACAAGTTATTGAGCCTTTCATTGATCCATCCCTTATTGAACATCCTCCATCTTGGGACATTAGTGAGTAAGATGGTCTCCTTTTTCAATATTACAAGGGAATTTCAACTTCTTCTTCTCCTTCTTGCTCCCAACACCATTGTTTTCAACTTTGGTTATTGTAGCTCCTTATTTAGAATTAGAGTTTTCTTTTTTTTCTTTTATTTAACCTCTTAGTTGTTGATGACATTTCGGGTTTGTAGACTAAATTGTATATACCTTAGATATTTGAACAAAAGATGTGGTAGATTGATTATACTGCAGTATCACTGGGGAATGTACAGAAAATTGTCCCATTTAACTCATTGCCTAGTTAATTATGGTATTTCCAACATAATCACCAATACCATAAGCATGAGGTATTGGCATTGGCTTTGCAGTATTAATATTGAATATCAAATCATTTAGTACAATTTCATATATCATATGAGACTAGGAATAAATCAATTCCAATGGTTAGACCTTAAGGATGAAATGTTCTTCATGATGGTTGCACCTAACAAGGCAACATCATTAGCAATACTAGGTAGCAATTACTTCACAAACTAGTCAAATAATAGATGATTGGGTATTGCAAGTCTAATCAATTTAGGTATCCTCCTCGACTCGTGAATATGATCTAAAATGTGAGTGGAAGTATTTTGTCTTAAAGATACCAAGAGATTTATTCTAGTCTCATAGTGAATAGGTAATTAGAAGTGTGTTGAAAATGCCATTGCCAACAATGAAAATTTGTTGTGGGATGCACAAGGCAACTCAATGTACCATTTTGCAGCAATTCCTGTTGGAGTTCTTTGAAAAGGATGCAAACACATGCTATCATCCATCAAGGAGTTATAAGAACACCATAAAAGAAAAAAATGATGTGATTCAATCGGTCTTCTCTAGACTTGAATTCCAACTTCGGAATGTCTAAGGGCAATTTTGTTGGGATATTAGGCCATGTTGGATCATGGCAAATCAGGTCATTTGTAAGGTGAGACAAATCAAACAATTTAAGGTCACCAAGAATATCAATTAAGTAATGATAATAGCAATAGGATTTCTAGAAGATAGACTTTGCATCCCACTATATGGCACATTACTGCCCATATAATTTCCCTCTGTGACATTTCCACATATAGTAATAGGACCTTGGCTCATTCGATTCCCAATGCTTGGATTAAAACTCCCAATAAAATGAAACCCCATCTTGGGCATAGTTTTACTTCCAACATGAATCTTATAAATAGGATTAAACATGCTTCATGTAGCAAATCTAAATCTAACAACATCCTTGCTTCCAAATACTAAAGTAGAAATGGTTCCCCAACTAATTTCCCAAATCTAAGAAAACATAAATATAGGATACTCGTACTTACAAATGACCTCCCTATTAAGATATTTAAACACTTAGGAGTTAGTTAAGATCAACTCGGTCTAATGTGTCTTAGGTAAACTGTGTTTCTTTAGTATGCATTTGATTTATCTAATCCAATTGTCATGATATATCCTAGACATAAAGTGATTCGACAATTGATATTCTCTTTGATATTAAGGGCTATATCAATTTGTGGCTTAAAACTTGATTGGTCCAGGATCTCTATTTAAAGAAGCATGAAGGGTTATTTTTTGATGGTCGATTGTGAAAAACTCATATGTAAAATATCACCCTTTTGCATTAATATATTGCCTCAAGTTTCTATATTGGATAGGGTTGTAGACTATTTCCCTCTCTGAGAGTTTTAACCACATAATACATTGTTGTGTTTATTTTTTATATGTTTATGTGAGCAATTACTTAAGGTGTTCGCCTGTGTGGAAAAACCATGTTTTGTTGAACTTGGTATCATGTGCTTATGAAGACCCAATCCCATTGTTGGTAGAGATCTAGAACATATGTCACTACATGCATCAAAGGATTTTTTAATTCTACTATGCTTGGACATTTTTGGGCTGAGAGAGGCATTCCATCGATTTGAATCATTTATTTCACTTGGAACACTTTTCATTTCACCCAAAAAGGTTTTCATTTGCTCGGGATACGATCATTTTATTAGATCCAAAGGTATATTCTTTTCATTATGGTTTTTAAATCTTAAATCTTTCACATATTATTTTAATATTTTAGTTCATTTTTTGTTTATATTCTCGGTTTGCTCCCATTTGAGTCTATGTATTCATTTTGTAATGTGCTCTATGTGAACTCAAGAAATAAAAAATATAAAGGAAATTGTTTTAGTTATGCTCTTTTCCATGTGCCTTGTGTGAACTCAGCAAATACAAAACAGAGAGAGAACTTACATTTTCTAGGTAAGCTAACTAAGAGCTAACCCTGAGCTTGGAAAGTTTTGGATTCAAAATTTCATTTATTTTTGTGTATGGTTATGCTAAAGTGTTTTGTGGTAAAAAATAAAGATTTTGGTGGTAAGCACGCACTCTAGAGACACAAAAACCCCTCATTTATAATGTGTTATATATGTTTCATTAACTCACTTAGTTGAACGTTGCTTTATTAAATCAATAAGCCTTCAGTTCAAGAGCTTATTGTCATTAATTCACTTTTTAAAAGAGTTCATACAATCTTAAGTTACCACATAACGTTCTTGTAAAATGCAATTCACTTCTTTTATAAAATTAAATCATTATAAAGTACTATTAATATTTTTATGTTATTTTGTGCATGCAACTTTAATTTATAAAGTAACTTCATTATAAAAGTGTTTCCCATTTATTTTATAAAAGTGAGTCATGATTTTATTGTAAAAAGTCACTTATTCGTAAAAGTGAGTTTATAGGAAAAGTAATAGAAGGAATGGATTTTTTGTTACTCAACAACCTTATTGTGCACCCACCACCACATGTGCCAACCTCTACTTGACACATGGCACCTTGTTTACTCTTTATGCATTTCTTAAGAAGGGCATAACCCTATATTGATTGTTCATGTGGCACATCCTACATTGGTTAAACATGCAAATCAATCCAAACCCACCTTAAAGAGCATATCGCTTAAACCTCTAATAATCGTCTCTCCATATTAACCATTGCTTAGCACTCCCACAACACCAAACATCTAATATGTTTTGATAAAATCAAAATGTTAGAATCAACCCTGCATTACTCAACTTGTCTAATAAGAGAAGCTCTTGAAATCGAAAAACATCCCAACAACTTTAATCAATACAATCAATACAAGCTAAGACAGTCTTCAATATTTTTTCATAAAATAAAAATCTTAGAATCAACCCCACATTACTCAACTTGTCTTATAAGACAAGCTCTTGAAATCGAAAAGCATCTCAACAACTTCAATCAAGATGATGGATACAAGCTACACTACAATAAAAGGCCTTATACTAGAGGTTATAGCGGAGGTTTTTAGTGTTATAATATTGGTCAATTTTTTCAAAAAAACCTCTGCTACAACCTCCACCAATGGTATCAGATGTTTTGGTAGCGGTTTTTACAAGAATTTATTATAACTAAAAAAATCTCAGCAATCGAAGGCTTCAACATATTTTTTCATCGATGCACTTTATTAACCCAAGCACACCAATGCTAACAAATAACACAGGAATCAATGCCTTTAAATACAAACAAGCACTAGTGCTCACCAAAAATTTAAAGCATTATATGCACTGATCATTAATAATATATATAGCATCGGTGCGCACAAAAAAAATTTAACTGCATGCACCGGTGCTTTATAACAATATATGCACTAGTGCTTTATACTAAATGTAACACCAGTGCTTATGAACTATTATAAAGCATCAAGATGATAAGGAAATGGAAACACACCGGTAAAGTTGACTAGTACGTTGACTTTCGCTGCATTTATAAAATGTAATAGCGCAGTTACGATACTGTTGTGCACCAGTGTGCTTATTATAAGCATTGAGGCGTAATCCTAAAAAAACACTGTGGCATGCAACGATTAGTCGTTGTATCGGGGTGTGTTTGTTGTAAACGCACCGATGCTACATTTACTTAAACGCACAGGTGTAATTAAAATGGTCAAGGGCGCCGATATAATTTTCTTTTTGGTGAATAGTAACCAATGATATCGCAATGGAATGTCTATATTTTGTTTGATTTCATTATTCATCATAAATTGAAATATTTTTTATAATAGGATTCATATAATTTTTATTTTTATTATTGCATTTAGACATCATGTATGGAATAATTTGTTATATCATAATTTTTCACATCTATTGTAATATTTAATCATCCATATATTAATCAACAATTTAACATTTCACAACAACATTAGACAATGCAATAGAATAAGAGACTTTATTTTATTATATATGAATAAGAGGCCCTGTGTTATACAAAATGGGACAACATAAAGGTTCACAATAATCAAAATGTCAACATGCATGTAATTGTTACATTTATTAGTAACTTGTTGTCTTTCAATTGGGACACTATATTTAGTACATTATACAAAATGTCTAATTTTCACAAACAATTATTTCAAAATATACAATTGCATTAACATTCAAATATATTGATCATCATTCTTCACTGGAACTGCTATAATTGCTCGAGCCACTTGCATGACTAGGGTTATTTGGATGAATGTTTTGTTGATCGCCTCGATTGTTTTCCTCATCTTGAGCTTCCATCTACAAGCATAAAAATAAATTGTAATGAGTGTATCTACAATGGTGGGAAGAATGAAATTCATCCCGGTGGGTTAGCTCAAGTGGTTGAGTGCTATAATCGCAAGAAGAAGGTCTCGGGGTCAAACCCTTGGGTGGCTATGCAGAGCCTCACTTGATGTCCCCATTGGGTTAAGCCCCGTAATCAAGGCCTGTGGTTTACCTTGGGTACCATCCTCGAAATGAGGGGAAGTACCTGAGGGTTTCCCATGATGTGTTCCATTGAAAAGAAAATGGTGGGAATAATGAAAATTAAAATAGATAATATACATGAATGTAAATTAAAAAGCGGCATGTCATAGAAAGTATTGAGTTTTGAATGATACACATTCTTTCAAAACCAAATCTCATGCCTTCTCTCAACAACTCTTATGTTGGTTGAGGGCTACACTCCATACTTTGTTTCTTGCAAGTTTTATACCCCATAACAAATCATAGATTTAATATAAAATATTTTTGTTGTTCCATTAATTATAAAATGAGAGAAGTAAAAAACATAGATACTTACAAATTCCTCGATTAATTTTTTATGCGCCAACAGATACTCACAACCCATACTTAAACCAATGTCAATCAATTCTTCTAATGGTTCTTCTTTGTATGTTAATACATATTTGAAGACACCCAACGATGATCGGTGTAATATATATATATATATATATATATATATATAAAGATCATAACCAATGTGAAACCTTAAGTTGTTATAAGGAAGTCACTACTACTCACAAAATTTGATATCAACCATTTTTTCATTGTCATGTTGTATTTATGTGTAGAATGAGTTCCATTTTGTTTTCTTTTTTGCAACAAAACAATTGAAATTAATATTTAATGCTAAATTAATTAATTAATTATATGTACATAATAAAAAAATCAATGATTTCATACATTTGAAGCATGTTGTTGTTGAGATGGCTCCTCCTACAATGCATTTATGTCCAATTCCTTAACCATCTCCTTGTACACTTTTTTGGACATTACTACTGGCATATTCTAGATATCACCCCGTTCTTACTTTGGGAATTTCATAATCTTCCTTAAAATTTAAAATGACATTAAACTATTTTTATACTGATATGAGAAGTAAATATAACATAGTTAATTTTAACAAAGGAATGCTTTGTAGTAGTAGATACATATTCTATAAAAAACATGTTTATGAATATTGCTTTTTGAATGACTTTTTTGGCTATTACAAGTCTGACGGGTCTCACTAACCATTGTTCTGGAAACGCCTCCTATAGTTTAGATATAACATGATTCTTCGAATTATCGAATTGATTTATGTACTATAATTGGAAAGTACGTCTATACGTTCTTTCCACTATATCTCTCATAGTTTTATTAAAAAAAATCCATCTTTTTTTAACTTCCAACACCACTCCAGATGAGCTAAGGACCAATTCATCATCATTTACATCTTCCATAATTTGTTTTTCCTTATGATGACATTCTCTTTTGTTGATGTCAGTCCTTGTAGAACATTCAACATATGTGAAATAAATTGTTTGAAAAATGTTAGTGAATATTCTTAAGTACAATATTATAGAAAGTTCAAGAAAAAATTCATATTGAATATTTTTTTATTCACCCGATTCATCCATCTACAACTTTTCCATTAAGGTTTTATGCTCTTCTACACTTAGATTGCAAAGAATATTATCGAGCTTCCTCATTTTTTGGCTCTACGTGACGTGTGTGTTAACCAATACATATTAGTTAAACTTACATATAATTCAAACATATTGATTTAATACAAAAATTACAAAGAATTTGCCTTATTCACATTTTTGGATGTGCTCCCATCATCCCAATTAGAATAATTGCTCATTAAACTCTTATCATAAACAACCTCGACCATTAAATAGTGAAGCTATTAATTATATTATACAAATAAATTACATAAATATCAGATAAAAAATTAGTCTACCATCTCGATATGCTTCAAGATTTAAAACACCCTATTGAGTTCATGTCGTGCACGCACCAATGTATCAAATTTGAATGCACAGTTAACCAAAAAATAAATTAATAATATGACATACACCTTTTTCGGTGTGATATATTTAATCTAATGCTCTAGTGATTACCAGTGTCCTTTTATTCAAAACGCATCGGTGCGTTATATGAAAACAACAGCCCTGAAATCTGCGAAAGCATTTTTTGAAGAAAAAAATGACAAGGCCGACGATGTTTTGGATGTGAGGCAATAAGTGGTTGCATTGCACCCAAAACCTTCTATATAAAACCACAACCCCATTAAAGTTAACATGCCTAAAAAGAAAATTCCTAATTATGAAATAATAGGAGCTAAACCCTAATGTGAATAAATTTTGCAGCCATATAAAAAAAATGAATCAACAAGAATGCAAGGGTTCCAACATTGAAGGTCTATGAAATCTTTATTTTTTTTCTGAATTTATTATTCCATATCAAGGCAAGGATATACTAATGGTTGGTTATTCAAAGCTTATCGACTTGTATTAATTTGCTTTTTCACACCTAAAGTGTTTCTAAGTTTTGAAAAAATTATTTATTAAACATAATTTTTTTTGAAAAATAAAAATAAATATTTTAATTTTTAAAATGAAATATTCTGATTTTTTAATTGGTACAGGAGACTTCTAAGGGACATAAATCCTTGCAGGGATGTTACTAATTATCAGAAATTATAAATAAATATAATTAATTTATAAAACTAAATTGTATATAAAAATATGACATGGGGTATACTAGTGTTATGTCATGTCATGTCAAACACTTCAGATCAGATCATCTGACGGCCAGATAATTTGATAGCCAACAAAGAATTTGACGACTCTAACCATAGAATGAGGAACCGGAGGGTCCCTGCAGGCTATTTTTCCAGAGAGGAGTCTCGACGGTCTTGCAATCGGTGCACATCCTCCTTGTCACAGCCAGGGGGTTGTTGTTGTTGATAGTATTAAACGCCTGTGCATCTTCCTGCCTCAACAACAACACTCGATAACTTCAATATGTCCACTGTTCTCCTAACGAACCACTCGAGTTTAGTGGTAGGTCACAATGTTAGCTGCCACGGGGAATTGTTGCATGGCGCACCATGCACCGGAACTGTTCATCGTATTGGAGTGGAATTTCCCAATCACTCTAGATGTCCTAGATGCAGTTTTTGTGCCTCGTTCTATCCACGTCCATGCCAGATTTCATGCTTGGAAACATGGCTAGTGGGAGTGGAACTTGAGGTTCAGCCTCCCCATGCATCTGTTGCACTACCAGTTTCCACTACCCGTAGCTTAACTGGTGCAGGGGTCGATGCCATGGGATTTATCGAGCGCTAAATAATCCGCGATTTGAACTTGAGACAGGAATTCCACTCGCCCCTGAATAACAATTCATATGGGCTAGGGTTGGGAGTGATATAGGAATTATCTCCTATGGTTTAGGTATTATATTTACAGCATGGCTCGATCGAATGATTCGTATGCACAACCATTATGCTTTGCATCGATTCTTCCTCACTAAGCACAGATTCTTTTATGTATATATATATATATACGGGTTTAAACTCCTCCTCTGAATCCACGGGTGGGTTTAACTTGATAACTACTAGAACTGTCCCACACAAGGGTCTACGGCGTCTCGTTAACATTTGTATGCAATACTACATAAGGAACCATCCCTTCGCATCCCGAGGAGTTCTACATGAAAAGAGGACTCGACTGACTATTTCTTTGCCTATAGCATCGCTCGCTCTTAAAAAAATGACAATTAATAGGCAACATCTATGCCTGTAGCAAGCGTGTAATCGAGCTCGCACTTGTGACACATCATTAGCTTTATGTTTCAAATCAAATTTATCCTGAAATGGCTGGGATTTCACTCTGGAAGAATATGTTTATCAGAAATAATCTATGCTATAATGCACAAAGGTTTAAGTCAAAATTCAGATTTGGTCGTGTAAAGAATTCTTGCAATGAGCAAACGAAACCATTTTTTTCTATTTTACAGCATTGAGTAGAGTTCCACCTTTTTTGTTAAAAAATCAGAGTTGGTCATGTAAATAACTCTTGCAAATAGCAAACGAAAACCATTTTTTTCTATTTCAGAATGTTTTGCCTATACTTTTAATTTCTACAGTTACATACTTGTCCATAATGTCCTTATAAATCGTTACACACTATCAACTCATAATTCATTTAGCGTCATTACTATTACGTTCATGGTTCAGTTGTTTATTATATCGCATACTACGAGTCAAGTATGTAATAATGTATTACACATAGCCTAGTAATAGATCTATCATGCATACGTTATGTATACGCAGTGTCATTTGATAATGACAGTACGTTGAGCCAAGTTAATACACCTCGCACATTCAGCGTGTTAACCATGTGAGAAGTTGTAGAATGCAAAAAAAAAAAAGATTAATTCCGTCGTTAGTATGATAAGAGATTAATTAATGGTCATGTATAACAGTCCTTAATGAGCCTAACCAATACTCTTGTTGGATATTACGTGTAATGGCAAGCGTGTTCCAGATGACAAGGATTATATTCTTTACTTAGAGTGTATTATGAACACGAGGTACAATGCAGCTTAAAGAGTGGAACGATGATAAAACTATTATTATATTTAACCCTACATCTATGTAGATTATTACAGGTAAAAGATACTAGTATGAGTAATAGCTTTACAAGTTAATGTGCTCTGAAAGTTTAATGGTTAAGCTTAGATAAGTGCTAGATGTGAGCCTAATGATTCCATGCATTAATTTACACGTCAACTTATCACAATATTAACATGGTATTTTTTATGTTGTGTTTTATCCGAGTGGATCCAATTTATGTATTTTTAACAACTTAGTTGTATAAACATTAAAATCTCACGGTGACCCTTTGGCTTTCTTAGTGCATATTTATAATACTTATTGTATATATTCTTAGTGAACTCAACTCACAAAGAGAATATTTATGCAGATTTATAATGCTTATTTGTATATATTCTTAGTGAATTCACCTCACCAAGAGAGTTTTTACTCTCTTGGACTTCATCATTATTTATGTTTTTAGTGTTTTAGAGTTTTGTTATTATTATTGAAATAGGGTATCATTCCAAATGTAATTTAATGAAAATCATTAATAATAATATGTAGTTTTATTTTTGTCTTAATCATAAAAGAAATATTCATTTAATAATTCATCTTATTGAATATTTTATAGGTTAGGTAAATATAGAAAGTGATTGTACCTTACCAATGTTTTTGGGTATCTATTTAAAATAAAACAGTAAATAACACTTATTCATATTGTTTTTATGGAAGAATTCCTTACTGTATTTTGATTGGTATATAATAGGTATATATTTCTTTTGATTCCATTTGACCATTACAGTTAACAAGTTGAACTAAATAACGACATATGTGTGCATTATAAAGTCTTTATGTGGAGCTTTTGTCTCATTGGATTTTGAAAACGAAACTATATAAATCGACATCTTAATACTTAGCATAAATTGACACCTTAATTATTAGCATGTCGTAGCTTAATCTTTAACCTGCCGCATGCCGATGTAAATCGACGACTTAATATTTAGCTTTTCGCGTAACATTGGCAAGGAATTAGTTGCATTGCGGCTTTCTCTCTTGTTTTAAATCTTAATAAGAAAATGAATAAATCATGCATTCATATCAATAATAATAATTTGCATACTTGAAATTTCTGCTATGCAGGATTTTGTGTTATTCACCATACCTTACAAATTCCAATCTTTACAATAATTTGGTTGCTTCAAACTCCTCCTCAGTAAGTCTTTCTTGCAAAACTCTCCTCTCGAAATTTCGACAAAACAAGAAATATTGATTAGGTTATTTATTTTTTAAACACTTTATGAAACTAGTTTTTTGAAAAATAAATTCCCACTCATTTTTCAATTTATGGAAAAAAATTCATGGGTTTTTTATTTTTTATTTTTCGTGCAGCGGTGCACTAGTGTATACAAGTGCACCAGTGCGACTAAACAGAAAACACACAGTTTAGATATATATTTCAGTGTAATTTTTTGCAGAAAATCGGTGCGCGAGGAAGATATGCATGTACATGTGCAATATAATTTGTATAACGTGTCGAATTAGGATACAATAATAAAATTAAGAATTAAGAATTATCATTCATCGGTGTGTATGATAAATATGATCTCACGGGTGCACTTATATATTCTAAGTGCACCCGTGTCAATTATATTGAAAAATTAAGAGTTCAATACCTGCTATAAAATATAGTGGATATTTTCTTTTGCAAACATTTTTATGTATGTTTCATGACAGTGCGGACATGTTGCATATGCACCATTGCGATGGGTTATTAGGATGCACTGGTGCGGTTGTATTTCTAAAGCGCACTAGAGTAATTAAAAATCCCTATGATTGTATGTTTGAACTTAAAATGATATACTCGTCTCAAGTGTTCTTTTAGGATTAAACCACATCAATTTCCATACTTCATAGTATACATATGTTGCTTAAACTCATCTTATTCTTAAAAAATGGTTGCAAAACTATATGGGAAGTTAGATTGTGATATTGTCCTCAAATTTTATTCTAGAACTGTAGACACATATTGATTGTCGATTTGGATCAAATACAAGAAGAAAAGGTTATAATATCAAATGGCCACTTCTTCAAATTCCATCTCATTCTATATTGTTCAAATTTCGTCGAGTTCTCCCTATCCATCTCTAGTAAGTTCAGATTTTATTTATATTTTTGTTTATCTAATTGAATTTATGTTATTTATCCATGTGAATCTAAAAAAAATGTATTCAATTTTTTAGAACCCAATTCAGGATTGAGTTCAGATGCACAAGATATTCCACCAATTGCAAAACGTCATAAGATCTTATTAGGAGCAAGATAGTGCAAGCAATTGGTAGATGAAAATGGATAGTTACTTTACTCCACCAATTGTAACATGCTTTCTTCCAGCCAAAATCTTCGGTCACTGATGGTAACTCATCATGAGTTGGATCTCTTTTATGACACCTCAATAGTATTTGGTTGTTCAAAATGTCTAGGGTTGAAGGAGAACCCTTAGCATGTCACACTAACCCATTATACTAGTGATCAACTTCCGAATATTGATGGTCTAATACCTCCTAATGCAGTAAAAATCAAATAGGTGATGTAGAAAAGAAACGTAGGAACAATTCCCTATGCTCATTTTTTGAAAAATTGGAAGCCAAAACAACTATGTTTCATCCTAAATTGAACAACCCCTTTGATTATGTTCGGTCGACTGAAAGTTCTAGTGATCCAAAGTATGATATCAATACCACCTAAAACATCTCTACTAGGAGATCCAAAAAGCTACATGAGTTGAGAGAAAAATTGTCCAAGTACACACCAAGGTTGGTCCAACTGTTAGAGGGTAGGGATGACTTATCTCTTCCCTTGCAATTGTAAACTAAATACCAAATTTGTTACAACCACACTTTGTATGGCGTTTGGCCATCTTCTCTTCATGTTCCCAATGTTGGAACTAAATTCTCCTTTTATGGTAATAATTAAAGGGTGAATCCATGAAGATGGGTGTCTATTTTGGGGGGTTCCGTGAGAAAATAATTCTGAATTTTTCATGTTTTTCATCTTTGGGCAAATAAAAGTGATATTTTTGTTTGGAATTTCACTTTTCACTAAACAACAAACTTTTAGAGAATTATGTTAGCTTGCTATCCATATTTTTTTCAATTTTTTATATTGAGATTTGACATGTCGATTCGGCAAATGTTTGACAGTGTGTTCTTATAAAATGAAATGACTACAAAATAGCCATGTTTTGTCACACACGTAAAATCATTGTTAAACTTGTTTTTTGCAAAAAACAAATATGCTACGACAATCTACACACAATATACTACTGCATGACTATAAGTTTGTAACAAATGGATCTATATACTAATTATTATATTTATTTGAATTCGATCAATGGGGAAACCTTGTCGATTTTCAACATATTTTTTGTCGCAAAACTTTTCTCTCAATTGAATATAAAACTAAAAATTCTATGAATACCCTTTTGAAGTAAACACGCCAATTAATTACACCATAATTTTCTCAATTTTTTTCGTGGTGTCTTTTTAAAGTTATGGATTTTTCATTTCACCGCATTTTGAAAGAGATGAAACTAAACTCGACACCTGTTAAGAAAACAAACAATTACAAATATCAGATCTTACCTATACACAAAAAAATCTATATATTCGGGAAGTAGATTCAATAACGAAACTAATGGTATCAAGTCTGAAAGTCGCTTTGTAGTGTAAGAGATCATGTTTACCTTCCGAAAATGGAGAAACCTGAAAACTGTGAGAGACAATCAGATTTTCAGGTTTCAGAGGTTATTCGACCGAATAATTATTCGGTCGAATAACTGTTTTCTATAATGGCGACGTCAATTTAATCAAAGGTTATTTGGACGAATAACCAAACGTAAAAAAAACTCGTCGGCCGAACCAAAAAAAAAAAAAAAAAGTTCTTGTCTAAACTTATATAAATAAAACTAAATACTTCAATTAATTTCGCACAATTTAATTTCACATACTTTCTGGTCAAAATACTTTTGAAGGGATTTTCTAAGGAGCTTTTTTTGCAAAGGGAGTTTTTTTTATAAGGTATTTTTTTTCTTACTTCTTTCTAAGGAATACATTGAAAGAATGTTTTTCTAAGGCATTTTTGCAAAATGAGTTTTTATTCCAAGCTTTTTGCACTTCTTATTTCTTTGCAATGGGTTTTTTTTCCAAGGATTTTCTAAGGAGTTTTTTTGTAAAGAGAATTTTTTTTATGAAGTATTTTTTTTCAAGCTTTTTGCACTTCTTATTTCTTTACAATGGGTTTTTTTCCAAGGATTTTTCTAAGAAGTTTTTTTCGCAAAGAGAGTTTTTTTTATGAAGTATTTTTTTTGTTACTTCTTTCTAAGGAATACATTGAAAGAATGCTTTTCTAAGGCATTTTTGAAAAATAAGTTTTTATTCCAAGCTTTTGCACTTCTTATTTCTTTGCAATAGGTTTTTTTTTTCCAAAATAGTGATTTTAAAAAGTTTTTATTCCAAGTTATTTTTTCATAGGAGTTGTCTTTTTCCTTCTTATTTATTTTGAAAATGAGTTTTTTCAAAGTTTTCTTTTCTAAGTATTTTTGCAAAAAACGTTTCTTTTACAAAGTATTTTACAAGTGGTTTTTTCATAAAATGTTTCTTTCCAAAGTGTGCATTTATAGAGTTTTTATTCCAAGGCATTTTTGCAAATAAGATTTTATTTCAAGTTATTTTTACAAAGGAGATGTATTTTTCCTTCTTATTTCTTTAAAAATGGGTTTTTTCAAAGTCTCCCAAGATATTTTTGCAAAAAATTTATTTCGTTGCAAGGTTTTTTACAAAGAAATCTTTTTCCCAGGTATTTTTTCAAAGAAGTTTTTTTTTCCAGTGGGTTTACAAAGAAGATTTATCTAGAAAGTGTTTTTATTCTTTTCCAATGGGTTTTTTCAAAGGTGATTTATTGTCAAAGAGTTCTTATTTCATTCAAAGAATGTTCTTTTCAAAGGAAACTTGTTTCCAAAGAATTTTTTTTCAAAAGACTCTTACATGATTTTGATAAGGTGAAGTAAATTTCAGTTCATGTGTTTATAAATTTTGTAATTGTTTTTAAATCTTCATTTTGTTTTTTTACAATAAAATGATGATTCTTTAATTTATCATTTATAGTTAAAACAATCATGGGCAGTAAGAGAAACCATCAAAGAAAATATGATCGTAAACGTGCTGATGATGATGATAATAGATAAAAGAAAAAACTTAAATATCATGCCAACAAAGCAAGCTTTGCATAAACGCAAGCAACGATTATTGAAGATACAAATACAGCTTTACATGATAATGTTGATGAAATGGAAATTGAAAATAGAGTACAAGAAGAACAAATTGAAGTTGAAGAAACCATTGTTGAAGATGTAAATAGTGATTTATATACTAATGTCGATGAAGTCAATATTGAAGATCAAGTTCAAAAGCCAGAAATTGGACCAGGTATGTATATATCATGTATTTTTCAAATTCATTTTTTATAATAAATTATATTTTTGGATACATGTTTTAAATTAAATTTAACTTGATGTTTAGGTACTTTCACCATTGATATTGAAACGTGAGAAAATGTTGATTGCAACAAATATGGAAAAAAAATACCCATACATGCTGCACGATATCGGGCTCAAAAAATTTATGATGATGTTCTGAAGAATTATTCAGCAACAGGACAAGCACAAATTTTGAGATGTTTATTAGTGACCAAGAAGTTAGAAGATGCTACATCATTATTGGGTATTCACAAGGCGACCAAAGAGTCGAAATTAAAACATAATGTGATAGAAAATATAGGTGATGCAATAAAAAAGTTTGGAAAATCTAGGAAGAAAGACATCAATGCTGCACGAAGAGCAATTCATACAGCAATTATTTCGACTAGTACTAAACAAAAACGTTTGACAACACAGCTAGCAAAAGTAGTTGGAACCTCAAGAAAGACATTATACAAACATAGCAAATTCAGAATGCAAATAGATGAAAATGATGAACTTGCTTGCTAAGCAATTATTTGTAGACAACCTTACAAAGATAGAATGGGAGCACGTGTTAAAGATATTGTACGGAAATATTGGTTGACACATGCTCGAGTTTCACCAAATTCAAGAGATGTAATACGACAAAGAGTATCGCAAGGAGTATATGTAAGCAGTCCAAAACATATAATGGATATGACACAAGTGCAATTGTTTAATAAATTCAAGGAAGATCATCGTGGAATTAATGTGTCAATCACTACATTTGTGCAACTAAAACCATGGTATGTTAGAACTATTACTATCTGTGACACATGTTGTTGTCGTTATCATGTGCAATTTCAATTATATTATGACACATTTCTTGAATTTGGTAAAATGTTTTGGACAAATTCACCACCTCCGCCCACAATACGTGAATTCATATCTCAAACCCTATGTGAGACAAATCACGATGAAGTATTTTATAATAAGAAATGTGTCAATGAAAAACATTGTAATCGTTGTGGAAATTTGGTTTTATTCCACAATAAATATCCTATCAATACTGATTACTCACTGTCAAATGTCACCGTTGATTAGAGAAGATATGAATACATTACAAGTACCAATGATGTACATTCCAAAAGGATTGATTTGCGAGAAGATAAAATAGGTGTGACAGATTTTCTCAAGAAATTCGAAAGTGAAAGTTATAAATACATCAAGCATTCACATAGAGCACGATGGAAAGACCTTCAATTCAAATAGTCTCGTGAAAATTTTCCACCAGGAACAATTTTGTCAGTGGTTGATTTTGCAGAAAATTACACATTTGCTGCACAAAAAGAGATACAGAGTGAATACTATCGTTTTGACCAAGTTTCGATATTTGTCCATGTTCTATATAGACATTCTCAATAGAATGTTGATGGAATTGAAAGCAAGTGTGACAATCGAGATGTGATTAAAGAATATCACTTTTATATCAGCGTCGATTGTATACACGATACACATTTTGTTCAGCATTGTATTGAAAGTATTTTCTACAATTCACTAAAGGGACGTAACACTAAATTCAATGAGCATTGGATATGGTCGGATGGATGTGTCGGACAATTTAAATCTTCGCGATCATTTTATTGGTTATGTCGACTTCATAAAGCATTGAACATTAAACATCGCTGGAATTTCTTTGAAACTGGTCATGAAAAATGTGAACATGATGGTGCATGAGCATGTGTAAAAAGAGCACTTCGAAGATGGCAAATGAACCATAGTTCTGCACGATTCCATTCAGCTACAGACGTTGTCCAATGGTGTGAAACACATCCAAACCATGATTATAATCAACAATCAAAAGATGTGTGCAGGTATGTAAACACAAATGTTTTAATTTATATTTTATTGTCAATTTTAAAAAAAGTATGTACCTAACATCAAAATTTGTCATTTGTGTACTAGGTTTTTTTGGCATGTTGGGGTCCAAGATATAAATAGATCAATACCATACGATGCTAACACCATACAGGGGACTAGAGATTTTCACTCTATTCAAACAAAATCCATCCAAAACATTTATGCATTTCACAGTAGAAAGCAATCATGATTTTGTCATATTTGCACTGAAAATATTGAATCTACAGAAGTTTGTGAAAACATAACGAACAACTACGTAAAACATTGGAAACACACGGAGATTAATCCTAAAGGAAAAATGCCACTAGCAAGCATAGAAGAATTAGAATCAGAATATATAGCAATATCATCTGATGGCGACAGAATTTCAGATCTCGTTAGAGAAGGTAATGATCAAATACCATTGTTTTGTCGATTGTTCATTCTTTTCCTTCACCATATACACATGTATATTAGTCAATTTAATTGAATTAAAAATCCTAACATCAATTGTAATTTGCACAGGAGATGTTTTTGCTGTGATTGCACCTGTAGACAACAAAAAAAATGTGAAGTATTATTTGATGTGATGCACTGAAGGAAAAATGAAGTTATTGGAATACTACAATGACAACGGATATACATACGAGAGAGGATCCATCATTTTAAAGGGCTATTTTTTCAGCAGACCCATATGACTCAAAATTATGTCTACTTTCAGGATTATGAACCTGATGTTATATGTTGTCAATATAACCATTTAGTATGTGCATCCCGAATAAAATTGGTTCAAGTTCCATCGAAAAAACAATTAAAAAATAAAAAATGGAAACTGTCCAAATATGACCATGAACGGATAATTGAAGACAGCATTCCATTGCGATGTTTTTAAAACTATATATTTAAAATTAATAGATCAATGGTTTTGTCCATGTCATTGTCAAATGTTGTGTACAATATATTTTTTTCTTTCTATGTCTATGATATTGAAAGGAACTGGAGTATAAGAGTTTAAATTATCGTATTCTAGTATGCTGAAATTTGAATTCAAAAATTATTTGGTAATGAAAACCTCAATGTGTAAAATTTTTATCTTAATTCTGTCTAAAATACTTTATTCGAGTCCCCATATGTCTATTAGACCACTTAAGGGATGAGATAACGGATCTGTGGCTGTCGCCACTCTCCGCCCCGAATCTTTAATTTAAAATATCGCTTGTGTAAGTTCACATAACTGAAATCATGGCAAATGGAGACAACGATCATTTGATTTTTAATCACAAGAAAGGATTCTAGGATTGTGAAGCTTATGTTAAATTAGAGGAATGATTAATTACAACAAATTGATGAAAATTCATCAAATTGTTGTCTAAAATCATTGCTCTAATTTAACACAAGCTTCACAATCCTGTAATCTTCGCTTATGATTAAAAAACAAAAAATTGTTATCTCCATTTGCCATGATTTCAGCCGCATCAAATGTACCTGGACATTGAAAATAAGAATTATTAATTAAGAATTCATATCAAAATTTGAACAGATAATATTCATTTTTCAACTTCCTAACATTCATATTTCAATCAAAACTTCCTAACAAATTTCAGAACTTTGATCTCAGATAATATTCATTTTTAAACTTCCTAACATTCATATTTCTATCAAAACTTCCTGACATTTCTAAACTTCATAACATTCAAAGATAACAATCATGTTCTTGACATTCAATCTTAACATTCATTCATTCATTGCACCTTATCATAAATTCCTTAACATCCATTCTTACCATCACATTCATTCTTAACATTCCTATCAAAATTTAAACCTAACATTCAGATTTCAATCAAAACTTCTTAACAAATTCCTAAAATTTGAACTTAACATGTTCATTTTTAAGCTTCCTAGTTAGTCCATATTTCTATCGAAACTTTTAACATTCCTAAACTTCCTAACATTCAAAGATAACATTCATGTTCTTAACATTCATTTTTAGACTTCTTAATTCATCCATATTTCCATCAAAACTTCTAACATTCCTAAACTTCCTAACATTCCTAAAATTTGAACTTAACATGTGTTCCCTTTTAAGCTCCATGGTTCATCCATATTTCTATCAAGACTTCTAACATTCCTAAACTTCCTAACATTCAAAGATAGCATTCATGTTCTTAACATTCATTTTTAAACTTCCTGGTTCATCCATATTTCCATCAAAACTTAGATAACATTCCTAATCTTCCTAACATTCCTAAGCTTCATAACATTCTTAAGCTTCTTAGTTCATCCATATTTCTATTAAAACTTCTAACATTCCTAAACTTCCTAACATTCAAAGATAACATTCATGTTCTTAACATTCATTTGTAAACTTCCTAGTTCATCCATATTTCCATGAAAACTTCTAACATTCCTAAAATTTGAACTTAACATGTGTTCACTTTTAAGCTTCCTAGTTCATCCATGCATTTCTATCAAAACTTCTAACATTCCTAAACTTCCTAACATTCAAAGATAACATTCATATTCTTAACATTCATTTTTAAACTTCCTAGTTCATCCATATTTCCATCAAAACTTAGATAACATTCCTAATCTTCCTAGAACATTCCTAAGTTTCATAATATTCCTAAACTTCCTAGTTCATCCATATTTCTATTAAAACTTCTAACATTCCTAAACTTTCTAACATTTAAAGATAACATTCATGTTCTTAACATTCATTTTTAAACTTCCTAGTTCATCCATATTTCCATCAAAACTTCTAACATTCATAAACTTTGTAACATTCAAAGATAACATTCATGTTCTTAATATATTCAATCTTAACATTCATTCATATTTCAATCAAAACTTTCTCATTTATGAACTTTAAACCTATGATCATCCATTTTTAAACTTCCTTTAGCATTCCTAAACTTCATAATACTCAAAAATATCATGTTCTTAACATTTATTATTACATATTCATTCATTTATTTAAACATGCAAGTACATATTCTAAACCTTTAAATCACACCAAATATGCTCAATAAACAAAAATAAGTAGATCATTTAAAACAAATTTCACAAAATATGTAAGTTCAAAGGACATGTATATAATCCTAAAAAAAATGTTCATGAACATGCAAGTTTGATGTACATATATGTATCTAGTCCAAAAATAAATTTCCTCGACATGTCCAAAAGAAATCTTTGCAATCTATGCATATTAACAAAAAAAAATGTCCACCATGCTATAAAAAGAAAATGTCCACCATACTATCCTCCACTAGGGCCTCCCCCTGGACTCAACCCACCCTGCAACATGTATAAAAGCATATTATGAATATCATTTAAATTATTTGAACTAAATTCAGAAAATTAAAATATTAAACTTATATATCAAAAAACAATTCAATTATTAACAAAATTACATCAAATTCTCCAAATACTTGTCCACCACCATCCTCCAAAGGAGTTTTCCTTTTGCCTCCAAAAGACTTAAGAGACCCAAGCTGCAACATGTATAAAATCAATTTATGAATCTCATAAATTACTTGAACAAATTTTAACTAAATCCATAAAAATTAAAATATTAAACTTATATCAAAGGTCAATTCAAATGTGAACAAAATTACCTCCTTGCCAATATCTGCTGCATGAAGCAGAGAACCTATATTTCCCCCCTAAAATTTAAATTGTGTTAATAAATAAAATATAATGCAAACCAAAAAAATTACTGTGCCAATTAACTTAAAACTAAAACAAAAAGATTAAAAAAACATTAGCTTACAATAGATGGTAAATCATTTATAAAGTTCGTATCGAAAGAAACCTGCATGGATAAGTCAAATTAACAATAAGATGCATAGTTAAATTAAAATTCAAAAATATATATATATATATATATCAAGTTCAAACATAATTACAAATATGTAAATAATAAATATACCTCTCGAATATTCTCTAGATTTTCGCTAGTTGAAACATGGAAAGAATGTTCATTCATCATTCTTGAAAACTGCAACTAATAAACATTTACATAATGTACCTATTACTTTACATCAAAAAACATAATTTATCATTCATATAATTTAACAAAAAATTCAATTCAAAATGAATAAAATATTTAATTAAGATCAAGTCATATCATAATCAACAAACCTCTCCCAAACTCGATGTGTCATTAGAGATAACATTTGCCGCTAGGTCGTGACAAACCTTGGCATACACCCTGAGATATTCAATGCTCATTCCATCTATCTCATCATTAGTTTTGTAAACAAACTTTTGACGAATAGCAGAACGATCCCTTTCTCGAACCAATCCCACATCTACTCCAACTAATGCTGACGATAAACCATCGCCAAAAAAATTCCTTGCAGCTGTCCCAAGTTGAGATGTGGGATCTATCTCTGATCTTAATGCCACCAACCTAGGTGGGCGAGATATCTGGGGTGGAGGTCGAGGAGTTGTAGGGTCTCTAAGAGCACCTTTTCGATTATATATTCAACCCTTTCCAACTCCATAAAATTCTGAATGAACATCAGTATAGTCTGGCTTCATATTTAAGAAAAACTCAACATAAAAAAAATCTAGCAAAATATTGAGAAACCTCATCGTTCCATGGAAACCGACCATAGGATGCGAGAAACCAATCATAGAGTAGATGTGCAAGATCAGGATGCTTGAAATATTGCACTTTCAACATTTCTCTCTTTAGACCTTCTTTGAAGTTAAACATTGATTTGGCATGTTCTTTCATCACTCTCTCCTTCACAATATCCCACTTGTTTGGACCCATCACTTGTTCCCTTCGTCTTCGCATCAAATCAACAAAACCATTTGTAGTTGGTCCGAGATTCTCATATGCATGAATGAATTTTTGCAGTGATCCCAAAACAATCTCCAAACTTTGTCTACTCTCTGGAGGGAGATCCATAGTAGACAAATCATTTTCCAACTTGCCGTAGTGGGATCTACATCTTTCAAGAGTCATTTGATGAGCACCACTTTCCCATGGAAGCTCCCGAGATAGATCAAATGGATATGTTGTAATGGGTGTACAACCCTCAGTTAATTCAACATATTGCGTCCTAGCTCGACCATCATCACCTTGTGTAGAATGATGAGTCTCTTAAGAACCTTGCTCTACACCCTCATCCGTCTCCCTTGCTCGCTCTGTCTCCCTCCCTATAGAATTACAAGCATCTTCTGAACCATGCTCTGCTTCAAATAAAAACAAAGTTTTGTTTAAACACAAGTACAATTTTTGCGTACACAAAAAAACAATTTGTATGTACATGTTAAAATATCGATATTCATATACCAATAGAGAGTCGAGATCGACGTTCTCCCACAAAAGATATAGGGGAATCATTTGTATCGCTTTCGCCTCGTCGATGTGAACTATACAATAAACTAGAATCCCGAGGGGAGGTTGACAACCTCCCATTATCACTTGTAACACCAACCCCAGAAGATTGTGAAGACCTCCTACGCTTTCACCTCAAAAACTTCTCTCTTTCCATTTGATATATAATGTCTACACTTGCACAAATATCAACTAATTACATATTCAAATTCTACATGTTAATTCTACAAATTCTAAAACCTAGTTGCTAAAGAGACTAAGTTATTTAATAAGGACCTAGATTTACCTAATATCATCTAATAGTTCTTAAAAAGAGTATAGCTAATATTGTTAGATGTGTGAAGAATTAATGTACTAATCTTCTAAGTGTTTTTTATGTTTAAAATGAATGGAACCAATATAGTTAAATACTAAGTGAATGGTTCATTTCTTTATGTCAAAGAATGAGTTCATGAACCTGTTAACTTTTAATATAAATCTTAAATTAATAACTTAATTGATATTTTAATACTTTAAACATAAATTACATCTACAAATATTTTCATTATTACATAAAATAAAATAAAAAATTGACAATTCATGGTATTATGTTTCGAGTTTGACATGTTTCCCAAATTTGCCATGTTCCACAATGGTCTTCAGTTTCTTAAATTAATAATTTAATCAAGATATTTTAATACTTTAAACATAAATTATATCTACAAATATTTTTATTATTCCATAGAATAAAAAAAAATTGACCATTCATGGTATTATGTTTCGAGTTTAACATGTTTCCCAAATTTGTCATGTTCCACAATGGTCTTCAGTTTCAACCTGATAACGGTAACGATTCTTGATATTATGTTCTTCAAGTTTGCCATGTTGCAACCAAAGAAAAACATAATACCAAGAATGGCCACCTTTACAAGGCTAAAACTCAAGACCATTGTGGCATAATATCATCTAATAGTTTTTAAAATGACTATGACTATTATTGTTCTGATGTATAAGAAATTACTGTACCAATCTTCTAAGTGTTTTTGTTATTTCATAGTACATCTAAATTAAAGTCTATTCATGTCTATAGTTTAGTTGTACCTAAAGTCAATTTTAAAGTTTTGTTGTATCCAAAGTAGAGTTTAATTGTCTAAAGTTTTGTTGTATCTATAGCTATCCATCAACACAGTTTGTAATAGAACTAATATATTGATCTCTGCACTCTATCAATGTAGACAGAGTTCATGAACTCTGTCCATGTCCATGTTGACAGAGTTCAGCCAATAAGACAAGCCTATATATAAAAGGGGTATATCATTTGCAAATACAATTATAGTCTTACTTTTAGTTTCATTTCTAAACAAATAAGCAAAATCAATAATTTAACAAAAATAACTAACTAAACATTGCATATATTCATCTTTTTATATTTAAATTTAAATAATTTTCAACATACTATTTGACCAGAGTTCATGGACTCTGCCCAATTGGACAGAGTTCATGAACTCTGCTCAACTGGACAGAGTTCATGAAATCTGTCAAATTGAAAAGAGTTCATGTTAAACCTCTTAATACTAATCCACACTATCTGTGGGTAATATGTATCATTACCTATAATTGGACAGAGTTCATGAACTCTGCCCAATTTTGGACAGAGTTCATGAACTCTGTCCATTTGGGCAGAGTTCATGAACTCTGCCCAATTGGGCAGAGTTCATTTACAGGGACAAACTCAAAACTTTTCAAACCAATATTTAACTCTTGAATTAAAAAAAAAAAATTCAACTTACCTGTTTAGACGCAGCCAAAACGAAAGCAGGCGAATTTAGATCCGGCCGAAGAGAGCCCCAAGAGGAATTGGACACAGCTGAAACGAAACGAGCCAAGCAGCTAAGAAAAGGAAACCTGCAATAACAATTACAAATTAATAT
This sequence comes from Larix kaempferi, assembly GCA_027924585.1. Classification (NCBI taxonomy): domain Eukaryota; kingdom Viridiplantae; phylum Streptophyta; class Pinopsida; order Pinales; family Pinaceae; genus Larix; species Larix kaempferi. Next base: position 2,632,005 of record BSBM01000924.1, read on the forward strand.
AATAAATTTAAAGAAAAAAATAAACACATAAATATGCGAAAAGAATTACCTCTGCACAGCCTTGCGTCGACAGGTCCCCATCTACAGCACCCCGCTGTTATGCAAACGTCCCCAGGAGAACACTCCAATGCCAAAGCTCCACCAACAGAAGTGCAGATGCACGCTAAACCTACAGATGTCCAGACGCAGACTCCACCAAAGAGTGTCCAGACGTCCAAACAAGCTTACGAACCAGCAACAGAGGCAGAAACTCGCATACGAGCGGATGGGAGAAGCTGAAGGTGGTGGATGAGCGAATGGGAGAGGCAGAAGGTGGCGGCCTAACACTCCAGCAACAAAATTCAAAATGTCCAACTGAGCAACGACTAACCGCCGAGCAAATCCTGACGCATAAGGTGGCGAAGAAGTGACACGCAGTAGTGGGGAATCGGGTGGCAGAGTTCGACGACGGCAAGCTAGACGGACGAGCGGGTGGACAGGAAACAGTGGAGACGGGTGACGCGGAGGCGGGACCAACAAAAGCGCCAAAGGGGTCCACGAAATCAACGGAAAGTGACAGACAATGGCTGCGGCCGAGCTTTTATGCAGAATAATTGTTCAACCGAACAATTATTCGGCCGAATAATTGTTCGGACGAATAATTGTTCAACGCCGTGCATTTTCTCCGTCTAGCTAAAACCTCGCACACACATCGAAACCATCATTAGGTCTAACGGTGGCCCGTTAATTGTTATTCGGCCGAATAACTTCCGCTATGGTTCTTCGGCGCCCGATTCTCACCAAAGTGTAACCCACCTTCGCGTTTCCACCCTTTTATGATTTCCAATTCTAAGATAGATGCTACAAATCTTGGGTTGTTTATTCTTTCACGTGTACTCATTCCTCCCAAATAGTGAGTAGCACTTATGCCATTTTGTGGTTCGATTTATTGTCTATCCAATTACTTGAATATTGTTAAATACAAACATAACATTTCCATGTATAGTATGTGCATCGATGGTTATGCTTCTCTAAATTTTAACAAGAAGAACCTGTTGTATATCAATGGTCGTCCATGCACTCATGGGAACATTGCAAGGTTCATAAATAGTTATATGTGCTCTTTATTTTCTGGAAATTGTTCATTTGAGGAACACTCCAATGACCATGAGTTCTTGATGAAAAGGAAAGTGTCCAAATTTGTTGTTGTGCATGCAATACATAGTTTGTCTTGTGATGACGAGTTGTTAATAGACTATAAATTTCGTAGACCACCAATTGCTCGAAAAATATGCCTTGCATTGGGACTACCTTTAGGTGTCCCCTTGGGGCGTAAGACAAAACCATCAAGATTAAATATATTTTTTAATTTCCAATGGGATTAATCTAAATTTATTGCTCAATTTCAACTTTTGTTTTATAAATTGCTTGCGGTTGGACATTTACTATTGCAAAAAATTCTCATGCTTCTATAATAATTTTTAAGTAAAATTTTTGAACAATACAATTACATTGTGCTTACTAATACCATCGATGTAATGTTCAATATTTTTTAAATCAAGAATCTTATGAGGAGCAACATGTCTACCATCTTTCGTTGCACCCCACTACAATGTCAAATTGAGAGAAGGATGCAAAAAGAGTGCAACTCGGAGAGGAAACATACCAAGCATGGTTGAATCAACCACTTATTCAATTTCCACTATGTCCAGTCTCACCAATTAGGAATTCCTACAGTAATAATATTTCTTCATATGTTGGCAATGGAGGAAATGAAATAAACATTGGTATGGATTACTTCTTATGAGATATGGGTTCCATGGTCGCAATGTTGTTAGATGCATTCCAGGACGATGAGCTAGGGAATGATGCTCATGTCACTGATACTTTCTTCGAAAGCCTTAAATCAACTTCCACCACCCTTCTCTTTGGACCCAGTCGATCGAATTCTACCAAGCTAGGGACAACAATGTTACTATACAACGTGAAAGCAATGTATGTCATGTCAAACGCGTGTTTCTCAACACTTTTTGGGGTAACTGACCATCAAGTTTGTTATATTTTGACGAAGCTTGTCACACAATCAACATTGAAAATGGATGATTTTTTGAACGTTAAATGACAATGTACATTTATATTTCCCACTAACTGTAGGTTATTCAAAGATAAGGTACTCTTGACTGATAATGTCTTTCTCGATAACTATGAAGAGACAAAGAAAATGTTGAAAATGTTGTGTGTTGAGTACATATCATATCATGTGTGTCTGAATGATTGTATTCTATATAGAGGTTAGCATGTAGACAAAGAGATATCTCTAAAATTTGGGCATGATATGTACCATTAATCAAGAAACAAGGTTAAAGTGCATGGTCCTCCTCGTAAGATATTGAGGCACATGCCTATAATCCCAAGGATTCAAAGTCTCTTTCATTGCAAAGAATTAGTTATGTTGCATGGATGGCATGCATCCCACTGAAATGAGTTAGGAGTTATTGGAATCCCAACATATTCAATAGCCATGAAGTATATAGAGGATACATGGCCTGATCAATTCAAGGATGAAGTACAGAGCCTTCGATTGATCATAGCCATGGATGGCGTCAACCCGTATTCCCTAAAAAATTCCAACTTTTCTATTTGGCCTGTAATAGTAATCAATAACAATATCTCCTTATGGTTGTCCATATAGAATGAACATCTTATGTTAGCTCTTACAGTCCCTAGTAGAATACAAGTGAAGAATATGAATGTTTACCTGGAACCATTAATCGATGAATTGTAGGAATTATGGGAAGGGATATAGATATACAATGTATTAAGACTGATCCCAACATAGAATAGTTTTACATTATATGACATATGTGCGTACACCACATATGATTATCTAGGATTAGGAGTTTGCTCTAGTAAACATGTTGATTGATTTTTTTATATTCATAACAATATTTTTTGGCATAGTTAACTCAATGTGACTGTATTGATATTCAACATTGACATGCTTTGTATACAACCAGCCTAGATCCAAATCCTAGGACCTGTCAAGCACCGAGAGGGATCAAATCTCTCGAGGTGCAAACCTATCCTTGAATAGCTCCTTGAGTGCCATACCTAATAAGAGGTTTGCACCTCGAGAGATTTGATCCCTCTCGGCGCTTGATAGAGCCTAGGATTTGGATCTAGGATGGGTATTTTATTATTATTTATGGCCGACATATAATATTTATTATTTTATTATTATTTATGGCCAACATATAATATTTATTATTTTTTTTATTTTGTTAGGTAGGAACGTTACAACATCTCCTCCATACTGGGTTGTAGAGCGCCTCTCGGCGCAATAACATCATAGGTCTTGTAACAAAAGGGTATCATTAATGTAAATGTTGTGGAACTTATATCAAGACTAGGTGGTCTAGCCACCTATGAAAGCTGGTGTATGAATGCTTGAGGGTATTCCTCCCAGAAGGCCACCCTTATAGAAGAGCAACATTTGCTTTCAATGGTAATCTAAAGAGAACCCAAAGGCCTAAAATAATGACACTTGCACACTAGATTAAGGAATATGATAGAGAGAAGAAGAAGGAAATTGCATAAATGTTTGATTCAAACGGGGAACCTATGTTCAATGATCCTAAATTCTTCGACACCTATGTTGAGAAAATGTCCATTGGGATGAAAAGGAAATAAATAGTTTATAAGCTCCCATATTGGGAGGTTCTTAAGATTGTCCACTTACTAAATCCCATGCATATATTTAAAAATGTTTCATCTTATTTGTGGAGGCACATATCATCAAAACAAAGTGACACATTGGCTGTTAGGAGAGATTTTATTTCTTCAAATACTAAAAACAAGCATTGGCCAAGACAAGAAAATAGAGGAGAGGTTGTCCCCTCTTGCTCTTTTAAAGAACGGGATGTCCCATGGGTTTTGAAGAAAGATGATATTTCTTTTTCAAAGGAAGTAATATTGGGTGTAAAGGTGCCTTGTTTATATGGGTCTACTCTACAATGTTGGTTCACTATAGACGAACATTTGTCGAGGTTGAAATCACATGACCATCTGAACCTTCTAAGGGTGCGTATGTCAAAAAATGTTTTTTTTTTTTTTTTTTTTATCTTTTACCCTACAAGTAAAATGCAATTAAATTTTTATTTGTTTACTTTGTAGTGTCATTATCCTTTGCTCGTAAATGGGTGTGTGAACCATGAATTACCTAAGGACCTACAGTGTGCCATATCTAAGTTATCTACATTTTTGTACAGTGGATTACATCAAAGGATATTCATATGGCTAGCATTCCATGATGTCGTCAAGACATAGATGAGATTGTTTGTATGTTTGAGAAGTAATTGTCGATGAGTTTCATGGACTTGTAGGTTCATCTTCTAATTTACCTGGTTGATGAGGTTGAATTAGTTGGGGAGGTCTCATGTCGTTGGATGTTAATCTTCGAGAGGTACATGTAAAAATTAAAGAAATTTGTACAATAAAGGGAAAAACCTAAGGGGTCTATGGCAGATAGGTACATAGTATATGAGTCATTCTATTATGCCAGTGAGTACATCAAGAAAATGGACCACACACTAAGAATAGTGATTTGGGATGACCAATGCAAAAAGGAAAAAAGGGAAGGGGAGCTACTCCAAACGAATGAAAAAAGGTGCATGATAAAGAGTAAGTCACTTATCTTTTGTCACATTTCTACATAGTAACTATTCACACCAAACTTCATAATATTATTTGATCTCATACATAATATATGTCAATTTGATTTCATGAATACAACAACAAATTTCGAAATTGATGCCATCAGTAAATTCAATCTTTACAACGTGGAGGAAACACAGTCATGGGTCGCATTGTATGAAGAGAAAAAGAGGAAGTGGGACATTGACAGGAAAGAATTTAGACAGTTCAATGGTAGAATCATGCCTTATCCTTATCATTTAAAAGAAAACATGCCAATGATCTATCACAATAGTTGTGTTGCTAACCAAGTTAGAGAAAAATACGATGCATCTGGTCGTTACTCGCCTACTGAAGAGAATGCACTAAAAATAGGGATTAGGTGCAACAACTCAGTAATAATCTCTTCATGTATATTTTTAACTTTATAATGCACCTTTTCTATAACATATATATTTTATATATTAATGGCTATGTTACTAGACATATGACACTATCATTTGTTCACTTTTTTACAAGTGCATTGTTCCCATCTATGTGAGAATATGGGCATCATTTTTGCACCAAGGATGCCGACGATAGACATGCCACACAAGACTGTGGAGCGGAAGTCAAGTTTGACCAATCTATTTGTGCTAACCACCATGGTCAAAACCTAATAGGGGGGAGTTGGGTTACATTGAAAAGATACAAGAGATCATTCAAGTGGACTCCTCATCTTTCCAATGTGTTATTTTTAGGTGCAAGTGGTGGGACACCTTTGACTGGAATACTATAAAGGAAGATCGTGATAGTGGGATGATATGTATCAACTCTAAAATGATGTGGTATGAAACTAAGGAGACATATGTTTACCCAAAACACTACAACCAAGTGTTTTTTTTTACCTGGATGTGTTGGATAGGTATTGGTGGTTTGTATTAAGACACAACCCTAGATCAAAACATATTTTTGAAAACAATAGTGCTATCATGCCAAGTGAGGAAGATAACAAAAGTGATGGAAACATAGAGTGATATGTACATGTTTTATTTCATCATTTATAGTGTTGATGTATCATTTTATTATTGTTATCCTTAATTCTCTAATTTTATCATTTTGTTTCATCTTATGACAGTCAAAATGGAAATTTAATTACTTGATGTTTTTAAACAATTTTAATTGGTTAACAATCAATCTCATGCGAAATGTGTTTGTCTATCAAGTAATTTGTGATTGTATGGATTGATTTATTGAAAAAGAATTTTATTTTACTTGAAAGTATTTATATCTCATCTCATATTTAGCATAAAATTTTAGAATTATTGTGGCACCATTATTATGGCATCATATGTGTGTCTATATTGAAAAAATATGGGTTAATGTGTATCATATGTGTGTTGATATTTAATATGAGTTTTTAACAATATAGAAATGGTCATTTTATACTAATTATGTTAATATTAACTAGTAAGTAATAAATGAATGTTAATATTAATTAGAAATGTATAGTTCATTTACAAATTAATGACACTTAAAAATGGCATATTTATCATTGATGAATTTTTATTAATATAAGTTTCCAAACCAATAGACTTTTAATATTCAATAGAAAAAAAAAATATTTCATTTTAAGATTAAATGTAAATAATTTTATCATTAATGAATTTTAATTAATATCAATTTTCAAATCAATTTGATACCAATTCCAAATGAAGAATGATGACACAGATTCTAATCAAGAATTTGATACCCTACTTCAACAAATCAGTAAAGATGACATTTTTCCACGTGGAAGAAACATAAATTGGCACTTGGTAGTTTGCAATAGGTGTTTGATAGATGATGAAATATTTGATAAAAACAATTGATGAGCTTGTAATTTGATGTTTTAGTGCATTTTGCATATTTATTTGATGGTTCTTTTGTTTCCAACAAGTAGTAAATAGTAATAAGGTTACTGACTTGAGGCATAGACATACAAATTTAAACATGTTGTAACAATATAAAATGTAGAAAAATTAATTATATTGGGAATAGACAATTATAATTATATTTAGGAATATATACCTTTTATTTATAAAAAATTGTGTAACTATGCACAAATCATGTTTTTTTATAATGCAAAAATATTATTCATTTCTCCTACAAAATATAAACTAGCAATTGCCCCCATGAGGGGCAAAAGGAACGCCGAGAGGAAAAGAGCACAAGGAAGGAAAATCTGTTTGACTAGATTCTTGGCAACAGGTTATACTAGCTTTATGTAAAAAAATTCATAATTGAAGTATGAATATTTGACTAACTAACATAAGTTATTAAGCATCCCGAAAACATGTTGTAAACACTTTCAAAGTATCCCTAAAAGTGAACAAATTGATTGAATCAGATACAAACACTCCTACAATTGACTTTGCTTTCTAAGTTGAGGTTTATTATTTTCATTATTCTTTTCAAATTAAGTACTAATTGTAATATTTGTGTGTATGCTTCCCCAACTATAGGTTTGCTAGCATTGCTAGTTGAACAACATATCATTGTGTTATTTGTGGACATGGAAACACATCTCTAGACTAAAGAAAATCTAAAAAAAATAGCCTAGAAAAGTGATGCAATACCTCATGTTATACCTTAATCGCATTAATTGGAAATTCAAAGCATAAATAACAAAATAAAACAAGGCCCACGGGGGTAGAGCAATTGGTAATGAGTAATTAAGATGAGAAGTTGTAAATGGAAAGTCACAAGTTCAAATCCACGTGGGTACTTACAAAATAAAACAAGATTTCAATATGAAAAGATGGAATTACTATAACAATAGATAATTGTAGTTAACAAAATATCATAATAGAAATATATATATTTTTAAGAAAATAATATTCACTTCCCCCTTCGAGGGGAAACTTCCAAATAAATCCAAGCTCCAATTACAAAATAATTTACAAGATATCTTGTTTCATAGCTTCTACTCCTATATATAGTTTCTAGTGAAGGAACTTTCTAGTAGGAAAAACCTTGGATTAAGTCTTCTTTGTGAAGGAACTTTCTAGTAGGAAAAACCTTGGATGAAGTCTTCTTTGTGAAGGAACCTTCTAGTAAGTCTTCTTACAAATATTTATTTCACACTATACAAACTTTCTAATAAGTGTAACCTTAAAGTCTTTTTACAAATATTACCTTCATACTATATCTAGTTTATTGGCCTTATTTAATATACATAACGACTTATCTCTTTACCACTTCAGTAGCCTTGTAGTTTTGCCATAAATTGAAATCATAAATAGTAGTTTGGCGGTAATGATTTTCTCATTTCAATGCAAAGAAGGTTGATATTGAGGTTAGGGGAGGATTCTTCTTACAATTGTTTTTCATCATTCAATTTGGTTGGTAAGAATTGGGGAAAGAAGTGGGAAATATAGTTAGGTTGTTAATTATATTCCATGCAAGTTGATGCAAATTTCCATGGGAAATGGGTGCTAATGGTTGATGTGTCATTGTGAGAGGACATTTGGCCTATAACTAAGAATCTCTAAAGCCCTAGCAATAAGATTCTTTGGCTAGTTTGTCTTGGATCACTAGAAGGGGATTGAGATAGCACGATGGAATACATGCATAGAAGGGGATCCCATCCCTAGTGGTGTTCATGTTGAGGGGGGAAAGTGTTGGTTGATTGGGATAGTTGTAGAGGGGATTTTGGCACTAAAGAGTTTCTAGGTTAAGGGTTAAGCAATAAGTTTTAGGAACTTCACCCTTGTGGAATAATAGCATTAACTTGGGAATGGTTGTTGTCATAGAAAGGTTAAGTGTGATAGAGAGCCTATGGCCTAGAGGAACATCTTTCATTTGTATCCAGTTGGAGGAATTACTTCCCATAAAGACAAGTGTTGTTAATATGCTATGAAATGCTCTATTTATATTACGACCTTGCATTATTTATTTTACAGTTTAGGCATTCTTGTGTATATGAAAGTAATTAGAACAATCATGGTTGTATGCATGGTAGAACTGCATTTATCCTTAGTATTGTAATTAAATCATTAGATTTGTTGTAGCTAGCTTATGCTATTAACTTCTACATTTAGTTATTATAATTTGATTTGGGTATTAGAAAGAAAATTCAATGGTGGATTTAAGGTACCCCATAGTGCTAACAATGGACATAGGTTATTGGGTATGTGACAATATCTATAAGCATAAATCCTTATAGACTGTCCACACAAAGAATTGACTTGAAAATACATGAGTAAATTTTTTAAAATCATGCCCACTACGAACTTCCTCCATAGTTGCTTCTTCTTCTATTAGGACCCAAATGCTTCTTTTGCATGATCTCCTTGAGCTTGTTGAACTATGAGTTCTTCCATGAATTATTTATTCAATAAGCCAATGGAGTCAAAGGGTTAGCCAACAAGTCATTGGGAATTGTGAGGAAATCCAAGAATTATATTAAAATGCATGTCCATATCTATTGCTACTTTACTAACCTTTGGGTTTGAGATTCTAATTTCATTTCCAGTTTGCAATTTTTTATTTATTTGGCCTCCATTTTTTTGCTTATGCTTTGATTTAAATGAGAAAATGGACTTTGCAAGCATCTATTTGATCAACAAGGGTCCTAGATAACTTATCCATGTCGAAGACATCAAAAGACTTTCCAGGATGCTTGTATTTTTTCATGGACACATCCACAACTACAAGACTCCTAATGTTTCCTTGGGAATGCTAGGCCCTCCAAATGGCAAGCCAAAACACCTATCAACAATGTCGATCTTACTCCTTTAGATTCGATTTTTATCCTTTTCTCACATTTCTTTTACAATTGAAATTCCTAATGAAATGTTGGTTCTCAGTCTTGATATGTGTCATGATTTTTTAGATTTCATTTTTCTTCATGTCATTATTCATAATGTTTTAAACTTAGTTATAGAATTTGTACATCTAAATATGTTATTTCATTTATGGAAAGAGGGGGGTTAAAGTATGTATACCTTTGTAAATTTTAAGAGTCAAATCGTTGCATGGAGAGAGTCCCTTGTCCCACAAACAAGGTGGTCTCATACACCAGTTTGATGTCTGACTTGGCCACAACCTTGAAATTATATTATTATTATTATTTAAATGTATTTTTCTATTTACGGAGGCATTGGATACAGGAGGTGTGAATGCTAGGTTTTAGAAGGTTCGAAATGAATTGATTAATTTTCATCTTGAAAATGGAAAACATGGCCAAAAGAATGGGAATACAAGGCAATGGTGGAATAACAAGTTAGAGATAGGCATGTTATTGAGTTTTCCCTTCAAAATTTCAACGTTTTGAGAAAGAGCGCAAGAGTTTGATGTATTTATGAAGACACGAGAAGTTGGATGTCAGATTGGGTTCTTTGTTTCACTAGTCTCTCAAATTGTAACTCATCTTCAGCTGTCTCTACACTACCCTACTCCTTCACCCATGTTGGGACCTCTTATTGCTTTGGTCCATCTCGGATAAAGAAGAGGATCTAGAGCTTCAAACCTCTTTCAAGCCACCTAAGGAATTTTCCATAAGTTAAACCAATAACCCTTAGTGAGCCAAATTCTCTAGATATTTTGTGATTGTCATGTTTCACTAGGTATATATTTTGTTAAATCCATATATATGGAAATAAACATGCCATATTTATAGGAGTAAGGTATGGGTAGGATTTCTAGAACAATTTTTGGGTGATATTATTGTTTTTTGGACATTTTCCTTGGATCCTCCTCGTATCTATTTGGTTTCTAAAGTCTACGAAGATGTGCATACATTACCACCCATTATGATTTGAACCTCTAATATTTTAGGAGGATACATGTTTTTAAACATTAGACCCCCTTCACATTAATGCAGATCCATCTTAATTTAAGATCTTTTAAGCATCCTAAGATTTACATCTTAATTTATTTTATCTCATAAATAATTAATAGATTTGAAATTAAAATCAATCTATACTAATGTAGTTTCAATAAAATAGTAATGATGTTGTAATTCTTAAATTGACTGGCTAATTCCTACTTCCAATTTTTTGTTTGTTGATTTGATGGTACAATCAGTCAGAACAATCCTTCCTTCCCTTACCTCAAAGTAGGAAAGGACGGGACCAACCCTTGCATGGGATTCTGTAAAGAGGAGGGACTAGATTCATGAACCACGTCTGGATGTGTTGTTGGACCTGGTCCTAGTGAGTATGTTGGTCCTGGTTGGTCATTTGTTGGATGAAGATCATAATCAACAGTATGAGCTGCATCATACAAGATCAAGGTCACAACCAACTAGTTCAATGCCATTTTCAAAGAACGATATCGACATAGAGGTTATATACAATCAATGGATTTTCATTGAAGTTTTGGCCATGATTTGTCATTTTCTTTGTACTATTTTTATGACAAACGAGTGTATAACCTACTTAGTTATACAATTTGGGACATATAAATGTGTTATTTTTCATATCATATAAAGGTAAAACTTAGTGTTTAAATGTAAATTTGTTTTTATTAAATGTTCTTTTTTGTAATATAACTTTAATTAATTAACTGTAGTTAATTAGATTATTAAATATTTAAAAAATTAAAAAAAAAAAACTATAAATATTCTCTTAGCATCTATAGATGTGTTACTTTAACTAAAATCCTTTTAGACATTAGCCATAGCAAACTTTTCATAATTTTTTTAAGTTGTTATATACTTTCAAGTATAGGTTCCAGCTAAGAAATTATGCACATAAGTAGGTGTTATGTGGCTCTACATTTAAATGTCTCCTCTATACTCTCAACTATATGTTTCCCCCAACAAAATATGCACACTCAAAGAAGAAGAATTTACGTGTCTGCACATTCAAATATCTCTTTTTGTAAAATTTAATATCTAGATTGCAATGGAAGTAAATTCATTGTCTTTTTCTTGTTTCAAAGAGTACTTTACTATATTTTTAGCGGCAGCAAGATAGCCTAGTAATGTAATTTTTATTATTCTATGCAAGCGACTATTAACATTCCCTACATCCGAGGAGGTGAGTTTGTTTGGCTATTATATAAAAGGAAGTGAAATAAATTCTAGTAGTGTTTTAGTGAAGGGTTGTGGACGATTTTTTATTTTTCTTCCAAATTTGCATTTGTGTCCCAAGATCCTTTCTTTTACAAGTATATCTAATGAATATACAGTACAAGGAGCGGGATACTTAATCTTTATTTTTGTCCATTAAATTAAATTACATGTTTAATTGTAACTGGAAGTGATGTTTCTTGCTGTAATGGTCGTCAATCGTTTTTTTTTTTTAACCATGGGAACAACAACCTCCCAAGGGTATATCTAATAGCCTGCAAGCCAGATATACCAGTAACTTGTGACTCAGCAGGGGTCGAGACATCCCGAAGCCCACCAGGGTGAGCCTCTATCATAGGGGTATCCTACCCTTCGAGCCTTGTCACAACGGGCCAGTGAGCAACCCTACCCCCCACCGGTTTTGAACCTTTGACCTCCATGGAGATAACACACATTCTTAACCATTAGGCCCACTCAAGTTCTCACGTCGTCGATCGTTGTTTTCAGTGAGGTCTACCAATCCTGCAGAAAGGCAAGAAGCAATAGACGCTGCTTTCATGACCGAGGCTGAGTTAGGATCTACACACCCAACTTTTCTGAAGCCTATGTTACACTCTCATGTTTTTGGAGGATTTTGGTTGGTCCGGTCAATAATCTTCTATACCAAAAATACATAAATGCCAAAATATGTTTTTTCTTATCTCTTAGTCCTTTTTCTTATTGCACACCAGAGGAAAAAAATAAAATAAACTCAATGGACCAATGGAACTTCTTGTTATCTGACCTCAAGATAAATTAAATGAATATTCTCTGCTCTTAATTTTTCAAGGGACCCTCTTAATTTCCTAATTGTGCCATGCGAGACGATCTCATAGAATGAACGCCTACGGCGTAATTATATTTTCATATAAGTACATCAATTTAGAACCTAACCGTTGGAGCTTTTCAAAACAAAAATGTACAAATAGAGAGTGATTTTTAATAGTTCAAATTTATTTCTACAAATTTCTAAAAGATATTTTTATGGCTATTTAAATTATTAAAGTTAGATAAGTTCCTTTGGTTACATAAGTGTTATTGAAACATTTGATAGGGTTTAATTACATCAAGTGTGATTGAAACATTTGACGAGTTTAACATAATGAAAAGATTTTTTATAGTAAATAATAGTGTGTAGATCTCAATTTGTAGTAGTGCAACATTTAATTTTATTTTTAAATATGGTTGATGGAATAAAATTTTAGCAATAACAATAAACATTTGTATTTTTCAATAATGTTATATGTCACAAAAAGGAAGGAAATGCCCACAAAAAATCTACAAAGTCTACATATAATTTACAAATCAAATCCATAAACACACAATTTCATAAGAGATAAGAGATGAATATGTGCAACATATTTAACAATGTCATCTAAACTAGAGATATTAGCATGGATTTAAACATTTTATAGGTAAGGGTTATGGTGAAGGATTAAGAGTTATTAATTGTTATGCGTTATAGGTTTTATAGGTAAGGGTTGTATGGTTTATAGGGATTATATTGAAAAAATATAAGTTAGTGTGTATCATTGTTTTAGTCGACCTTGCATCATTTATTTTCATTTTGCATTGTAATACCATTTGTTGTGTTGTTTTATTGTTATAGAAGTGACATTATTATTAGTAATGATCTAATTAAAACATGTTTCAAGGTTGGGATAATAACAATCCATTTTCATAATTAACTATGATTTTTGCTTAATTAAATGTAAATTTAAGATGTATTGAATGCAAATTAGAAGTTCATGATAAATTAATATAAAGAAATATTTGTTATAGGGGAATGAGATGCATTGCATTATTAAAATAATTTTTAAAATTAATAAATTTAAATATAATCAAGATAATTGATGTGAAATATTTCTCTATTTAATTTTTTAATATAAGTTCACAAAAATGTTTACATTAATTGTAATAATATGACAGTAACTACATTGTAAGGAAGAAGTTATAATTGATGTTTTTTAATAAACACCTCTCACAATTTTTCAAAATAAATATGCATGATGTTTTTCACAATTTAATATCCATGATGTTTATACACAATATAAAATTGGAGGAATTTGTTTTTGACAGTACACATCTAGCAAACATTCACATTCACATTTAATATCACCTAACATCATCTAAGATAAAAATCTAGTACTTACATCTAAATCCACCTAACATCATCTAACGTACCATCATCATCATCATCATCATCGCCTAACAAACATAAACATCATCTAACATATACATTTAACATATTTAAACATCATCTAACACACGAATCTAACAAGCATCATCTAGCATACACATCTATGAAGCACACCTAGCAAACACATCTTACATGACCTAACATACACATCACCATCAAGTACATTAGTATAAATAAATAACATCAACATGAAAAATATTGTGTGTGTGTGTGCGCGAACAATAATATCAAACTCATTATACATGCCAAATATAAATATCAATCCCAATAAATGATATGAGATAGTTGGTCCACCACCAGAACTAGAGGCATCACTACCTCTTCCAATAGGGCCAGAGGCATCGATACCTCCACCAGTAGAGCTAGAGGCATCAGTACCTCTTCCGAGAAAATAAGTAGACTAAAGAGCAGCATAGATATCTCCATGAATCTTTATCTCACCCATTGTGACCGTCCTATCTACAACTGAGGTGATTCGAGTAGGATATGGTGGATAATCGAGATAGTGAGGGGGAGAGGGTGGTCATTCGACCTGTGGATGAGTTGGAGATGGTGGTGGGACAATTGGGGGTGGAGGAGGAAACAATGGTTGATCTCCATGATGATGAGGAGGAGGAGGAGGTGGTGGATGAGATGTCGATGTTGTGTTGTCTGAGCGATGAGGAGGAGGATGTGGAGGAGGAGGTGAAGGAGGAGGATCGCCACCATCATTAGATGTAAGATTATCACCCCCCCCTAATATCTAGAAGGATCGTTGCACCGATGATATACTACATCAAATGGCTCATATCATGAGGAATCATCCTCCATAACTCTACCAAGTCGAGGTCTCGCGCGATCTCCTAAACCTATATAGGGTGGACTTTTTGTCGAGCCAACAATATAGGTAACTTGTTTGCCACATCCTCTTGAAACCTAGCATCTGGCCTGTGTCACAAGCCAGGTCTGGGAAATGCAGGAAACTCAGCAGGCTCTTCGTTGGGCGGCTCATCCTGGGTGAAAAAGATGTTGCGACATCCTCTCCAATCAAACCTTGGATAAGGATGTGGTACAAGGTCCAATGTATGATCATCCTCAATGGGTAGTAACTCTAATACTTCTAAGGTGATCCTCACTGGGGACTCTAGTTGGCCCCTATTGGAAACATTCATCCCCACATATGGATCCTCACCTCGGTCATATTATAAGGAGGACCTTGGTTAAATGATGGTCGCGTGGTTGAAAACCTCTCAAAAAATAAATAAGTAAACTCTGAAGCAAAAGGGAAGTTGACCCTCCCCTCAAACTATGCATGGCATCGATATAAAGAAAAAGAAAACTACTGCAAGAAAATGCCATACCACATAATGCATCTAAGTAACTGCACTAAAAATAAACATAATACAATAGAGGGAAACTAATGTGTTTCCCACCAGTGGTGGAGTGCGCCATCATCATAATAAAAAGAGAGAGGCACCTAACCTCCTCTCTACCAAAATAAGTAATACATAGTTATCCCCTGGAAACCTAAAAAAGAGCAGGGTCGGTGACCTGGTCACTAATATATCTCTGAGAGTATGCAAGTTGACTCTCGGTTGCGACACCAAGTGGGACATCAGGGAGCTAGGGAAAATACTTCCCTCTCCTGGATAGCCACTGATGAAATAAATGTCCTACATGTGGGATGAAACCATAGATCAAGACCAATCTGAAAGGTTTGTCTACTATGATCCCAACATCAGATCAATTGCATCAAAAAAGATGATTTCCCCTTTAGGGATGTATCCTCTTGATATAACTTCGAGAGGCTAACAACCCTCAGAGGTCTCTGTTAGAAAAACAGGATCACAGAACAATAACAATAAACAAGATGCAAATATAAATCACATAAACACAATAGAAGAGAGACGCCAATATAACATGGTTCACCCAATATCGGCTACATCCACGGAGAAATTTTCAGTTCTTTTATTTTATACCATCCAACAAATGAAGGGATACAACCTGCAGCACATCCGCTGCAACTTCCTCTTCACTCTCTCTCAGTCTCCCTTACACAATCACGGAGATATTTACAATGCTACAATACATTGTACATTCGTATTACAATGTCTTCCTTTTAAAGGGAATTACCATGGGAAAATACTACGGGCTACCCAATACCATGGGACCGTAAACTGTTGGCCAACAACCCATAAAATTTATTTCGGGGGATTCACCCTCTGACTCCCGTAGGGAGGCGATGCCCCCCCGCTGGGATGAGTGTACAATCCACCTGGATATCATATAAACTGGGATACAAACACAGCTGAAACAACAACATCTCTGAATTAAGAATATCAGGCTCCACAACCAACAATCTCATGTCTAATCGATAATGGGCCAAGGGTACAAGTATATCTCCCTTTCTCTATCCTCCCACTCCCATATAATGTTTTACAGGTCCACTCTCGCCTACTATTGTTTCTACTACTCTTTCTATTGACGTCTATGATTCACATATAACTTCCATCAGTCTCATACATAGACACAAACATGTATATATAAAACATAAAAAAAATCATCAAATGATCATTTTATTCATTAATATGAATAAATAATTTTTTCTCAAAAAACATGAAGTTACATCTTGATACACCTAAAATATAGTCAAGTACCGCTAGCAATCCATTTGTATATACAGCACACCATGTACGGTGCACTATTAAATCATGAACGCACTGAAGGCACAAAACAAATATTTTTAAACATAACTATACAATGTGTGCTATATAAAAGTGATGCATCAATGCACTTGTAATAATATAAGCACCATGTCGATGCGTATATGACTCTAATACACATCTTTTAAATTATTTTTATAATTCCTTCAGCAATGCATCTCGAAGATAGGCACACCGATGCTTTATGCAAACGTGTTTGCACTGCTATCAGTGCGCACACTAGTTTGTAATGCACCTGTATCAACACGGTCATGTGTGAAAATAGGAAGGAATAATCCAGTTCAGTGCATGTTATAACACTGAACACACTCTCATGATGGTCCACTGACTCAACAATAGGCACACCATCTACGGTGCGTCTGTATTAATAAAATGCCCTAGTGTGTGTTGTGAAATATAACATCATTTGTGGTTTAACCAGTGCATTTACAATATTATCATGCACTAGTGTGTCTATAAATATGGAAAGCACCAGACAGATGGTGCTTTATATTCCTATCGGCACTGGTGCACGCGTTTATAGTAACGCACTCACAACATTGTTGTAAAATTTTATTTAGTTTGTGTGGTGTGTTATTAAACATATAGCAAATTGTAACAATGGTGCACTATAATTTACAAGGTTTGGTCGCCCCACTCCTGGTGCACCTTGTAAATTTATAGGGTGCACCATTACCATGGTGTGAGCTGAACAGCTCGAACACACCACATAGAAGTTTAAAAAAAAAAATTGTAAGTGGGAAAATTTAAGGCGAATTTTTAATTTTAATCCACTAAAATTTTAAATTAGAAGGTCACAGACATTACCTAGACATTTGTACATTGAGGAGGCATGGTTGCCATGTATACCAAAAAACCAAATTTGACAGTCATTTTGCAAAATTCGAATGCTATGTAGCAGATAATGGGAGGAAGAAATCCATCCATGGGGAGCACTAATGTTAGGGTGATTTAGTTATTCAACAGTAGCACCGATACATAGGTGGTTTAGAGCACTGAAGGATGGCAAAAAAGGTTTTACCATCCAGAAAGTCTTTTTATTTTACCCTATTCTGGTGCACCTGACAACATGGCACACCAACGCGTTTCTAAGTCCTAAGCGCACCATTTTTCAATATAGAAAAAATTTTGGCCAGCAATTTTTAATTTAACCCTATAACGGTGCTCTCTACTATAAAATGCACCAGTGCATTATTGTTAAATCAATGCATTGTCCACGAATATTAAATTATATATAACAAAAATTTGACTTTTTAATTTTAACGTAGTTTGGTGCTTTCAAGTATCAGGAGCACTGGTGCGTTTGGAAGATATAAATGCACTTTATTGAATATAAAAATATAAGAAAAAAAATCTATTTGGAAATCGATTTTAATTTCACCCTTCATCGGTGCACTTAATTACAGGAAGCACTGGTGCGATTGTGACACCAGAACGCACCGTATTTGTTATTATTTGTTTTTTTTAACATATTTTTCTAGGCAAATGTTTTTTGGCTAACCCTAGTGTGTTAAGTATCGTTACGCATTGGTGCATAGGTATGTGTCGAATGCACCAATTTGTGTTATTGATTGAAATATAAAAAAATAAACATAAAAATCTTTGCAATGAATGTGGATTTTCGACACCGGTGCGTTGTTTTTTACTACGCATTGGTGCAACTATATTGAAGGTGCATAAGTGCAGTTTTTATGTATAAAAGCACTGTAAAAAAACATCCACTAAAACCTCTATCCGCTCGCCTCCGCTAGCGACCTCCTCTATAAATGGATATTTGTGCTCTTTTTATATAAAAACCTTCGCTAAAGGGTGGTTTCCTTATAGTGCTAAGACAATCTTCAAATCCAACCATCTATGAATTTTACTCATCTCAATATCCTTATCAAGTCATTCTTCTTATCCTCTTCCTCCATAACCCTTCCTGCTCTTTGATTTCTCTAGTTCGAATTGCTCCTACTTACCCTTCTTCATTTATTCCCCCGGCTCCTTCCCTTTTATCTTTTCATTTACTTATTTATTATGTTTTTTTAATAGTCTCTTTGTCAGTACAAAATATATTTCTAATACCAATATTTTAAATTATTTAAATATGACATTTTATGTTGGAACCCTAGGTTCTTTCGTAACCTCACCTTGTTGGATCAAGGGATTCGATCATTTGAGGAATTTGACCGTCAACTAAATCATGCATTGACCATGTCTACTTTGGGATTTTAGATCCATGTTTCATGGACAATTATGGCTATGTGGTCCCATTGTTGTTGGTTTTGGTATCTACCCAAACCTATTTATAGATGGTCCTTATGGACCGGTCTATCATGGAGACCGTTGTGCTCTCATAGAGCTTGTTCATTGTGCTTAAGTGCAACGATGTGTTTAGACACCACCACTATTCTTTGAAATATTTGTTATTCTCTTTTGGTCATTTATGTTGTTTATTTACCTATTCCAACATGGTATTAAAGCATGATGGTCTTGCTTTGGATTCTTGCAAAATGAGGTGAGTTCCACTAGTGGTTTCACTGAATATTTTGGTCTGGCCAAACAGAGTGTCTATGCCCTAGTTCTGGCCATGATATAATTGTTTTGGCATGAAGAATGGTTTGATTCAACCACCATATGGCCTAAAAAAATTTCATGATTTGAAAATATATTAGATTGGAGTATTTACTCAAGATCACCAAGCGAAGTGTCATCTACATTGATTATCGACCAAAACATTGATGCTGTGAATGTTGGTTGGATTCGATTGTTTGGGTGCACCAACATTTTGAGGGAACTTATTTTTTTCAAACCAACATTGGATGGTTGACTTTGGAGTGACCGAATTTCTTTTAGACTTTTCCATGCTTCACGATTATTTAATTAATCATTGTTGAAGAGACAAGTAGGTCATTGCTCCTTGTATATATTTGGTCTTCAACCATGGAGATGACTGGAAGTTCCTAGCTTCTTTCTATTGGTAGATGTGGCTCTTCCATGTGATGACTTAGGGATCGATGGGGTGGTCGAGCAAAAAATAGACTAACCATAGTATTGAATAGGTAGTCGACTTGTAGGGACCATTGCCTAAGGAATTTTGTTGATAGTATCCTTGATTGTAATATTGTTTGGGTTGTATTCCTACCCTAGCCAATGTGATTGAGAAAGGCTTGTGCCTCTTTATAAAGTCGATTTGTGTGTTGACTACATGGAGGGCGTCAATTGAAATAGGCAACTAGAGGTTATTTTACTAGAAACATTACCTTAGTATGATTGACTTACAATATGATGTTAGTCTAACATATATTTGAACACCTAATTATTTGGGATAATTTCTTATGGATTTTCTACCTAAAACCATTAGTTGTAATATTGAACGTGTTGTGAAGATTTGAATCTCAACCTATGTTTTTCTTATTTTAGTAATAACTCAAGTAAAGTTTGGGTGGTCAACTACTGGATTATTAGAAGTAGACTCACCCTTGTCGATTGCAAATTGAGACTCGACTGTGGTTTCCCTTAACAAGAATAATGGCTTATATCTATGCAAATAGATCCTAGATATATTGGAGTGTTTGACTGGAGGTCTTGTCGACTAGATGGTCCCTTTGCTTATGTCGAATAGAGGACTAGATTCTTGACTATAACTTTGGATCATCAATTAGTGGTCAACTTCTAGAGACCAAGTATATGGTTGTTAGCAGTTTTAGTAACATGGGATCGACCAATGTTGCTGTTGGTTATTGGATCGTGTGGAAGCCATTGACTAAGTATCAACTGGAATATTAATGATCAATATTGTAATAGAATCGTGCATGCCAATTATTAATGTAGACTTGATTGATTGGAAGATAGGGGGTGTTTTTTTATTACCCATTGATGAAAATGCTATTATGTGCTTGTTGGTCATTACATCTGAAATACACTCACATTATCTATTTGTGTTATATTGTTTATCTCTCATTATTGAAAATCAAGGTCACGCTTGATATTGATTGCTAGTTGAGACAATTGTGCTTTCATTGTGTATAAGTTTTATTGTTTATCATTCCTTTGATGAAGAAAAATTTTAGTTGAAAGAGGTTTGTGAGAATAAATATATTGCTCTACGGGTATCCCATGATAAAATTCATTAAGAAGTGAAATAATTATAGACTCTTATTGCTTAGTTATATACAAAGAATAGAATATTGAAGAATGAGTCGGAGACAGTCCATACGCAACTGGAGGATTGTTAGAACTATAGATCTAACTAAACTAGCTTACCCATCTTAGTAATCAATAACATATCAACATAAATAAGAACATAAAGAGAACAAGGAAAAGAATACAATAGATATACGTGGTTCACCCAATTGGGCTACGTCCATAGAAAGGGTTGCATCTTCCATTAATACGAAAAAGATCTCAAACATTACATGGCATCCTCACATATGCATCACATCAAGCTCCATCATACAATGTGTGTACAAATGACATACACAACATGTAATGTGTGATGAATTACAATCAACACATACCCAAAAGGATCTCCTTCACCTCTCTTATATACCAAGAGCTTTGGATTACAATGCATCCCATAACACATGTGGGATAAATGAATTTCCTCCTATTTATATAGAGAATGGTTACAAAGGAAATAATTACAATGATGCATGTGGGATAACTATATTTTATAATATTAGAGTTATTATGCCTTTAAAAGATATTTTACCAATATACCACATAAGTCATCATTACATATTCTAACACTCCCCCTTAATGATGATTGGGAAAAAGAATACAAATAGAAGGAAGGTGGAAACACACCAACATCCCCCTTGATGACAACTTCCAGAATGCTCCATAAGATGCGAATAAAAAACACTTTACCTCATGGATTTGATGAAGAACAACCGCTTCTCATTGAATCATGAAACTGCACACGAACCTGGTTGTACGATGAAATACCAACAACAAGATGCTCGGATCTAAAGAGAATCCTTTATGGATACTAGATCCAACAGTAAAATGTCGATAACATGTGACGCAATCCAACAACAAGCTGCCTAGATCTAAAGAGAAGCTGTCATGGCTACTAGATCCGCAAGATGCCTAGATCACCACAAGAATCATCACAACCATAACTAATAGCTGAAGAAATCTGATATAACATCCACACAAGTGTAGAGATACCTTCTGACGGATGATACAACAGAACATGTGGTTAAGAACACCACAATAGTGTACAAAAATACCCAAATGGCCAATACACATGCAGATAGCATACATTCTTCCAGTCAAGGTGCAATATAAATATATGTATAAGACCTCAAACATCGAAGAAACAAGACCCCAATGGATTATACATCGAAAATGATATCATACAGATTAAAATCATGACTTTAACAGTAGAAGATGGATGTCCATCATACAACATTATTGAAATATGATAGAACATGATAAAATTCAACATTACATTCCTTCTTAAGAGGAACAATGCTGAAAAACCAGATATCCACAACCATCATATGCTTAAACAAGGAAGGAATAACAGAATCAAGCTATCCCACAACATGGATAATGAATCTGCACAAAGGAACTTCCAAGAACAAAGCATATAAAAACATGATAAGCCCAAAAGACAAGATATGATAAAATGACATTGCTCAAGAACATATAAATAAATGATGTCGCTTCTATGCAAGACCATATAAATTTGAGAAAAATATTATAAAAAAGGATATGACATGATATAAAAGATAGAGGAGCATAAACATGAGTGAGCATAATAGATACCAAGATAGAATAATGAGCCAAGATTTCACTTAAATATATGAAAAAATTTAGTCATCAAGCAACTAATCTTAAGCATAGGAGCATTTCTTATTAGCATTATGTTAATATGCAAGAGATGAATGCCCTGAAAATGTCAATGCTTCCATATATAAACGTTAGAGACAAGAAACACATGTCAACGCTACCATATAGGAACGTTAGAGACAAGTAGGAACAAGATAACCTCTGCAATCATAAGAATAGAAATCCCATTGCAACAAGAACAAGGTGCTCATGACAAATATTTCAAGATTATAATATTGCTCAAAGCCATATAAATATTGAGTAAAGGATGATCGAAATTAACATGACATGATATATATGAAAATAAATCAAAATATTTAATATGATCAACATATAACAAATTATGATCAACTCATGATATCACTTATACAAAATTATGAAATGACAAGTCACTAATGGTCTTCATCATGGGTTAATTTCTTATTAACACTATGTAAAAATGAAAGAGATGAAATGCCATGGAAATGTCAATGCTTCCATATAGGAATATTAGAGACAAACAACACATGAACTATATACAATCATTACAATACATGAAAAAGAAGCTATATCCCAATTAAAGAACTTATGACAAGCCAAAAAATACGACATCACATAGATTCAAAAAATTGACTTTACTCAAGAAATTAATTAGCAAGAGCATATAATGATCATAAAGATATTGCTTATAAAAAAACACTGAAATTTCTTTTACACAAAGGTCAGCAATAACATATAAATAAAGCAAATGATGATCACAATATAACACATATAGAGGTTTCACTATCCTGATTAGAAGAGTGAGACCATTTTAGAATATCACTTATAGATATGAAAATATAGCCATCAAGCAACTAAGTCCTAAGCATAGGTTCATTTCTTGATGTCACCGTTACCATACTAGAGATCCATGCCCCTGAAAATGTCAAAACATCTTCCACACAAAGAAGGTTAGAGACATAAACAAGAATAAGACAACCTCTGTAAACATGATGAATAAGAACAAAAAACCTAATGCAAAGAGATCAAGAAGCTTATGAAAATAATTTCTGGATAAGAGATGAAAATTTTCGAAGATTTGAAAAAACACAGTAAAAAACAGAAACTTTACCTACAGCCCTTAGAAAAGGTGCCAAAAAAGTCACTTGCGAGTCTGCCATAGTAAACTCATGTGTACTCGCGGGTTATGCACAGACAAGTCGTGGGTTTGCGGCTCTGTAAAGGAGAAATTCATGGTTCTGATCTTCTATTTGCGGGTCTCTATACAGTAAAGTCGCGTTTATGTCAAAGCACTCCCGGGTCTCTACACAGGAGGGTAGCGAGTATCCTGAAGTAAGCGCGAGTTTACAGTTAGAGAAGACGCGAGTATGTCATAGTACACGCGGGTCTACAATATACTCACGGGTTCGTAGTAGGTCAAGTCACGGTTACCCACGCTGTCTGCGAAGAGAAAGCCGCGAATGTCCAGTTTTAGGCCGAAAACAATGTCGATTAAGCCGAAGACGGAAACCTGCAAAAACATCTACCAAACTTGGACAAAAAATGTCGATCTGAAAATCGGAAGATAGATCTCCTTGAGGAGAATCCAAAAATTATATAGATCTACAAAAAAGCATCAAGAAACCCTTGAAAAATTTCTACAAAAATCTACACAACAAGGTTAGAGTTAGAAGTAAAAAACTGCAGAAACATGCCCAGATCTAAAGAGAATCCTAATGGATACCAGATAGAAAGCAGATCTAACAATGCCCAGATGATAATAGTTATTGACTGAAAGTTATAGAAGGTACTAGATCATAGCAACCAGCTTTGATACCATGTCAGAACTATAGATCTAACTAAACTAGCTTACCTATCTTAGCAATCAATAACATATCAACATAAATAAGAACATAAAGAGAACAAGGAAAAGAATACACTAGATATACGTGGTTCACCCAATTGGGCTACATCCATGGGAAGGGTTGCATCTTCCATTAATATGAAAAAGATCTCAAAGATTACATGGCACCCTTACATATGCATCACATCAAGCTCCATCATACAATGTATATACAAATGACATACACAACATGTAATGTGTGATGAATTACAATCAACACATACCCAAAAGGGTCTCCTTCACCTCTCTTATATACCAAGAGCTTTGGATTACAATACATCCCATAACACATGTGCGATAAATGAATTTCCTCCTCTTCATATAGAGAATGGTTACAAAGGATATAATTACAATGATGCATGTGGGATAACTCTATTTTATAATATTAGAGTTATTTTATGCCTTTAAAAGATATTTTACCAATATACCACATAAGTCATCATTACATATTCTAACAAGGATGAGGTTCCCTTTTTCAAATTCTTGTCTTGTTGTTATTTGATGAGAAATATTAAAATATTTATGCAATTAGAAGAATGATGGAAATAGTTTTCTAGAACCTTGTAGATGAATTTGGAGATAAATCAAATTTTTTCAATGATCTAAAGTAGGAAGTGAAAGAACTTTCTCATATGAAAAATAATGGCTTGAAGGAGAAAATATGTCATCTAGAAGAAACTAATACCCAACCAGCTAATGAGGCTTACCAACTGTAGACCTCTATTGATGAGCTTCGTAAAGAATTGACTCCTCTTCAAGTAGACAATAATAGATTACTTGATGAATATCAATACAACTTGAAAAGAAGATTATGATACCTTTTGTTGCAACTAAGTGAGAAGGATGATACTACTCAAGGCTTGTAGGATTGCAAACAAAACCTTGAATTGGAAGTTAGTTGATTGCAAACTGTTGAGAACAAGACTAATGATGTTGAGCTGTCAAGATCACCTATTACTTTTTATACCTTTGATGCTCTTGCTTGTAGCCAATTGTTTGTAAGAAATATGTTGTTGATGTATGGATACCTTCGCATGTTGATTTGGCTACTAACAATGTTAATTCTCCTAGTTTTGAGAAACACAATACCAGTATTGGGTCTCGACTACTTATCAAGATGGGCTATACCAAAGGAGGACTTGGGAAGAATGGATAGGGTATTGATGTTCATATTACCCCTGATATGAAGTCACCTAGAATGGGTTTTGAATATGATGTTGATGCTTCATTACATACACTTGGCCCTACTTCAACCAAGAAAGTGTTATTTGTTGCAGGTGGAATTCATACTAAGTTGCTGGAAGAGAAACCTACTAATTATTGTGTTTAAAATATTGATGAATTGGTTTTTCCTAACATGCCAAAATTTGAGAATGTTGTTGCAAATGACATTGTTTCTTATATGCAAGGTTGATCTACTTGTAAGTGAACCAAAACGTTAGCTTGCATCCTTAGTTCAACCAAAACATAAATCCATGTCATATAGACATCCTCATTATAAGAATCAAAGGAATTTTCCCAAGAATCAATATTCTTGGAAAGATGGCAATTATGCTTTCAAAACTTTGTAGAAAAGATGTGAAAAACTAAACCATGGACCAGTGCCAACTACTTGGATAGATTGTGGTTAGATTGATGAATGATCGTGGAATAATTTGAATAGATGTTTGAGGACTTCATACAGATGTGTATCATCGACTGTACAGTAATACAATGCTCCTCTTTCTTGTTATCGATTGCTTTGGAGTGGTCAACTAAGGTTTGACTATAGATGTCAGTTGACTAGAGTTTCGACTGAAACTTTGTTGCTACTTTATTTTGCTACATTGATCCCTCAATTGTGTTTATGGGGAGGAGTTGTTGAATTGATGCTATGGAAACCCAATTAATTGAGTTGTCAATCGATTGTTGAGATTGTCTCAGTTGTTTATTGGGTTGTTTTGCTCATTATTGATGGACATAGATTGTATTCATGGACAAAGACTTATGGAGTGTGTTGTCTTCTTGTCTAGTTGATTGATTTGGATAGAAATTTTCAATCTTAATTGTTGGATTGAATTAGTGAGGTGACAATTGTCCAAACTTCTTTGTGGAAGTATTATTGTACCTAAGTTTGATCAGTGTCATGGTGGAAATTATGCTTAAGTGCTTGTTTATTGTACCATGGATGTTAGAAGATTGAAGGTCACAATGTTTTCAAACTTCTTCTAGGAGTATTATTGTACTTCATTTTGATCATTTTGATGGTGACAGTTGTTCACATTTTCTTTGGGAAATTTTACTCTATTGTGGTTGATCAGCATTTGCAGTTCACAATAAATTATGGGGGGTATGTTATGTAATTTGTTATTTCCTCCAAGTTGAGTTTATGTGGGGGTGTTGGAACCCAAGTTTATCCGGTAACCTTTCCTTGTTAGATCAAGGGATTCAATTGTTTGAGGAAGCCGACTGCCGACTAAATGACGCATTGACTATGTCCACTTTGAGATTTCAAGTCCACGTTTCATGGGCAGTTATGGTTATGTGGTCCCATGATCTGGATTTATGTGAGAATGAAATGAAAGACCATAACTATATTCACATACACATATATATGGCAAGAAACACAGTGATACAGTAAACTCAGATTCTATTAAATGAATGAAACATAACAAATTGTAAAATAAAAGCAGCTAAAATGGTGGTAGCTATATCTCTAAGAATAGATGTGGTGGCTAAGCTCATTCATGACAAGTTGAATACAAAGAGAGGCATAAAGGGCCTATTTATCATAAGCATGAGGGAAAGAATCCCAAACATCCAAAAACCTAACCCTAGAAGATGAATCGTCATAAAGTTTGTGGCCCCAAGGTGGTTAGTTGAACAATCAACTTCTCGGGGTCATAACTTTTGCATACGATCTTCGTTTGGGGTTCTCGATAGCCCGTTAGAAAGGTCTATCCAAGATTTACAACTTTCAAAAGGGGAAAAATCTATGTTGATGGCAACCATACAGCCCCCAAAACACCAAAAAACGTCATTTAGGGCCTCAAAATGGCCCCATAAGTTTAGGACCCGAAAAACCGTAGAAATATTACTAGAAAACTGCCAAAATGGAAAATTGTTTTGAGCGAGTGGAATAGGTGGGTGGCCACCTATATCCATCTGGATCAGTTCCCCCCCCTTATGAATCAATGGGATCCATTGCATTGAGTTCCCCCATCAAATGGGGAAACTTTTGCTGAACTTGACTCCTGGTGAGCCACTTGTCTTGGTGGAGTAGTTGCCCTGCTTTGACAACCCAGTATAGTTGGATCTTGTAATTTCCTTTGTTAGGAATTTTATTAAAATGGCAATTTTTCACTTTTTTCCCTAGTTAGACCTTTGACTAGTTTTGATCTCTAGGTCCCAAATTTGCCCCAAATGATCCCAAATATTCTGAGAAGGTATATGAATGATATTAGAACATAAATATGTGTTTCAGGGATGCCTTTGGACCTTTAAAATATTTCTGCAAATCCTCTTTCAATTCTGGTCAATGTAGGTAACTTTACTAGTGATTTCCCTTTTACTAGTATTGGTCTCTAGGTCTCAAATTGACTCCAAATGCCTTCAAATCTTCAAGGAATGTGTATGAATTATATTAGGACTTGAATATGATGTTCAGGGATGACATATGGCCACCAAAAGACCTCTGCAAGCTCTCTTAAGATTCTGGACCAATTATGCAATTTTACTAGTAATCTGGGGTTCAAATCCCCCGGGGGTAAGTACTGAAAATGGCTTCCCAAATGCCTCCAAACCCACTCAAATTTCTGAAAAGAGTTACTGAATGTATTAAGGATTTTATTAAGGTATCATGTGAACCATTAATTTTTTATTACATTTGTTCCAACCCTCTCCCATTCAACTGCAAAAATCACCAATTCGACCCTTGGGGAAATGGCACTATTTCTTCTCCCAATGCAATTAAACTGAGTAAAAATACTTCAAATGCTCGAGTACAGTACATGAAACTTGTAAAATACATCCATGGAAGTCCATTAATCACAAATTCATCAGATAATCATCCATTCATTCGAAATCATCAGCATTACATTGATTCACAACACAGTAGTGGGGAATAGGCACTGTTCTTTCATAAAAAATGAGATTTATACATTTCTACTTGGAATTTTGACCTGAAACTTTGTGGAGATGAAGAACAGAGTATTTACTTCATATTAAAAAAGAAATGGGGCATTAGAAGCTCCCCCAAAGAGTACAATAGCTCACCAAAAACGCCCTCCCTCAAGGATCAAGAATATGCCATCAAAACTAGAAATGGTTGAAGGAGTGAGCTGCAATAGAAGAAACCATGAGCTGCTCTATAGCTTACACCTGCAAATAAAGACTCTATTAAAGCTCCAAATGAAAGGTCTGAATGGCCTTTCCAATTGCCAACTTGGATGGGAATCTTTCACCCTCGAAATTGGCTAAGGTAAGCAACTAGTCATCCACTAGCTCTCCCTCTTCACAAATGCAATTGCAAATTATACAAATGATCAAAAGCTGGTTTCATTCTTTTTTATTGACATTTATAAAGTTATAATGTCCTCCATGGGTCGAATTCCTTCCAAGAGACTCATGCCAACTCAAGTTGGGAAGAGATTCCAAAGAACGCCACTTGTACAACAATTCTTAGTCTCCCACTTCCATCAAATCACATGTGGAAGCATATTAGCTGCCCTAACACCATTGAGCGCCCTCTTGGAGTCTATTTTTATCCCTGACATGTCATATATGTCATATGTCAGCCTTCAGGTCTGATTTGTGTCATAGGTGTCATAGCATCTTCATCATTGTTGTCATAGAGCTAGGGAATCTAGCCCAAGTGTCTCACTAGCTCCAAATTGCCTCTTCCTCTTCCATGGGAGTTACTCTTCCTCTATATTTCGACCTTGGATGAGTCATGCCATGAATAATACCTTTTGGACTCCCCCAAGTATGTTACCATTCACCTTGAATTCGAATTGGTCAGAGAATGATGCCAAGTGTAGTGGGGAAATCTAGCCATATGTGGGTCCCACTTCCTCCATGTGTCTTCATGATCAAATGCCACTTTGATTTTCACTTGTATATATTTATTTAGCTCCTTTATTAAATATTTATGCCACTCTAATGTTCAAACATCATTTATTATCCCCATTATTCCAAATCCCAAAGCTTCCACCCCAAACCTAGGAAACTAGTAATCTTCCTCCTTGGCAATTATTTGACCTTTAACATCAATTTTACAAACTCTAATGAATATGGCCAATGTGATTAGGCCATTGTGACCCAATTCCAAATTTGGGACATGACAGTTCTTATGCTGGCAAGTTCCCTTAACCTATGTGTCCATGATCTGATCAATAGTTTTATGTTCCATGCAGTTGGGATTAGGCTCTGTAGGTTTCAATTGCTCTGACACCTCCGAGGTGTCCAACAATGGTAGAAAATATGGGCGAAGGAGCTCCACATTGAATACTGGGTGAAGGCCAAGGAATAGAGGAATGCTTAATTCGAAGGCAATGTCACCAATTACCTTGGTGATGGTGTATGGCCCATATCGAAGTGGACAAAGCTTGTGATGGGGTCCTGTGAGCCTCTCTTTCTACAAATGCAACCAAACCTTATCACCCACCTAGAACTTGTGTGGAACCCGATGTTGATCATATTGCTGCTTGTACTTAGTGTTGGCTTTTCCAAAATGTGATGGACCTGTTGGCGGATGTGTTGGATTCGTTCAAAAAATCTAGTGTCCTTATCAGCCTCAGTCTAAGCATGGGAAGATTCCTCCCGTGTGGATGCAATGGGAAGAGATACATCAATTAGGGCCAGTGGTTGGAACCCCAGGCACACTTAAAAAGGACTATGGTCGGTAGA
Organism: Larix kaempferi; assembly: GCA_027924585.1. Lineage (NCBI taxonomy): Eukaryota > Viridiplantae > Streptophyta > Pinopsida > Pinales > Pinaceae > Larix > Larix kaempferi. The sequence continues at coordinate 2,662,223 of BSBM01000924.1, forward strand.
GCTATGAAGATCTCTATTATAGATATGTTGAACATAAGGAATGCTCTCATCCCATGTGCAGGGATGTTTAGAATTGTACATCCTCAAAATATGCACAATCATTTTGTTGACTACCTATGTTTGTCCATCGGTTTGGGGGTGGAAGGAAGTCGATTTGGTGAGCTTGGTATCCATCAATGACCATAGGCTAGACCAGAAAGTGCTTAGGAACCTAATGTCTCGATCTGATATGATAGTTTGTGGCAGCCCGAAATGAGCCCAAACGCACTCGAAGAAGAGCTTATCAGTGGCTTCGGCAGAGATGTTCTTCTTGCAAGCTATCAGAATGGCTATCTTAGAGAAGCGATCCATGATGAAAAACACACAGTCATTACCATGCTTGGTTGAAGGTAGTCCGGACATGTAATCCATGGATATGGATTTCAAGGTCCATCGAGAGTGGGCAGAGGGGTGTACAACCCCTTCTTTTGATGGAAGGTTTCGCGATGGCACAAGCATTGTAGGATCTGATGTATCATCCGACATCTTGTCGGAGCTTGGGCCAAGAAAAATACTTCTGCAATATGGCCATTGTATTTTCGATGCCGAAGTGCCCTGCCACCCGATTGTAATGCGCTTCCCAAATCATCTTCACACGCTCGCTTGAAGGAACACAGAGATGGCCCAGGTGGCATATAAATCCTTCTTGGAGATGAAAGTCTGACATGGGTGTGCCTGCACATAGGGCTTAATAGATGGGAGAAAACTAAGGATCATTGTTATATAGTTGAGGCCACTTGGAGGCCTCGTGGCCACAAGATTTTAGCACCGTGTTCAATGCTGCTACTGGAGTTTGACTGAGGCAATCAACGACTCGATTAGTGCTGCCCTTCTTATATTTACTATTCAAGTGGAATTGCTGCAAGTAAGTGGATCACTTTTGGTGGTGGTCATTCTGTAACTTTCCTTGAGTTTGCATGAAATGTAGGGGCTTGTGATCAGTGTGGATGATCGTTTCTTTTCCCATTATGTAATGCTTCCATTGGCGATAGGCTTGGACAATGGTATAAATTTCCTTGTCATAGGTATACTTTTGGTGGTGGACTTACGTACTGCATCTCAAAGTGTCTCACTGTGATATGCGACTGGATGGCCATGCCAAGTGAGGACTGCACCAACAGCATAATCCGAAGCATTTGTCTCAATCTCAAAGGGTTTTTGCAGATCTGGTAAGGAAAGGAAGGGCGCCAAACATAAGCATTGCTTCAGCTCCTCAAATGCTTGTTGTTGTGGCTTGGACCAAATGAACTTTGACTTAGATACCCATTTTGTCACCTGGATAAGGGACCAAGCAATATTAGAGAATCCCAAAACAAATCTATGATAGAAGTTGGCAAGGCCTAGGAAGCTGCGAAGCTCTGTGAGAGTTGTCAAGGTTGGCCAATCGCAAATGGCTTGGATCTTGGTTGGATCCACATGAACACCATATTTTTCCACAATGTATCCAAGATATTGAATCCTCTCCCTTCCAAGTGAGCACTTCTCTAGATTGGCGTATAACTTGTGTTTTCGCGAGGTGCTGAGGACCTGGTGGATATACTGTAAATTTTTCGCCCATGTTCTACTATAGATGAGGATGTCATCTAGATATACGACCAAAAAATAATTGGTGAATGGATGTAGGATATCGTCCATCATCCTCATGAAGGTTGTTGGAGCATTAGTCAATGCGAAAGGCATGACCAACCACTCAAAAAGGCCTTCCTGAGATTTGAAGGAAGTCTTCCAGACATCGGTCTACTCAATTGGAACTTGATGATAGCTAGATTTCAGATCAATATTCCTGAAATATTTGGCACCCTTGAGCTATTCAAGAAGGTCGTCGATCCGGGGAATGGGATACTGATTTCAGACTATGATCTTGTTTAGAGCTCGGTAGTCAATACATAGTCACCATGTCCCATCTTTCTTTTGTACCAACACAATTGGGCTCCCACAAGGTTAGGAGCTGGGTCGAATGTGACCCTTTTGGATTAAATCTTGAATCTGGAGTTTAATTTCTTCATTTTCCATGAGGGAACGCCTGTATACTGGCCTGTTAGGTAAAGGCGCGCTAGGTATCAAATCAATGGGATGCTTGACCTTGCAATGTACTGGCACCCTGGTAGGTGTGGTGAAGATGTCCTTGTATGCTTCCACATTCTTGTCCACATGTTTTTGTTGTGCATAGGGGATCTGTCTGGAAGTGGTGGATGTTGCTGCGATATTTTGTTCTCCTTCAGAACGAACCATGAAGATGAGGAATTTCCCTGTTTGGGAGATTACCTTCTTGCACTACTTAGCTTTGATGAGGGACATTGTAGTAGTGGGAAGTGTCTTTGGTATCATGTAGAGTTTCTTTCCCAAAGTAATAATGATACTACAAGGTCTAGACTGATACACAGCGTGACATTTCTACATATATGGTTGTCCTAAAAGAACATCACAAACTTCAAGTGGGGAAACATCACACATTACCTCATCTTTGAAGAGCTTGATGTCATAGGAGCGGCGGCACTATTGACTGACGCAAATGTCTTGTCCCTGGCTCAACCAACAGATATTGTATGGTTGGGGATGTAGAACCATCGAAAGCTTCAATATTTTGATGACCTCAACTGAGATGAGGTTCTTCTGGCTACCACTATCAACAATGAAATGTAGTGGAGTCCCCTGCACCCATAGTTGAGAATGGAAGAGGTGCTCACCTTCCTCTAACTCTTCTAGTTGGATATTTGCAGTTTCGATGGTGGCACTCAGTTCCGCATCAATGATATGCTTTCCCCTTTCTTTCTCTACATCAAAGTCTAAGTCAGAGTCTGGATTTGGGGATTTCATCTCAGCCAATAAGGATTTTTTTCAGCGGCATTCATCAGTGTTGTGTCAGGGGCTCTTGTGGAATTTGCACCACTTTCCATTTTCCTTCTTTGATTTCCCATTACCCTTCTTCGCATGCAGCTTGGGATGGTTGTCGAGGATTTGGCTGTCCTTGCTCTGTCCTTTTCCAGACTTCTGTTGCTGATTTGCAAACCCAAAATCTCACTTGTTTTTTTGCTTAAACTTCTACTCATTCTTGACGACATACCGATAAGCTACTCCTAGTGAGGATATGTCCAGGAAATCCATATCCTTATGAATGTACCTGTGCAGGACACTACAGTACTTTAGGACCAAGTGTCGTTTAGAGTCTCTAATACCTAGTTTGGAGCGTAGGGTATGGAACATGTTGGTAAACTATGGCAGTGTTTGGTCTCTCTCCTGGCACAAAGTTGTCCACCTAGTGTACCAGTCATCATAGTTTCTGATTGGGTAGAACTCCTCCTTGACGGCGTCGACAAAATCTGCCCAAGTGGGGTCTATATTGAATATTTCAAACTCTTCTCCTGCTTGCCTCTCGCAGTACCCATCCCACTAGTCTTTGACATGGGGAGGGACTTAAGGAGCGCGAATGTGATCTTTTCACTGTCGAAAAAATTTTGAACAGAGAAGTAACCCTCTAACAAATTTAAGCATCTCTCCAAAGCATCTGCATCTATATTTCCTTCAAATAAGGGAATGTCAAATTTAACTTGTACCTTGAATGGAGTCACACCCTTGAAACGGCTGCTTGTTGAAGGTGCATCTCTCGTCGGCATTCTTCGAAGGATCTGGGCAAAATTATCCATCATATCATTCCTCTGTCACGCGAGGGCTTCCTCGAGCAACAATTTAATAGGATCTCTTGCTTCGTCATCTCTCTTTTCTTCCCCCACCATGTGAGTTTGCTTGGACCGACGAGATGGGTTTTCCCCAAGCTCAACTAGTTCAAGACCCAACTCTCGATATTCAGATCTCATCGGGGACATGCACTGAGAAACCACAAGAGCAGATGCTCTGATACCACTGATCCGTATTTATGTGAGAACAAAATGAAAGAGCATAGCTATATTCACATACACAAATATATGGCAAGAAACACAGTGATGCAGTAAACTTTGATTCTATTAAATGAATGAAATAGAATGAATTGTAAAATAAAAGCAGCTAGAATGGTGGTAGTTATATCTCTGAGAAGAAATGTGGTGGCTACACTCATTTGTGACAAGATGAATACAAAGAGAGGTCAAAAGGGCCTATCTATCATAATCATGAGAGAAAGAATCCCAAACATCCAAAAACCTAACTCTAGAAGATGAATCATCATAAAGTTTGTGGCCACAAGGTGGTTAGTTGAACAATCAACTTCTCGGGGTCATAACTTTTGCATACTATCTCTATTTGGGGCGCTTGATAGCCCGTTAGAAAGGTCTATCTAGGATTTATAACTTTCAATTGGGTCCAAATGCATGGCGTTGGCAACTAGTGTCCCCCCAAATCGCCAATAAACGTCGTTTAGGGCCTCAAAACGGCCCCAGAAGTCTAGGACCCAAAAAAATGTAGAAATATTACTAGAAAACTGCCAAAATGGAAAATTGTTTTGAGCTAGTGGAATAGGTGGGTGGCCTCCTATATCCATTTGGATCATCCCATTGTTGTCGGTTTGGGTACCTACCCAAACTTATTTATAGATGGTCCTTATGGACCTATCTATCATGGAGATCATCGTGCTCTCGTAGAGCTTGATCATTGTGCTTAAGTGCAACATTGTCTTTAGACACCACCACTGTTCTTGGAAATCTATGCTATTCTCTTCTACTCATTTATGTTGTTTGTCAACATTTAATTTGTACTCTTCTAATGTTCACCTTTTTCAATTCAATATTTGATTTGTTAAACATCCTTTCTTTTAATCTCTACACGTTAGTGCCCCTTTTTTTTATTTCAGAATTTGTGTTAAATATTCTTAGTTTTAAGACTAGTTTAGATTATAAATCCTTAGAGATTTTTTATCTTCATCATACTGATTCTTTTTCTTCTCATTTATTTTCGCTTTTATATCAATGCTAATTCTTTTTTTCATCCATTTATGGGGTGTACCTTTTCTTTGTAATCAATTTCTATGTGTACCTTTCGATCCTCTTTCTATTTTATTATTGTTTTTCTAGCTAATCCATAATGATTATTCCATATGTGTTCTATTTGTATGACCTTCTCTTGCTTTATTTTCTATTAATAACTAACCTCTCATCTTGTCTCTAATTTATTATTGTTCTAACTAATTGTTAATGGATGTTTCTCCAGCAGTCTATTTATTTAAATTAAAATCTCACTTTTTTTTATCTTACGAGCTCTAGCTAGACCCCTGATGATTGTTGGAGTGTCCACTCGAAACATTGGGACTTATAAACTTGTACACAATTTATTCCATAAAGACAACAACACAAAGGGTGTAACTTTAACATCTAGAGTCCACTTTCATTGCCCTTTTTTTTAACTTCCTATTTTTTTAGAGTTTTCCATCCAAATTATTAGTTTTGGTTTTTGAATCCATCTTACCTACATATTATAATATGGCCAATCTAAATTATCTCCCACTCACCAATACCAATTACTTATCATGGAAATCATGTATGGGGGATGTACTATAAAGTAAAGGACTTTACCAAATTACCTTGGAAAAAGAAATTACCCACACTTATGCCTCAAAGAAAGCCAAATGGGATAGTAAAAATGATGAAGCACATGGATTAATCGAAATGTCCATTTCTAGTGATTTACAATTTCACCTTGAAATAGTTTATAAACTAGATGAATCTTGGACAAAGTTGGAAACTATATTTAGGAAACACAATGAGATTCAAGCCTGTCAACTTGACAACTAGTTGATTTCTTTAAATCCTAGTGATTTCTCTTGCAATGAAGATTATTTTCTAAACCTAAAACACTTAAACAATTCTTGAACAATGCAAGATACCTAAGAAGGATGACCCATGTATTTATGCTATTATTGCTAAGCTTGGTAGTGCATATTCTATTTTTGTATCTACTTTTCACTCCATTAGAGAATGCTTACAAAACACCCACCTTTGAAATTCTTTGTAATTTTTGGATTAGAGAGCAAGATAAGTCTTACATCCTAGAGTGATAAAAATTGTAGGTACTTCCAACAAAGTCTCAGTGGCCAAGTAGAAAGATAGATCCAAGCATCCAAAGAAGCAACATCCTCATAACAACAAACAAAACAACTGTCCCAAACCCTCTCAACAAGCTCCCACTCCCAATGGTGATAAAGACACCAAATCATAAGGTGAGAAGATTGTCTACACTATATTTTTCGTGGGAGAGATGGTAATCTAGAGTCTAATTGTTTCAAAAATATTGAAGGCTTAGAAGCGGAAATAAAGAAGTACAACATCAATCTTAGTTCATATTCTTCTAACTCTATTTATTGTTGAGTATGTGTTATATTCTTTGTGTCTTTGACCGCACACGTGACAATCCCCTCCATCTAGTGCTCTACCGTATGCAATAGGCACTGCACGAAGTGTTATCTTAGGGGTCTTATAAGGCAGGGGGGCATGCCGACGCCCTCCCACTTCATGAAGCAGGTTCAAAAATTTTGGGGCTACTTTTTGCCTATTTTTGGTTTCTTTCTAAAAATATGTAATTTAATCTCGGTTAAGGGATTGGAGTCTATTTTCTAATTTAGGTTAACAGATTGGGTTTTTGGATGCTACATAATACCTATATTTGTATTGTGAGTGGTTAATAATCAATATGAGAAAATAAGAGGCCCGACTCTAAGTTTTGTGGGTTTTTCCAGTTAAGGGTTTCTAGGGTAAATCTCTGTGTATAATGTGTGAATGTCGTGGTGTAATCTCTATTTTTCTTAAAAGAATCTGTATGCTTTGCTTCTCTACAGCAAGTTTAAAAATTACATGTGGTATCAAAGCTCGATTATTGGCTTAAGGGGGAGGCCTTTGTTGTTGAGGGTTCGACACAGTTGATATATATTGGGTCTATGATAAACCTGGGTTCAGTGGGAGCTTTGCAGCGTTGATTTGTGCATTGAAAGAGAATGGCGAGCAGTTCGAGAATCAAGATCGAGAAATTTAGCCAGAATTTGAGCTATGGAATCTCAAAATGGAGTATCTTCTTGTAGATCGGGAACAGTGGATTTTTGTGGATCCGGGTAAACAACCCACTAGAACATCAAAAGAATATTGGGAGAAATTCGATAGAAGGGTGAGGAGTACAATCTGACTGTGCTTATCAAACTCTATGTTGTTGAATGTATCTGCAGAAGATAGTGCAGTAAATATTTGGATGAAGCTAGGGAGTTTGTATCAATCAAAATCCATGGTAAACAAGTTTTTTCAAACAAAACTGTATCACCTCAGAATGGATGAAAATGACACAGTGTTAGAGCATCTAAATGTATACAATACTCTGGTAAGTCAAATAAACTATGTTGGCATTAACATGGATGAAGAAGATAAATGTATTACATTATTGTGTTCCTTTCCAGATTCCTGGGATAACCTAATTGTGGCAATATGTAGTTCCAGTCAAGCAACCTTAAAATTTGATGAAATAATATCATCCATGTTGTCAGAAGAGATGAGGTGGAAAGCCATGGATAATCATAGCATGGATGCCTTATCTGTGAGAGGTCACCCCCGGGAGAGAAATAAAAATAATGGATCCGGGGGGAGATCTAAATCTAAGGGTAGTTCTAAATCCCCAAGAAAATTTATAAGGAAGTGCTACAAATGTGGTAAAGTTGGGCATGGTAAAAAAGATTGTAGATCTAAGAATGTTGAGAAAGAAAAGGTATCTAAGGATACCCCTTCCACAGAGGTGAAGACCTCCTCAAAAGAAGGAGGGGATGTGTACCTAGCTTCCACATGTAATCGTTCAAGTCGTGATATATGGTTGATTGACTCAGGTGCATCATGTCATATGACCCCTTATAGGGAGTGGTTTTGTGAATATGAAAAGTACGATGGAGGAGATGTGTTCTTGAGAGATGATTCACCAGCTTATATCATAGGACATGGAAGATTTAAGTTGAAGCTTGAGGATGGAAGGATTAGAACTCTCCCTGGAGTACTACACATTCAAAATCTAGCGAGAAACCTAATATTTGTTGGAAAGATGGATGTTTCGGGTGTACAGACTGTGTGTGAAAATGGCAAATGCAAAATGGTTCGAGGATCAATGGTTTTAATGAGGGGCATTCGGAGGGGAACTTTGTATATACTATTGGGAAGCACTATAATCAATGAATATAACAATTCTATTATGCCTAGGGGAGAAGATAAATAAGACAGAACCATCACTGTATCAGGTGGAAAGACAATGCTACAACATCAAAGATTGAGGCATATCAGAGAAAAGGGACTTCAAGCATTACAAAGTAAAGGTATGGTTGAAGGTATGTCTGATTGCACTCTAGAATTTGACTTCTGTGAACATTGCATATATGGAAACCAGAATAGAGTAATATTTGCATATGGTGCTACAAGAGCAAAGGGAATTTTAGAGTTAATACATAGTGATGTGTTTGGACCTGTGACAGTTCCATCATTAGGTAGATCTATGTATTATGTTTCATTTATAGATGATTTATCAAGGAACACATGGATTTATTTCCTTCAAAAGAAATATGAAGTATTTTCTAAGTTTAAATAATTTAAGTCTCTTGTAGAGAATCAAATAGAAACGAAAATAAAGGTGTTGAGGACAGGTAACGGTGGGGATTTATGTGGGAATGAATTCAAGGAATTTTGTAAGAAGTGTGGTATACTAAGGCAGAAGACTACTCCATACACACCTCAACGGGGTGGAGTTGTAGAAAGGATGACTAGGACACTAATGGAAAAGACAAGGATCATGCTCAACAGTGATGGGATAAGACAAGAATTCGGGGCAAAGGCAGTGGATACTGCATGTTACTTGGTAAATCGATCACTCACATCAACATTGGTTGAAAAAACTCTATATGAGGTATGGACAAGAAAGAAACCCTCTATTAAATATTTGAAATTTTTTGGTTGTGATGCTTATGTACATGTTCCAAAGGAGTAAAGGAGTAAGCTAGATAATAAAGTTGAAAAATGCATCTTTATCGGTTATAAAAATGGTCTGAAAGGTTATAAGCTTTGGAATATTATAACTAAGAATATTGTTTATAGTAGAGATTGTTAATGTAATTGTAAATTCCGAAGATATTCACTTGTATATTTTATGTTGTATTTTATTATTGTACCTCCGACGATAGATGTTTATTCCTCCGGTCGAGAGAGTCATTATTATACTTGAGTCATGTAAAGTCAGTGAGGTTAACCCTCCATTGTATGTCAGGGCATTAGACCCCAGAGTCGAGTCTTTCATGGGTTATTAGACTCTCCTAGAGAATTCGGCCCAGTCAATTACACCTAGGGGCCGACCTGTTTGGGGTTAAGGTTAAGTGAAATTAAAAGTATAAATAGAGAGGGTGCTCCTCTCTATTTTCTCATTCATTCACTTACTCATCAAGTTCGCATAAGTGAGGAGAAGGACAAGTTCACACAAGTGAAGAAGAGAGAAGTTGTTGAAGACAATTTCTAATTTTGGGGTTTATATTTCTTCTATTGTATTGTTGCTCATTCTATCTTTGAGGAAGTTGTGGGGTTTTTCTCCTTGTATGCAGCTGCAGAAGCTAGGGATTCTTAATTTTTGGGTTTCTCTCCATAGATCATCAGCAAAAGGAGGCTAGGATAACTTGCCTAAGGAAGGCGCATCTTTCTGTCGAAACAGAAATTGATTTTGAGCATTTTCAATTTTTGGCCTGTCACTGCTATGGGAAATTAGGGATTTTCACAGAAGTGGAATTTTGGAGTGCAATCAGCACAGGAAGGAGCTCCTCAGCAAAATATAAATTTAGAGACCAAGACCGAATTTTTTGGTTGGATGAAACTCCAAGAAAGTCAAACCCTAATTTGACTTTGGACCAGAAAAACCAGAAAAAAGCTAGAAACTGCAGATCCAAAATTCGCAATTCAATTTTCAAGGGTGAATTTTTTCGAATCTTCAGAAACCAATTGTACCAGCATACTTGCCTCATCCAAGAGCATCTTCCTGTGAAAGCAGAATTCAATTCCAAGAATTTTCATTTTTTGGCTCGTCACTACTACCGAAGGAAAACTAGGGCATCAGATATTTTGAGTTCTTCACAGATTTAGGGAAGTGAGTACATTGGATAACTCACCTTGAGGAGGAACATCTATCTGTCCAACTAGAAGTTCCAAATCCCAACTTTGGAAAATTAGGGTTTCTCTAACAAACCCTAGGCCAACCAGCTCCAGATCCAGCTCGAGCATCTCAAATTGGTAAGATCTAAATCTTTGTATTTCCATTTGAGGCTCTCATTAAAGATGCCTCACCACACCAAGCTTGAGGATAAGCTTGAAGGGGCTAATAACTTCAAAGCATGGAAGTATAGGATTACACTAATCCTTGAAGAGAATGAATTGGACACATATGTAAATGAAGAAGTTCCAGAGGGAGATGAGGCTAAAGCTCTACACAAGAAGAACTTGGTCAAGGACAAGAGGATCATTTTTTATTCTGTTAAGGATCACCTCATCCCACATGTGTCTTCCCTAAAGACACCTAAAGAGATGTTTTATTCCTTGACCAAGCTATTTGAAGGAAAGAATATAAATCGGAAGATGACCTTGTGAAACCAGTTTAAGAATGTGAAGATACAAAATGCAGATACCATGCAGTCCTATTTTACAAGGGTCTCTCAACTCAAGGATCAACTTGAAGCTGTGGGAGAAGATGTAGAAAATGGAGAAATTGTGATGACCACCTTGAATGGTCTCCCTAGGTCATGGGATTCCTTCATTCAAGGGATTTGTGCAAGAAGGAAGTTAATCAGATTCAGTAGGCTGTGGGAGGAATGCTCACAAGAAGAAGCTCGACTTGTAGCTAGAGAAGAGAAGATGGGAAATGAAGACCAGGCTCTCATAGCACACACCAGGAAGAATAACAACAAAAGGGATCATCCTCATCACAAGAAGGAAAAACACCAACACCAGAATCAGAGGGAGAACTTTAGAAGATCCATAAAAGATCTATGTAACATTAGATGTTATACATGTGATGAGAAGGGATACTACTCCAGAGGTTGTCCCATAAATATAAGTGGCTCCAACAAGAAGAAGACCAACAAGAAAAGACATCATGCTCACACTGCTGAAGATGATGAACCTCCAAGGAAGAGAGCCAGGGAAGAAAGTGAATATTCTTCAAGTGATGAAGAATATGTATTGTAATGAAGGTAACCAGCTACAAGGGTTTATTCAGAAGGTTCCACCTCATAAGGTGAAGCTAGAGATGGTTTTCAGTATTACATGAAAGGAGTAGAAGAATCTATTGCAGAGTTGGAGTCCAGAAAACAAATAAAGATCAATAATCTATGGAAGAACCTCTCATCCATTTTTAGCATTGATTAAGGAGCACACTCCAGTAGTTCCTGCAAGGAAGTAAAGATTGAGAGGGAGTCCACCCAACAACCAAACAAAGATAAGTATTTGAATTGTCATTTCTTGTATATCTGATTACTTAAATAACATTGTTCATTCATGTACATAATTATGTTCCTAGATTTAGAATGCATTTTATGCATGTTATAAAAGTTGCATTAATGAACAAGATACTACTAATATGCAAGTAATGGCTAAGTGGCCTATGGTACTGTACAACATTCCATTGCTACTTATCTAGATTGAAACCTCTTCGTTGACATGTTGGGAGTAGTGCACACTCTTAACAATGTTCTGGTAGAGATGGAAGGCATCTAGAAAGTTACGGGATATGGATGAATGTTGTATTGAAGCATTGGCTAAGATAATTGCATGACTGTATGACCTATGTCTTTATGCGTAATAATTTGTTTTGAAAACTATGAGATGTTTCTAATCATGCAATTGAACTTGACTTGTAGGAAAGATCGTGTACCATCACCTACAAGAGAGACTTGTTTCGAAGAACAAATGACGAAGACTCGACATACATCAGAAAACTACCTATTGAAGATATTGAAGAACTTGAAGTTCCCAGAATCAGAAATACAGTAATGGAAGAAGCGATTCTAGAATAATATGAAGACCGCGAGATGGAAGACCCATAGGAATGGATGCTAAGTAGGAATGGATGACTCAGCAGAGTCTCCAGAAATGGAATGTAAATTCTGAATAATTATTATTAATAAATAAATTATGGAGACAACAGCATGGGAGAGCTGTTAAAAGAGGTTACTGGTCTAACTGGTGGATGGAATTAGGTGGAAGGACAAAAGACAAGTGGCAGCATCCTCAAACACTTCCTGAGTTGCAGGTGGCAACTTCCCTATATTTTGGGGTCATGATTCCCCAAGAAAGTGGAATCTGAGCAGGTGGCTCATTAATGACAGTTAGCCCAACTAAGACCTAGGCAATCTTTTAAATACTACTCAATGAACTGAGCTGGGGGTTCAGCAATTGTTCTAGAGGGAGAATACATTCAGGTGAATGCTATTCAGGAGTCCCATTGAGGAAGTGGGAAAACAGTAAGGAAGTGTTTTGAAGCAGGAAGTTGCAGTAACTTGGTTCCAGTATAGCTGTTTTGGCTGAGGGAATTGTTGACTGTACCTAGTTCCAGCCAGTTAGACCACAGCAAGCTCGGGGGTCCTGAGAAGTGCTGTCTGGGCACTCTCCAGGAATTGGTAGGGAGGAACAGCCTCCCATTGTTGTTATTGTCTACCATAGCTACAGGTTCTGTCACTCTTCCTGCTGTTGGTTTAATTAATTTTCATATGAATAGACTAGTTCAACTATGTTTTGACTGTATTCAATTTCAGTAAATCAGTCTCTGTATTTTCCTTTGGTATAAATTTCAGAACTCAGATGTTTTAGAATTTTCCCTACTTTTATCTAAATAGAGTAATTATCCTATGCAGAACATATTTGTTACTGTTACAGTTAATAAATACCATGTTTATGCATATTCTAGAATTCCTGTTAATAGTAAAATATAGACAGAAATATTAAACAGTAGATATTCCAGATTTATAGCTATTAAACAATCATAAGAACAAATAAAGATAAATCTTAGTTTTTACTTTGAGATATTTCCTGTTAGAGTAATCTACCTATATATATATATGTATTGCATATTTTAGTCAACTATAGTTACAGTTCATTCTTATATCAAGTTAACAGATAGACAAAACTCATCTTAATATATTGTTTATACTCAGAACATGTTTGACAGCTATCGATTAACTAAAGGGGTGACTGTAACAACATTTCATTGTTACAAGCTTCCTTATATTCTTATTTATTAACACAGGAGTCAAATACAAACACATAGAAACTGTAGATTATTATTTTCTTTCAACCTGGTATTAGAATATATTAGCCATGTTATTATAATAGAGTTAACAGAGTTGTTTTAAACAAAACAAACATATTATCACAACAGAGAAACTGTCGACGAATACAACCATTATTGGCTGTTACAAACCTTCTTAATTATACACAGTAATAATATTTATTTCATTATAAATATTCTACCTTAGAGTAGTCCACAAACCCTACACGGCCGTAGCCTTACAATATTCCTTCAACAGACTGAAAACAAATGAAAAGAATGCCTTATATGGCAGACAGAACCTACAGTATCTTTATACATAGTTCTATGTATATATTATTCTATCCACAGTTTTATTTAATATTTATATAAGATTCAAAATAAATTTGTTACAACTCGTTCCCAGTCACCACCGAGTTAACAATACCATACATAGGCATTGAACACAAAACAAAACCCCCAATTCATCATAATAACCCTATGCTATTAACTATTACAGTCATAGTCGATAAACTTCCACAATCTTTTATTTAATACTCCAAAACGGAGAAAAACGCAGAGAGACAATTATAGGGTTTCATTTATAACAGAGTTATCATCCATTGCAGGTACCGAAGAACTCATCTCTCTTTACATTTCAAACACATTCTAACAAATTAACAAAACACAAAAAAATGAAATACGGCCGTATCAGGCTCAGTATTATATTAAGTATAAATCCTATACAGCGAGGCTAGAACCCTATGTTTAGCCAATACGAGTACAATAACAGAAACCCTGGCCTCATACAGTCTGAGCCGTGAAGGGCTCTCCAATAAACATAACAAGGTTTCAAACCCCTTTTCATTTCAAACAAAACAATTTCATACAGATGACTGCACGCATGAACATCAAGTCGTTAATGACCTCACTACACAGGAGCTTTCCTCCAAGACTCAACCCTAACCACAAAACCAGCAAAGGAAGAGAAAGCCGTGGATAACCAGGCTTACCCGGAGGAGCCAGCATTGGAGATAAAACCCTGTACACCTTCAGAGCCGCGTGACCTGCACATTCAATGCCGAGAGATGTTAATACACTATCAATACCAAGAATTTGTGAATATATAGTAAACCTGCACTTGCTTACAAAACTGAAACTGCAAAAATAAAGTTATCACTTTACCTGAGCAATGTAACCATGGATAACCTGGAAGCCACCGGTGGAAGCAAGCACTGAAACCCCATCACCCTCGTCGGTTGAAAGAGTAAGGAACACCTTCATAACATTTCTTGACAGCCGAGACAAAGTAACATTCCCGACGAAACCCTCACGCTGGGATTGAACCAGTCAAGAAGCACACCCAAAACCCAAAGGCATCAACCCTCTCATAACTAAAAGACAATAGCAAAACCCTGTCTCATATCCATACCAGCACAGTGATGGACTGTAAATAGCTGGGACTTAAACAAAGGATGAAGCAACGAGACCACTAAACAAAGAAACTGTAACAGACGCCATCACCAGAGCCGAGGACTTATCTTACTACAGAATGAAATCACGAGACCATAACCACAACACTTTGCACTCTGTTATAGTGCCCCAACTACGAAACTCAGACACGGAGGGTTTCATCCTTAGGACCCGAGCCCGAAGGCAAATACAATAACCTGGTAGGGTTTTCGATAACAGCTTATATATCACCAATTGCATGGAGGAGAGTCAACCACGTAGCATCCAAAATATATCAACGTAATATGGGTCGAGACCATATAGTTCAATTGCCATCCAAATCATTATTTATCGATTTCAAAAATCATTGCGTAGATACAAGTCAAACTCCAACGTATGGAATTATAATATGGAATACATTCAATCAACAAATAGTGCATGCCTTGCATTCAAACCTTCAATTTCCAAGGTACGTGTTATGTATAATCCCTACAATGATATGAATGAGATGTATTCAACTTCAACCATAGAGTTTCTCTTAACCTAGTATGATAGATACAACCTTACTACTATATTGAATATAAAGATTGCCAACGTATGGGAACTTTATGATGGTTGCACAATCATTATACTATATATATATATATTGAAACCAAGCCATAGATTAATGCCATGAGCATATTACCTTTCTATGATCATGTAAGCATTAAGGTAGTCAACCTTCAAATGAAAACACTTTGTTACTTAATACCTTGAAATGTTACCAAGTCTTTATGACAAGATACACAATTGCCATTATATACTCTCATCGTATTTTCTACCAATACCATTGTTAACAGAAAACAATTTTGAATAATAATCTCTATTATTAAGATGTTGAAAAAGAATTCCATCTACAGGTTCACATCGTGAAGGTAGTTAAAATCAAGGCACAGTCAGGTAACATAAATTAAACTTTAAGTAGACATTGAACATTGCAGTATAGTCGAATATAATGGAACAACGCTAGAGGCGCCACATTTCCCAACTCACATTAATAATCCAGAATTACAACAGTAATCACCGGTATTAGTTGACAACTTATCACATAAAGTTAACGTCGTTTATGCAGCCAAAAATTATGATATAACAATTGTTCCAGTGGTAGTTATAGCAGTAACATAGAGTCATATTCATAAAACAATAATTATAACTGAAACAAGGTAATCTGTCGCAAACCTGTTGATACTATCTGAATAAGAGAGATCATGTCGAGGCAGACTATCAATCTTAATTCAAATATAAGTTCATGAGAATAACTTCACTGTCTTGCACTACAACTTGCAATAGTAAATAAATCTTCTTAAAATTTTAAAGTACAGGGATTATTGATGCTTACCAAGTTTAACATACAGTAATCCTTACTTCACCGGCGCACCTGAGAAACAAAAGACGACTTATGCATTAGCTCGTAAGCTAAGTAAGCCAGTCAGCTACGACTAGCTCTTCCCTTGCGGTTTGAAAACAAAACAGTCATTAATTACAATCACAGAAATCAAAATTTCAATAAGACAGAGTCTTTAAACAGATTATGTTAGTTACTGAATTTAAAACAGGACCAGAAATATTATTTAGTTAACATTTATTGTTAAGAATAAAAATTTTAAATTTTTCAGAAATATCGGGGTTTGACAAGATCCACCTCGTTAGAAGAATTCTCACAAGAGGAAACCAACATGGGTACAAGAGGCAATTCAAGATGCAGAGAGATATGGTGCTCCAGAAGGAATGCACAGAGAAAGCAAGAGACTGAGGCCATACTCCAATTATGTAGCGTTGTTGTGCGACATCATTGACAAGGAACCTGCCAACTATGAAGAAGTGGCAGAAATGAAGGAATGGAAGGATTCCATGATCGAGGAGTACCATTTGATCATGAAGAATGATGTCTAGGATGTGGTCCCGAGACTAGTAGGGAAGTCTATTGTGACTTCCAAGTAGATCTACAAGATCAAGCATGTTGCAGATGGCAGCATAGAGAAACATAAGGCAAGTTTTATGGAATGTGGCTTCTCCCAGAAGGAAGGAATAGACTATGAGGAGACATTTGCACCTGTATCTAGATACACTTCCATCAGATCAGTACTTGCTTTGGCTCTAGTGATGAAGTGGAAGGTACACCAGATGGATGTCAAGACAACTTTCTTGAATGGTGTAGTGGAAGAGGAAGTGTATGTGGAGCAACCACTCATATTTGAGACACATGACAGGGAGACTCGTGTGTGCAAATTCAATAAGGCCTTGTATGGATTGAAACAGGCACCCAGGGTGTGGTATGGCAGGATAGACAGTTTCCTGACTAGTTTGGGATTTACCAAGAGTAAAGCGGATTCCAACCTTTACTACAAGATTGAGGAAGGGAACTCAGTGATACTTCTACTTTACGTAGATGACCTGTTTGAGACAGGTGAGTATGGGTTGATTTCTAACATGAAGAAGAAGCTTGATGCCGAGTTCGAGATGAAGGACTTTGGTATGACGCACTACTTTCTAGGTATGGAGGTGTGGCAGAGTGCGGATGGAATATTCCTTGGACAAGGGAAGTATGCAGTAGAGATCCTGAAGAGGTTCAGGATGATGGACTGTAAGGCCATGGACACACCTATAGCATCAAACCTGAAGCTATTGAGTGACGCTTCATCAGAGTCAGTTGATGCCACGATGTATCGTCATATGATTAGATCTTCAGTGTACCTGACGAATACGAGACAAGATGTTGCTTTGCTCTGAACACATTGAGTCAGTTCCTAACGGATCCGAGACATGTTCACTTGATTGCTACAAAGCATATTCTGAGGTACCTAAAGGGTACGGTGGCTTATGGGCTCAAGCATGATGCGAATGAGAAGATTAACCTGGAGGGTTATGTTGATTCGGATTGGGCAGTTAATGCCACTGATAGGAAGAGCACTTCGGGGTGTTGCTTCAGTATGGGATCAGGTGTGATATCTTGGTTTAGCAGGAAGCAGTCCTACGTGGCACTGAGTACAGCCGAAGCAGAGTATGTCGCAGCTTGTCCGGCTAGTTGTGAGGCAGTATGGCTGAGGAAGCTATTGTCTTATTTGTTTGATCTCCAGTTGGATGTGACTTGTATATATTGCGACAACCAAAGTTGTGTGAAGTTGTCTGAGAACCCACTATTCCATGACAACTCAAAGCACATTGAGATCAAGTATCACTATATCAGGTATATGGTGCAGAGAGGAGCAATACAACTATAGTATGTTGCGACAAATGAGCAGATAGCCGATGTGTTGACCAAGCCGATGGCCAGAGTGAAGTTTGAGTACTTCAGAGAGAAGCTTGGTGTATTCCAGATCGAGGTTCCTTCCAGAGGGAAGTGATGAGTCTGGAAGAACAATGCACAGGAGCCATTCTCACATGGTGGTAGGTGTGTCCTCCCATGGTGTAGATGTAAGGGCTGAATCCTTTTCCCAAATGGTGGTAGATTTGTTCTCCCATGTTGGGTGATGTAAGTGTTGTGTGATGTGCATCTAGGCTGTGCTTCGGTGACATTGAGATGATCTGGACATGATGAGATGAAAGTAGGGTACATAGGTTTTGCAAAGGCATATAATCGGTCTTGGGATGCTCCTTCAGGTTTTTCAGAGGCATATAATCAGTCCTGGTATATCTGCAGGTTTTGCAGAAGCATATAATCAATCCTAGGATGCTCCTTCAGGTTTTGCAGAGGCATATAATCAGTCCTAGCAGATCCTGCAAGTTTTGCAAAGGCATATAATCAGTCCTGGGATGCTCCTTCAGGTTTTGTAGAGGCATATAATAAGTCTTGGGAGTTCCTGTAGGTTTTGTAGAGGCATATAATCAGTCCTGGGATGATCCTTCACGTTTTGCAGAGGCATATAATCAGTCCTGGGAGATCCTGCAGAATTTGCAGAAACATGTAATAAGTCCTGAGATGTACTACTTGATGGCTTGCTCGCAGAGATGATGAAGACCTACATGGAGGCTAGGCCTACACCCAGCATGAAAAAGGGATGGCTCTATAGAACTTCCTATGACGAGTAGATTGGATATTGATGGTCGAGATAGCAGTAGCAGTGACGATGATGATCCAGCAATGAAGACTTGTGCTGATGACTGTGTCAAGAATACCTTCCTAGTTAAGAGGGAGTGTTAATGTAATTGTAACTTCGGAAGATATTCACTTGTATATTTTATGTTGTATTTTATTATTGTACCTCCGACGATAGATGTTTATTCCTTCAATCGGGAGAGTCATTATTATACTTGATTCATGTAAAGCCAGTGAGGTTAACCCTCCATTGTATGTCAGGGCATTAGACCCCAGAGTTGAGTCTTTCATGGGTTATTAGAGAATTCGGCCCAGTTAATTACACCTAGGGGCCGACCTATTTAGGGTTAAGGTCAAGTGAAAGTAAAAGTATAAATAGAGAGGTTGCTCCTCTCTATTTGCTCATTCATTTACTCACTCAACAAGTTCACATAAGTGAGGAGAAGGACAAGTTCGCACAAGTGAAGAAGAGAGAAGTTTTTGAAGACCATTTCTACTTTTGGGGTTTATATTTTTGCTATTGTATTGTTGCTCATTCTATCTCTGAGGAATTTGCAGGGTTTTTCTCCTTTATGGTTTCCCCAAGGAAAATCTTTGTGTCTATTGTGGTTATGTTGTGCTTGTTATTCTCTCAGTAAAGATCCTAGATAATATTGAATTAAATTGTGAAAATCTAATAGAGATGTTGTCTTTAGAGAGATCAAAGAAGTTCCCAAATAGGAAGAGACTCCAATGGAAAAGGAACCAAAGAAAATAGAGGTTGAGTTAGAAGATGAAGAATCTGACTCAATAGAAGAATCTGAATCAGAAGAAGAAGAACCTCATACCCCAATTTTGAGGAGATCATCTTGTGAAAGAAGGCAACTAGAAAGGTATTCCCATCCTAATTTTTGGTTTATTTTTGGTTTATCTATTACTAATGATGATCCTAGAGATGTGAAGGAATCTATTGATTCGGAGGATAGTGATATCTGGAAGAAGGCCATAGTTGAAGAAATGGACGCCTTGGAAAAAAATGAAGCTTGGGATCTAGTTCAGCTTCCAGCTGGAAGAAAAGTCATTGGCAAAAAATGGTTGTTTAAAAAGAAGTTGAATGTAGAAGGTAAAGTGGAGAAGTACAAATCCTGCCTGGTAGCAAAGGGATATTCTCAGGTAGAAGGAATTGATTTTGGTGAAATATTTTCTCCAATTACAAAATTAAATTCTATTAGATTCCTTCTCACTATTGTTTTTCCTTTTGATCTTGAAGTAAATCATATGGGTGTGAAGACAACATTCCTACACGAGGACCTGGAAGAAGAAGAAATCTACATGAAGAAACCTAAAGAATTTACAGTAAAGGTTAAGAAGGAGCTAGTTTGAAAGCTGAAGAAGTCCCTTTATGTTCTAAAATAGTCTCCAAGGATGTGGTACTAGAAGTTCGACACATACATATTGGGACTTGGATTTGTGAGAAGCAAAGTTGATCATTACTCTACTGCAAGCAGGTTGGAGAAGATTGTGTCTATGTAGTGTTGTATGTCGATGACATGTTGTTGGTTGGAAATAGCATGAAGGTTATCAAGGAGGTGAAAACGCAACTATCCTCCAAGTTCAATATGAAGGATCTCGGTGCTACTAATTTCATCTTGGGGATGGAGATCGAGAGAAACCGTGCATAAAGGAAACTCTGGATGAACTAGAGAAAATATGTGGAAACAATACTACACGGGTTTAATATCCAGGAATGTAAACTAGTAAAAGTTCCTATTCATGTAGGTGTGATATTATCTACAAAACAATGTCCCAAGAATAAAGAAGAAGAAAAAAGACATGTCCCATGTTCCTTATGCTAGTGCAGTTGGAAGTTTGATGTATGCCATGGTATACACTAGACCAGACATTGCCCATGCAGTGAGAGTTTTGAGCAGGTATATGTCAAAACCAGGAAAGGAGCACTTGATAGCTATGAAGAAGGTGTTCAGGTATTTTTGTGGAACAACATATAGTGCAATTCATTATCAAGGAAGAACTAGATAGGACAGAGTGTTGAATGTACATGACTTTGTTGATGTTGACTAGGCTAGAGATCTGTATTGTGGAAGATATACAAATGGGTATGTATTTAACCTATTTGGAGGTGTTATTAGTTGGATGAGTAAGAGACATGCTATAGTGGCACTATCAACTGCATAAGCTAAATACATGGAAGCCACTCATGCAAGTAAAGAGGTTATATGGTTGTGGATATTGTGTTCAGACATTGGGTTTGAACAACAAGCTACAAGGTTAGATTGTGAAAATCAGAGTGCAATATTCCTGGCAAAAAAACTTGCTTATCACTCAAGAACGAAGCATATTGATGTGCAGTTTCACTTTGTAAGAGACATGGTTGAAAGCGAGAAGGTGTTATTGGATAAATTCGACACTTTGAAGAATGTTGCAGATTCATTGACAAAATCTATAAGCACTGAGAATTTCTCTTGAAGTAAAGGAGAAATGAGCATTTGTGCCCTATATTGTTGATCCAATAAAATATTGTACCCCCTGTATGCAAAGAAAACAACAAGTGGGAAAATGTTGAGTATGTGTTATATTATTTCCATGTGTGTGGGGGGTGCATCTTTGACCATGGCTATTTTTGGCCTATTTTTGGGTTCTTTCTAAAAATATGTAATTTAATCCTAGTTAAGGGATTGGAGTCTATTTTCTAATCTAGTTTAATGGATTAGGGTTTTGGATGTTGCAGAATACCTGTATTTGTAATGTGAGTGGTTAATAATCAAGGTGAGAAAATAAGAGGTGCGGCTCTAAGTTTTCCCGGTTTTCCTAGTTAAAGGTTTCCAAGGTAAATATCTTTGTATCATGTGTGAATGTTGTGGTGTAATCCCTATTTTGCTTAAAATAATATGTATGCTTTGCTTCTCTACAGCAGGTTTAAAACTTACATTTTTCATTGACATGCACTTTCTGCTTTTGGTTTTTCCTCCAATGCCACTTATCAACTTCTTCTTCTAATGAGTGGCTTATTGATTCTATAGAATATTATCATATGGATAAATATAAAGCCATATTTTCTACTCTTAATGAATGTAACACCAAACAAATATTTGTTGGTGATGATATATATCTTCGTGTAGTAGGGTTTGGAAAAGTTCAAATAGATAATGGTCATTTCAATAATGTATTACGGATTCTAATTCTTTCCTACAACCTTATATCAATGTATCAAATCACTCATTTAGGTAAAGGTAAGATAGTAGAGTTTTCACCTTGCCAAGTTGTAATCAATGATTTGAAAGATCCTAAGCATGTCCTAGCAACTGAAAATGTTGATGATATTACTAGGTTGTACATATTTGACAACTTTGGGTTCTCATCTTTTCCATTAGTTTTTATTTCCCATAGTGGTGACTTGAGAAAAATTTAGCATGAATGATTTAGTCATCTAAACTATTACTCAATGCAACAAATATATAATTAGAATATGGTGATTGGCATTCCTCTTATTTCTTATATAGATGGTGTTTGTCTCAGCTTTGTTCTCAACAAACAACAATGAGACAATTTTGAGAAACGTGCCTATTAGAATGCCTTGACCTTGTTGAGGCTTGTTCATAGTGATTTGTGTGGTATGTTTCCTTTTGCTTATTTCTATGGGTTTAAGTACTTCTTAACTTTCATTGATGATTTCCCCAAACACGCATGGTTTTTTCTTAAATCCTAAAGGGTGACATTTTTTACATGTTTTTGGTATACAAGGCCCTTGTAGAAGTTTTTTTAAAACAAAACAATTAAATTGATATTTAAAATCTATAATAGAGGATGTAGTATCACACAAAATGTCTGGAAGCAAGCATGTATATGAAGAAAATCATCCTACAATCCAATAGACTTCCCATTAACTCTTTCTTGTCCTACATAGAGGACTCCTTTACTACTATGCTAGTATAAATTTGGTAAAAAAATCCTAGTATAATTTTTTTTTAAGTACATAACATATGATATAGATTATAAGGTCGATGCTTGAGTTATGGAACTGGGAAAAAACAAGTTTGTCCATTCCTTTGTAGGTTTCCTTTCTCCAATGATGTTGCCCTGTTTGCATGGTTATCAACTACTTTGTTTAATTCCTAGAGCAATTGATAAAAAATTACTTGTTCAAATTAGCTTGCTTCAAGCTTATCTCTTTTGATCAGTCAGTTTATTGGTCCATTGTTCGAGCAGCTTAATCCTCTCATGCTTTGTTAAGGACTGTTGAATCTCCTATTACCTCCAATCTTCTAACTTGGGTGGTGTCAAGGTTGCTTATCCCTCGAAGAAGGGCAATTGCCTCTGCTTGGTTAATTGAGAGGATCCCCAATCCCCATTCGTATTGTATTTCCACATTTCCACTAGGATCATAGACAAACCCCCTACTCTAGCCAGACCTGGGTTTCCATTTCATGCATCATCGAAGAAGGGGGAGTGGTAACTGAGAGAGAGATGTCATTTTTTCAATTATTCCTCAACCATCATGATCCTTAAGGAGGACATTGGGATTTTCTAATGGGTGGGTTAATTGGAATCAAGAGAAGATCGTTGATCCAATTTTTCTCTTCTTGTTCCAACTAAGTGTTGTCACAGTTTCGAATTCCTCTTCTCTTGATCATCTCGCTCATGAGGTTGATTGCTTTATTTTTTGCTCTCCTAGGGTGAGGATGCTATGACTTTAAGATACACTTGTTCCTTGATAACCATACTTTCCAACATAGATACTTTGGGAGTTCTTACTACGCTCGCTTGAATAAAATTTTAAGTTACAAGGATCATTGGCATGCTTTAACCCAGTTTGTAAACATTGTTTCCCAGGATTGTGGAAATGTGACCTTCTCCCTTATGCCTTCAAGTGTGATTTACCAAACCTACACAATAAACCAACATTCTATAAAGAGGAGGTAATGATTGTCTTCAACATTTTGACATAAAACACACTTGGGTGGACCATGGATTCATCGCTTCATAAGATTTTCATCTAATATCAACTTTTCATTCAACATAATCCATATGAATGTGTTTACTTTTGGAATTCCATCATTGTGCCAAAGCAATTTCCAAATTATGGCTTTTTGAGGGTGAGGAATGGATTCAAGTTGATTATGATACCCTACTTTAACTATGTATCGACTTAGAGTGCCCCATCCTCGCACATCCTTGGTGATATTGTCCAAAGGGGTGTAGCCTGACAATAGTTGCTTGTTCATATTTGAAGGAGGATTTGGTATTTCCAAAATGTCAGTGTCATTCTTCATCTAACCATGTTGAGATATCATTTAGAGTGTGTAGTCCTTGACTATTCATCCACAATCTAAGCTCCCTTGGTTAAATTTGATGCTCAAGAGGTGGGTTCCCCTGTGTATTTCCATTCCAAATTATTAATGATTTCCCATGGCCATGGATCCAATTTAGTCGATTATGAATTAAAGGATAGGTTGTTTTAAAAAGCTTCCAAATTTGTGATCCTTTGATATTCTCGGCAAGTCTATCTAAACAATGTGTTCTCTATCCCAAGAAATATTTCTTGTGTGGTGCTTCTTTCCACCACTCTTTGTTCCTAGTGATTAATCTCCAAACCATATTAGCACCCAAGGCATAATTCATCATTTTGGGGTCCTTTTTCCTAAGTCCTCCATAAAATTTTGGAAGCCTAACTCGATTCCAATTTATTAGATGAAATTAGTTTGTGTTTGTTTTTCCACCTTGTCACATGAATTTTTTAATATCCTTAGCAATCTAATTAAGAGTGTTCACATGCGCCATCATAGCATAGCAATGATATATGGGAAGAGCAAAGAGAGTGGATTTTATGAGGACTATTCACCCAGTAGGATTAAGCCATTGTGACCCCCAATATGTGATTTTGTTTTTAATTTTTACAATGATTCCTTTCCATCTTGCTGCAAAATATTTTCTAAATGAAACGAGCATTCCGAAATAGTTTAAAGTGTCCCAAGAAGATGATCCTTGGAATTCCAAGATTCTTGCTATAGACTAAGTTTTCGCATCACTTGCATTCCAGTTGTAAATGTGACTCTTGATTTTGTTTGCATCTCCTCCTGTGGCATTCGAAAATTCATTCAATATGGCCTTAAACCTTCTTCCAATCACCAATGAGTCTCCCCTGAACAAAATCATGTCATTTGCGTTGAATTGGGAGTGGTTTATGCTTTTGATGCCTCGAGCGATTGTGATACCCGGGAGCCTACCCTGCTGAAGTGTAAAAACTTCTTATCCGTATCCGAATATTATAAAATAAGTGATATAAACTTCTAAAACCCACAAATAATTCTATAACTCCCACGAATTCTTAAAAAGCTACATATTTTATAATTGATGAATAATAGATGATGATTTACATTTACAATGGTCAGACTTATATAAGTCCCTTCGTGACTTTCCAACGTAAAGTCATGACTCTTTGATAATAATTAATTAGTAATTGTTAATTATCTATTAATATTAATATTAATGTTAATGTTAAGATATATTATTAATATGTTTATATATATATTTTATATAACATTGCCTCTCTCTTAGAAAGGCTTTGTCCTCAAAGCCTTATAATGTTGTCGCACCATTCCTTGTGACGTCATAGCTGACGAAACATGTCGATACGAATTTCTAAGTGTAGAACATAACTTCCGATATGTTGAAGGATCAATCTAGCCAAAATTGATTTGTTGCTGACTGTTGGGATTCTTTATTGATCTGTCGTAAGGAGCTTTGAGCACATTTGTACCATTATCTTTCAACAATTCCCACTTTTTAGGATACTGGTTTATATGGTTGGGGTGTCTATAGGGAGTTATTGTTGTTTGTTTTTTTACTAGATTGTCTTCTTTCTAAACTGTGACGAGGACTGAATTTGTATTTGCTTCTTTTTTTTCAACATATATTTTTTATTCCAAGGGCTTTGATTTCCTCTTTTGAATTTGCTTCAACTTATTGTCTAACGAGTCTTTTTCTTTTGTAATATTTCGGGTCATTTCTTCTTGCGTTTTCTTATCATCTTTAAGCTTCTGAATTTGATCCATTAGATCTTGTTTGTGCTTCTTGAGGTGACGGTTTTCGTCAATGTTTTCTAATAGTTTCTTCTGAAGATCTCGATTCTCCTCTTCTAGCTTTTGATTCGGTTGTGCTTTATCCTTCATCTTTTTTATTTGAAGAAGCAATTTCTAGTTATGATCTCTTAAACGAGAGATCTCTTCTTCTTATCTGTGACGATTTTGTCGAATTCTGACCGCATCTTTTGATCTGACTTCTTATTACCCTGTGAAATCATCTTTGATATATCCTTGAAGTCTTCAGATTTTGGAGCTTCTAAATCTGACTTTATTGTAATATCTTGAAATGTGATTCTCTTCTGCTTATAGGAAAAAGTAAGAAACTTCTTTTCAGCATTTAAAATGAAAGTCCTCAATGTTTTAATCCAAGGTAACCCCAAAACTATGTCACCATCAAAACTCCATAAGGAACTAACAGTGAATTGATATATGACCATATAATCTCCAACATTCAATTCTAATCCACTTATTTTAAATTGCTTCATGTTCCAAAGGTCTAGCCTTTCACTTATATTTGATTCAGGAATCACTAAATGGTTAGCAAATTCAACACTAATATAATTATTTATTTCACTAGGGGCAATAGAAATGGTGACATCCTTCCCTGCAAGTGTCCCTTTAACTCTAAATAGTATAGAGACATTCATTAGTGAGGTGCAAGGAAACCTTCCCTTCTTTTCAACATTAAAACCCATCTTCTTGAGTTTTCTTTGAAATTTATTCAACATCTCATTCTTTTTTATACTAAACAATATTCAATATGATTCTTCTTCTAATATTATTTTTCCCTTAATATATGTAAAATGGTGTAGATTGGGTGGTTGGCAGGAATGATTGTTACCTTCTCCACCTAGGTTCAAATCTCACTTTTTGTTTGTTGTTGGAAAATAAAACCAAAACCAATTATTAAGAAACCACGTGCGGTTTCACTTCTTCTTTTTTTACCTTTCTTTTTTCTTTTCTTTTTCTTAGGACAAGGTCCTATTTTTTTAGCAAAACTTTACTTTTACTTTTTTTTCCTTTTTACTTCTTCTCGCTTCTTTTTTTTTAATTTTTTTTCTTTTTTAGAAAAACTTTACTTTTATTTTTTTTTCTCACTATCTTTCTTTTATTTTTATTTTTATTTGTTTTAGGTCAAAGACCTAATTTGGAGAAACTCCTGAAATTACTTGGCCAAAATCCAAATCAACGAAATGCCCAAGAAGGGGATTTGATACCACTGAAGTGTTATAACTTCTTATCTGTATCCGGATATTATAAAATAAGTGATATAAACTTCTGAAACCCACAAATAGTTCTATAACTCCCACGAATTCTTGAAAAGATACATATTTTATAATTGATGAATAATAGATGATGATTTACATTTACAATGGTCGGACTTATATAAGTCCCTTCATGACTTTCCAATGTAAAGTCATGACTCTTTGATAATTATTAATTATTAATTGTTAATTATCTGTTAATATTAATATTAATCTTAAGATATATTATTAATATGTTTATATATATTTTTTATATAACACCTGCACCCTCTCTTCTTCCAACTTCTTTCTCAAGGAATCAGACATGATGATGTATAGCATTGGTGATAGAGGGAATCCCATCCCTCCTTGTGTAATCTTGAAGAATCCAGTAGGACGCCCATTAACAAGAGGTGAGATCCAAGGAGTACTTATACATGATTGAATCATTGTGATAAAAAAGTAAAAATCCAAAATTTTCAAAACCTTAAAGAGGAAATAATGCCTTACATGGTTGAACGCATTGGCCATGTCCATCTTAATGATCATTCCCTTCTCTTTGTTCTCTCTAATAGAATGAACCACCTCTTGAACCATAACTATATTGTCCAGGCTTTGTCTTGTTGACATAAATCCCGCCTAATTTTTGGAGATAATTTTTGGCATGATATTCTTCACTTGCATCCATTATTTTGGTAAATATCTCGTAAGAGGCATTGCATAACAATATAGGTCAAAAGAGAGAAAATTGAGGGGTTGGCTTCCTTAGGAATGCGAGCTATGAATGACATATTGGTGTTGCTACCTAATTTTTGCCTCTAGTGAGAGTATCATAACATCCTTAATGGGTATACTTTGATTATATACCAACATTCCATGTAGAAGAAAATGGGGAACCCATATGGGCCTGGAGCTTTGTATGACGCTAGTCCTCGTATTGCTTTGACTACTTCCCGCTCTTTAATTTTCCTGGTCAAGTGTTCATTGTCTTCATGGGTGATGAGGGAAGGGATGTTTTCTATCATGTTGACTCTCACCCTACTTTCTTCATCATGTATTTATGTGTAGAGGTCCTCATACTATGTATTTGTTGATTCCTTTATTTCTATGAAACTATTGAGAATAGTTCCATCCTCCAAATGTATTTTTGTTTCTATGTTTTTGAGTGTTCTTGCTCGAGCTTGACAATGGAAGAAGGTTGTGTTCTTATCGTTAGCCTAAAGCCATGGACTCCTTGACCTCAACCTCCATATTTCCTCCTCTAACTTGTTGAATTTATGAAGCTAAGTGAACCCGTCCCTTTCTTCAATTTTCAATTGAGATGTCACATATTTCGTTTCCATTCGATGTTGTATCTCCTCCAAGTGCCTTTTTAAGGCCTTCTTTTTTTGGTCTGATTGAGAATTCTTTATCCACTTCTTCATTGCCTCTTTAATAGCTCTGAGATTTTGCTCCTATATGTATATTGGATACCCCATGACATATCCTTTCCATGCAGCCTCTATTATTGCTATTGATGTCGATTCTTGCAACCATAGGGCATTAAATTTAAAAGGGATAAGCTATGGGTTTGTGGTACGACACTCCAAAGGGTATGATCCTAGATGTAAGAGTGATTCCTGGGCCTAATAGGTCATTTTTTATTAAGTAAATTTCAATCCTAGCAGCAATGTGACCCAGACTCATCCTCTTATTGGTCCATGTGTACATGCCATTTTTAGTTCGACATCAACAAGGTCCCACTCTAAGATAAGATCCTCCATTTGTTCTCAAAAGGGATCCCAAACATTTATCCCACCTATATTTTCTTTGTTTGAGATAGTTACATAGAAGTATCCAACTATTAAGTTGTATTTGGAAAATTCTGAGTCCTTTAGGCTTAGTAATGATCAGTAGAAAAACTATTTATCCTTATAGTTAATTGGCATATACATATTTAAAAGGTTGAAAGTATTACCTATTTGATGATGGTGCAGTATGGTTAGCAACCAATTTTGAGTTTGGTGTGACATTACCAATTTTAAGGCCATTGTGTCCCATAAGGTGTAGATCCTACCAGGAGATCCTCGAGAATTGACTACGACCCAACTGCTTGCTTTCCACATCTTTTTCTCTCTTTTTAGAAAGTCAAATTCCTCTAGTTTTGTCTCCTAAAGAAGGAGGACAACTGATTTTTCTTCTCTTATTAAATCTTTTAGTGCTTTTTCCTTGTGTCTGATGCCCATGCCTTTGTAGTTCCAGGAGACAACCTTCATTATTTATTGTTTGTAGGTTTTTTTCCTCCTCCATGTTGACTTCCAGACTAAGGGCCTCCAATTCTTTTGGATTTATAAATTTGATGCTTAAGACTACTATCATGTCCAAGGTTGTTTGCAAACCTTTCATTTTCTCTCTATTCACAAGCTCTTCTCGTATCTCCTTTTCTAGCTTCCTACCTATCCTCCTACATTTGTTTCCTTCCTTGGCCTCATCTTCTTTATCCTCTTCCTCCAAAGGAAACTAAGCTTATTTTCTTGCTATCATGCCTTTAGGAGTGGGATGTGGAAAGGAAGCATTATGGTCTATTTATTCCATATGTGAAGACATGGATTTCTCATACTCTAGGAGTGGGTCCTTAGAGAGAACATGAGGTGGAACATAAGGTGGACAAGATACTTGAGTTTCAACAGATGGAGTTTCTTGATTATGTGGGTTGGGTAATGCAGATTCAGGAATATCCTCTGGATTAAGGTCTTCTTCATATAATATCTCAAAGCGATTTGGTGAGGAAATGACTACAATATTGGTAATGGATATGGTAGGAGGGTCGATCAAAATTCAATAAGAGGGGGGATGCACATTAGAGGGAATCTAATTAGAGGATGAAGGTTGGGCTGAGGGGGTTGCTCTAGCATGTTGAGATGCTTTGGGAATCATAATTTTCTTTACATGTTTCCATTGTTCTCATTTGAGTGATTTGCTTGAGGTGCCACCATGGATTTCTTGCAATCCTTGGCGAAGTGGTAGTATTCATGTAAAGACTTACATTTAAAAGGAAGTTCCTCGTATTTGACCTTTTACAAAAGCTTATAATTATTGACTATTAGCCATATTTCCTCCGGGAGTCCTTTTTCAAGGTCAACTCGCATACATATTAGAGCACATGCCATCATTCCAACTTTTGATTATGTTTTGTCTATAAATTTCCCTAGGGTGTTGCTAACATTCCCAAGTGAGTCTCCACCCCAACAATGTAATGGTAAATGTGGAAGCGAACCCACAACGGTAGTGTAGATGGAACATCAAGCTCGAGGTTGAAGTCTAGAGTCCATATATTGGTTTTCTTCTGAATATGAGATATCTATCCTCCTTCGATTCAAATAGGAATAGATAGAACCCTTGTCCATAGAGATAATGTGTCATTTTCCCTTTTATTAGAGTGTGACAGTTTCTTTGAATCCAACTATCCATGGATTTAGGGGAGGGACATATCCCATTGAACTGCCCAATGAGACCCTATTCTACCATTGCTAGAGCCACTTGACAAGAAGAGGAGGCCAAAAGGGCCACCTCCAAAATGTTTTCTATCCGTTTGACAAACTTTGATGGTGGTTTTTTTATGAACTGCTTCTCTTAAAGAGGCTATCTAAGATCAAAATACTTCCTTGTTGGGGTCAAGAGAGGGTGAAAGGCTCTTTTCGAAGTTAAGAAGAGATTATGGAGGCAATATGTTAAGAACAAATTTACAACTTATTTCACTGCACAAGGTATTCAAATGCAACATATTGTTCCATACACACCATGACAAAATGGTGTTTATAAGAGAAAGAATCACTCATTACAAGAAATAGAAAATTGTATGATCCACTTTAATGGATTAACTCCTCATTTTTAACAGAAGCCAATCATTGTTCTAATTAAATAGTTAATTGCACTCCCACAAAGGATTTGAAAGACATAACGCTCGAAGGAGCATGGAGTAAAATTAAACCAAATGTGAGCCACTCTAGTGTGTTTGGTAGTGAAGCATGGGCTCACATTCCTTATGAGAAAAGGAAAGTATTATAGCCTGAAATTGAGAAGATCATTTTTGTTGGATATTTCAAAGATGTAAAATATTATGGACTTCTTCAACCTCATTCAATTGAAATTATTATGATGAGAGATGTTAAGTTTTATGAGGACCCCTTAGAGTGCAAGCCTAATTCAATGTTTGTGACATATTCGACTTATAAACCATCTTTAGTGAATGTGCCATCTTCTCTTCCTAAATTTTTTGTTGGTGATACTATTATGGTTTCTTATTTAGATAATGATGATGATATGGCAATCCACCGCCACTTGCTCACCTTCCTCCACTTGGGTCCGTTGAACATGAACCTACGCCAACACCATTGCTTCCTAGCTGGGTTTGTGCAACACGAGAAGTAGTTGGTGATCTTTTCGGTGATCCTACATATCAATGTCCTACACATTCACAATTCTAGTGAGCTTCCTCCCTTTTGGGTCAAGTTCTAGAGAGTCATGATCCAAAGACGTTTGTAGAATCTTATGGCCATACAAATTAGGACACAGCTATGAATGAATAATATGCTTCCTTAATGGAAAATGATATTTGGGATCTTTTACCTCTTCTAAAAAGAATAAAACTTGTTATAAGTAAATGTTTATGTATAACTAAGTATGCATTATATGGAAGAGTTGAAATACATACTGCCTAGTTAGTTTCCAAAGGGTTTTCTCAAGTTAAAGGGATTGACTATAATGAAACATTTGCCCCCATAGCCAAAATGAATTACATTTTCCTTGTTCTATCCCTTACGGCTTCATATAAATGGGAGTTCCATCAAATGGATGTCAAATTCACCTTCTTACACCATGAATTGCAAGAAGAAATTTACATGGAACAACTTCCTAGCTATGTTCAAAATGACACTAGCCTTTTTTGTTGTCTTAAGAAATTTCTCTATGGCCTTAAACAAACTCCTCAGATTTGGTATGCTACAATGGATATCTTGTTTATCGAAATGTCATTATTAACCCATGTGAAATACTTTTTTTTTCACAAGAAAGGTTAAACTTTTTATTAAAAGAGTTGTTGGGTTTCCCCAAAACAACAAAGTTACAATCCAAAATGGGACCTTAAGCCATGTTCAAGGAACCAAACCAGTTTGCAAGTAGATTTAGAGTTTACCAGGACTCTAATTCCTAAATCCCAACTTTTAGAGATTACAAATAAAGGCTCCAAGGCAAACATTTCAAAACTAAATACATGGAAATTGATCTACTATTGATTCATACTTTCAACAATGTTTCTTGATATCCAAAAAGAAACATGGTGAGTCTATTATGTTGTTGGTGCATGTTCTTCAAACTTGAAGATGAACATCTTCGGCTGAGTGAATCCCTGATTGACATTCACGAGAGAGCAGGAGGAACAACCAAACCCCGAATTCTCTTGGGCACCCCTCGATTCAATGGCACCAACTCTTAATTTTAATTGTCAAGATCTCATTTTCATATTTCTCTTGTTGAATTTTGTCCAGCAAAGCTTTCTCCCTTTGCCTTGAGATCTCAATCTCCTCCACTCAAGTGTCTTCCTCTTGCTCCATGCAGTGTTCCAATGCATGGAAATCATGGGAACAAGTGTATGAAATCCTGTGTAGATCTCGGTTAAGGTGTCTAGTTTCCTCTTCCACCCTATGAATTCCATGGTAGAGGAAAATGTCCCCCCTTCTTCTTTCATGGTGTCTTGGCATGGTGATTTTCTCTGCTCCTAGATCACTCGGATTCCAACTCTGCAACTACTCAAGTCTTTTACCTCTCTTACAATGTCGGGGTGGTGAGAATGGAGTGCTTATTTCCCAATTCATATTCCATCCATCATTACTCAGAATGATTAAGTGGATGACAATAATAAAAGCTTGAGCTTGGGATTTTGTCTTGCAAGCTTGTGTAACATTCATATCTTGGTCGTCATCTCCTATGTGCTAAGGAAAATCTCGACTAGGGAGATATTCTTCTATATTTGTTTTGTATTGCATTGCCTTGATTGGATTTTATTACAGTTCATGGGACAGATGGTATGACATGAGTTCACCATGCGTCCAATGGATCTAGTCAATTTTTTCATGGGATTAATTCTTGCACCAATTGCTCCAAGTTTAGTTGGAGCATCATACATCCTAGTCCAACTGCTTGGTTGGAATCCCTATCCACTTTAGCATTCAAAAAACAAAGATGTAAATGAATTTGAAGTTTATTTTATCTCCAATGCTATGTTTGATTCATTCCAAAATTCTTCCCAGATAGAGGTCTTTCGGAGTTTTGTGTGTGTTCATATATTTTATGATTAGAGATGAGTCTCCTAAAATTTTAGCCTCCAAAGAAGTTTGCATCCTTGGAGGAGTGCTAAGGATTCCTCTTGGTTATTTGTTTTTGTCCCCATGCCCCAAGCTTATTTTCCCATAAATTGACCTTTGGGGTTAAAAAGAAGCCCCCTGCACTTGCCACCCCTAACCCATGCGAAATTTAGCCTTTGGACATTTGCCTTATTTTCTTGGCAACCAATTCTTACAAATAAAGAAAGGGATTTTCCTCTCTTAGTCTAAGTATGCATGTGACGTTCTTCACCGCTTTTGCATAGAATATTGTAAACTAGCCCCATCTCCCTCCTGATCTAGAGTCAAACTTGTTTCCACCTAAACTACACCCAAAGTAAATGTCGATTTGTGGCATTAGTTAATTGGTATCCTTTTGTGTTCGACTCATGCTCATCCAAATATTTTATTTATTGTTGATATTGTTGGTTGGTATATGCAAACACCCCATGAATTCCATTAGAAAACAACAAAAATGATAATATGGTATATTCGAGGCACAATTTAGTTTGTGAAATATTACAATTCAAGGGGGTTTGTTTGTAGGTTGGTTTCATTGATTCCAATTGGTTGGAAACCTTGATGATTAGAAATATACTATAGGTTATGTTTTAGTCTTGGTCATGGATCTATCACTAGGTCTTGTAAGAATAAATAATCTCTTTCTCTTTCTTCGGTAGAAGTAGAGTATCAAGCCACAATTAATGCCATTCAACAACCCTTGTAGATTCAATTGATCCTCTCAGAGTTTGGATTCCAACAACAACATTTGAAAACCATATGGTGTGAAAATAAGAGTGTCATTAAGCACACAAAAGATCTAGTTCAACATCATCACAACAAACACATTGATATACACATGCACTTCATCAACAATTTTATTCAAGATCACGTTCTTAAAGTGCTCTTTTTCCCTACACATGATCAAGCTGCAAGCATTTGCACAAAGCCTCTTACAGATGCAATTTTTTACGAAATTCAATCTATGTTAGGATTTCAAGAAGTTATCATTAAGGGGGATAGGCTCTAATGCCTCCTTCCTTCTCCTACTGTGTCACCTCTGTAAATCATTTAATCATATCTTGAGTTTCTCTTAATGGGGCCTGTTTGGATATTTAAACACTTAGGAGTTAGTTAAGATCAACTTGGTCTGATGTGTCTTTAGGTAAAGTGTGTTTGTTTAGCGTGTTTTTTTAGTATGCATTTGTACTTATCTAATTCAATGATCACAATATGTTCTAGACATAAAACGATTTGAGGTCAACCTTGTCCTTATTACTAATGGATACATTAATCTATGGCTTGACACCCAATTGGTCCATGATATCTATTTAAAGAGACTAGAGAGTTATTTGTTGATGATTGATCATGAGCAACTCATATATAAACTATTTTTATTTTGCATTAATATTATGCCTTAAATGGTCACATTGGTTGTGGTCATGGATTGTTTCCCAAATGAGTGCTTCTACTATTGAATTTTTAACTTATGTAATGTCCCCATTCAATTAAATTCATGATAGGGAAATTCCACCAATCCTACTAGTTCCCTAGGTTGGATGGAGACATTGGAATTTGGAATAAGGGGGCTAATAAATTATGTTTGGACATTAGGAAAGCATAAATATTTAACAAAGGAGATAAATAAATAAATACAAGGGAAAATCAAGTGGCGATTGATCATGAAGACACGTGGAGGTTGTGGGGCCCACACAAGTGAGAATTTTTGTGCCACATGGCATCCTCTTCTTGCAATTTTGAATCCATGGGAATACTAATGTTATTGGGATGAGTTAGAAGTATCATACACTTTTCCATATGCATCATAGGTCAAATTTGGATGGAATTGTAACTTACATGGGAAAGGAAGAGTCAAATGGGAGATTCGTGGACACTTGGGCCAGATTCCCTAACATCTATGACACCAATGATGAAGATGCTATGACATCTATGAAAAATTGTAGACCTAAGGGATGACATATGACCATTATGAAATTTCAGACCTAAAAATATCATCTAGGTGAGCGCCCAAGGGATTTATAGAAGGCCAAGAGATGCCTACTCGAATTTGTGGAAGGTGGAAGGCTAGGAAGTGGGAGACATGTGGCTATACTTCAATCACTCCCTAATTCGAATTGGTTTGGAGAATATGGGTGTAATTGGAACCTTAGAAGGCTAAGTATGTTTATAAAATATAGGAATGAAGTAAGAGAAGGGCTTTTGATCATTTTGAGAATTTGCATTTGTGAAGAGAGCTAGTGGAAAACTAGTCTACTTGCCTTAGCCAATTTCGAGGGTGAAAGATTCTCATCCTAATTGGTGTGTGGAAAGGCCACTTAGAACTTTCATGGGATATTTAATGGAGTCTTTATTTGAAGGTGTAATATATAGTTCATCTCGTGGTTTCTTCTAATGCAGCTCACTCCTTCAACCATTTCCAGTTTTCATTGCATATTCTTGATCCTTTAGGAGAGGTGCTTTTGGTGAGATATTGTACTCTTTGGGGGAGATTGTAATTCCACATTTATTTTTTAATATGAATTAAATTATTTTTTCTTCATATTCAGAAATTTTCAGGTCGATATTCCAAGTGGAAATGTATAAATCTGATTTTTAATGAACAAATGGTGCCATTTCTCCACTATCTTGATGTATAGCAATGAAATATTGATGTATTCGAATGGAAGAGAATTTATCTGATGTATTTAAGATTAATGGAATGTCATTAATGATATACACAAGTTTCATGTTCATTACTTAATCATTTGGAGTCATCTTGCTCAGTTTTATACTATTTCAAGAAGATTTAATGCCATTTCCCCCAAGGTCGAAACTAGTGATTTTGTAGTTGTTGGGAGAGGGTTATAATAGAATTCAAAAAATGAATAATTATGCACATGAGACATTAATATTTTACCTTAGACATCCTCTTCATATTTTCAGAAATTATGGTGGTTTTGGAAGCATTTGGAGAGCCATATTCAGCATTTACCCTGGGGGATTTGAACCCCAAATTGCTAGTAAAATTCCATACATTGGCTAGAATCTTAAAGGGGTTTTCAGAAGTATTTTTATGGTCCTAAATAATCCATAAACATCATAATCAAGTCCTAATATCATTAATACACCTCCTCGGAATATTTGGGAGCATTTGGAGCAATTTGGAGACTTAGACATCAAAACTAGTCAAAGGTCGAACTAGGGAAAAAAAGTTGAAAATTTCACTATTTTAATAAAACTCAAAAAAGGGACATTACAAGTGGTATCAGAGAATGATCTTGGCACCTTATGGTCTTAACAAGGAGCCAAATAAATAATCCACCACCCTTAGAACCTGAAGTTGAAGAGGTTTTTGTTGAAGAGGAAGTAGTAGGAGAAGAAGAGTATATTGTTGAAACCATGCCTAAGAATGGAAAGGAAACATCAGAACATGAGGAAGGAATTTATTACAATCATAAAACCTTTTTTTGAATACCTTTCAAGTGGTATCAAAGACATGAACAAACAGATGATGAAAGGATTCGAATTGATGGCTAGCCAACTTGGAGGCAAAGGAGTAATGGGAGGCAACAATAGTTCACATTCAGAAGAAAAGTAGACAATGGGTGGGCATATTTTCTCAAGCACAGGACCCCATAATAGACCTAATGAATTTCAGATCACACCAAGGCCTACTGCACCTAAATTTCTTGTGCCCAAAGAAGAGCCTAACACCTCATTTGACATGGATGAATTGGTAAAAGAATGGGAAAAGTTGAGTGAGGATTGTAAAAGGACTCTACCATTTGACCAATATTTTACTGTCTCAAACAAACTCAAGAAGAGGGGGGATAATAGGGCTCTATTCCAAAACAAAGAATTAAATTGTGCTATTGGTAAAATTCCACTTCCCACTTTTGATGGTTCCTCTCAAATTTCTGCTAACAATTGGGTGCAAAAACTAGATGTGTATTTTCAGTTGAATCCAATCGTGGAAGAGGATGCCTTAAAAATGGTTATTTTGCATCTAGAAGGATATGCCAATGAATGGTGGTTCCATGGTCTGAAAAATTTGGGACATGATCAGGTTTATACCTATGGAGAATTTGTAGATAGGGTATTAGAGAGATTTGAACAAAAATATCCATAATTTCCTTTCAAAGAACTAGCCAAATTGAAGCAAGTTGGAACCCCTGTTGAGTATATGATGGAATTTCAAAAATTATCAATCAAGGTGGCTGATATATCTATGGTAATATTAGTATTGTTGTTCACTGAAGGTTTGGCTAAACCCTTAAAAGGTTTAGTTAAGGCCCACAAACCCAAGTCATTGAAGGATGCTATGAGTTTGACAAGAGATCTACAAAATGCACTACCTAGGACAAGATTTCCTCCCAAGCCCAACTTACCTCCCCAATTCAGATATGAAAAGAAGCCATGGCAAGAAGATGAATGTGGAAAGGATAATAAAGAGGAACTAAGCAGGGAAGAGCTCAGAAGGAAGAAATTGTGTTACTCATGCTTCCAACCATGGCCATCAGGACATAAATGTGCTAAGGGAAAGGCCCAATTCATTGAAGTATTTTGTGATGATGGGTATGAAGGGGACATGGAGGAAGAAGGACATACTTCAGCCCAAGAAGAAGTATATACTACAGTAGAAGAAGGGAAACAAGAGGGAAATCATCCCTCACCTACCAAGGTAATAATGGCAGTACTTTCAACAGTGCCTCGCTATCACATTATTCGATGCAAGGGTGTGGTACTAGGACAAAAGACCTTAGTTTTGGTAGATGGAGGAGCCACACATAACTTCATTGATTCGGACATGGTGGAGAGAAGGAAGATACCTATTGAACCATTCGATGGCTTCATAGTTGTCATTCCAAGTCACAACACTATGGAGTGCAAAACATGGGTTCCAAAGTTGCAAATCACCATAGGTAACTATAC
This sequence comes from Larix kaempferi, assembly GCA_027924585.1. Lineage (NCBI taxonomy): Eukaryota > Viridiplantae > Streptophyta > Pinopsida > Pinales > Pinaceae > Larix > Larix kaempferi. The sequence goes on from BSBM01000924.1 coordinate 2,700,624, forward strand.
TTTTTCTGATAGCTTTTATGTGGTTGATGTTGCTGATACTAATGTGGTTTTGGGAGTGCAATGGTTGTACTCTATAAGGGAGCATACATTGAACTATCAAATTCCTAAAATGAAATTCCAAGATTCATAAGGAATACTAAGGGTTGTGAGAGGGCAGCACACCTATCCGAATCAGGTAGTGTCCTCCCACAGTATGAAACACAAGAATGGAAATGTGTTGGGAGACATTCCTCATGGAAGGCCACCTAAGAGAGGGGGAACAATTTTGCGCAGCATGATAAATTGAGATTGCTTGAGGGAAAGCAATCTTGGGTGGGGGGGACTGTAATGTCCCCATTCAATTAAATTCATGACAAGGAAATTCCACCAATCCTACTAGTTCCCTAGGTTGGATGGAGACATTGGAATTTGGAATAAGGGGGATAATAAATTATGTTTGGACATTAGGAAAGTATAAATATTTAATAAAGGAGATAAATAAATAAATACAAGGGAAAATCAAGTGGCAATTGATCATGAAGACACATGGAGGCTGTGGGGCCCACACAAGCGAGAATTTCTGTACCACATGGCATCCTCCTCTTGCAATCTCGAATCCATGGGAAACCTAATGTTATTGGGATGAGTTAGAAGGATCATACACTTGTCCATATGCATCATAGGTCGAATTTGGATGGAAGTGTAACTTACATGGGAAAGGAAGAGTCAAATGGGAGGTTCTTGGACACTTGGGCCAGATTCCCTAACATCTATGACACCAATGTTGAAGATGCTATGACATCTATGAAAAATTGCAGAACTAAGGGCCGACATCTGACCATTATGACATGTCAGACCTAAAAATAGCATCTAGGTGAGCACCCAAGAGAGTTAGAGAAGGCCAAGAGATGCCTACTCGAATTTGTGGAAGGTGGAAGGCTAGGAAGTGGGAGACATGTGGCAATACTTCAATCACTCCCTAATTTGAATTGGTTTGGATAATATGGGTGTAATTGGAACCTTAGAAGGCTAAGGATGTTTATAAAATATAGGAATGAATTAAGAGAAGTGTTTTTGATCATTTTGAGAATTTGCATTTGTGAAGAGAGCTAGTGGAAAACTAGTCTACTTGCCTTAGCCAATTTCGAGGGTGAAAGATTCCCATCCTAATTGGTGTGTGGAAATTCCACTCAAACCTTTCATGGGAGGTTTAATGGAGTCTTTATTTTCAAGTGTAAGCTACATCGCAGCTCTTTTTTTCTTCTAATGCATCCCACTCCTTCAACCATTTCCAGTTTTCATTGCATATTCTTGATCCTTGAGGAGAGGCACTTTTGGTGAGCTATTGTACTTTTTGGGGGAGATTATAATGCCCCATTTATTTTTTAATATGAATTAAATTCTTTTTTATTCATCTTCAGAATTTTTCAGGTTGACATTCCAAGTGGAAATGTATAAATCTGATTTTTAATGAACAAATGGTGCCATTTCCCCACTATCTTGATGTATAGCAATGAAATATTGATGTATTCGAATGGAAGATCATTTATATGATGTATTTATGATTAATTGACTGTCATTAATGAGATACAAAAGTTTCATGTTCATTACTTAAGCATTTGGAGTCATCTTGCTCAGTTTTATACTATTTGAAGAAGATTTAATGCCATTTCCCCCAAGGTCGAAACTAGTGATTTTGTAGTTGTTGGGAGAGTATTATAACAGACTTCACAAACTAAATAATGATGCACATGAGACCTTAATATTTTCCTCTACCTTTTTTCATAAATTTGAGTTGTTTTGGAATCATTTGGAGAACCATATTCAACATTTACCCTGGGGGGATTTGAACCCCAAATTGCTAGTAAAATTCCATACATTGGCCAGAATCTTAAAGGGGTTTGAAGAAGTATTTTGATGGTCCTAAATCATCCCTGAACATCATAATCAATTCCTAATATCATTCATACACCTTCTCTGAATATTTGGGAGCATTTGGAGCAATTTGGAGACCTAGACATCAAAACTAGTCAAAGGTCGAACTAGGGAAAAAAGTTGAAAATTTCACTATTTTAATAAAACTCAAAAAAGGGACATTACAAATTAGTAATATTATTTTCAATATTGTTTCATCCCACAGATATTATTTCATTTCAACTTCAAATTTGCAGCGAAAAACAAAAGGATCAATGAAAGAGGGCCATGCACAATAGACACAAAGTTTTACCTTGGGAAACCTGAACTCGGGAGAAAACACAACAACCTTTCTTAAGAAGAATATTTCCAATAATAAGAGTACAAAAACAATAGAAGAACCATAGTTCACAAGGGTTTGACAGTCACAGGGTACAAACCCTAATTGTAGTGCATCATAGAGCAGTCATAGAGATGATGTGAGTCTTCAAGCGAGAGAATGGTGAACCTAATAAAGAGAGATAAGAATCTTCAATAATTGCTACATGAAAATTCACTTCAACCTTCACTAGACCTAGCTAATGATGCGCACTTGTGGAGAGAGAGAGAAAACTTGATGATCGAAATGAATTGTTGGATAACTTTATTTATACACTTTAGATCACCCTAATTTCACTTAGGGGTCGTCTTGAATTTCTTGTTAGGGTCGACTTACTAGTTTGACCATTTCATTGTTTATTCATTTGTTGACCATTTATTGTTGGAACTTCTGACTCCTTAGGAAAGGTTGTCCATTATGATGATTTTATACTTCTCCATCACAACTCGTATATTCACCACATAGAGCCCTAATGTTGATTTGACCCACACTAAGAAGTCATGGACACTTCTTAGTGATTATGTCAAATTCAACATTAGGCTAGACTTGTATATTTCATAAGGGGATGGAAACAATTCAAACACTCTAAAATAGAATATATCATTTCGTTAATGGAGTAGGAAGTTAAATTTTGAGCATTAATTCACAATACTCTAGGATCTTTACTGAGAGAATAACATATACAGTATATCAATGCATGACAATCACAATAAGCATGACAAGCATCACAAGAATCAAAAGCATGAGAGATAAGAGACACAGAGTTTCTGTGGGAAAAACCCTAAGGTGAAAAACCCCACAACTTCCTCAGAGATAGAGAGAGCAATGCCTCAACCAAATTACAACCAAAATACACTGAGATAGTCTCCTAGTAGCAGATGATCCTCCTCCTCACTAGTGCGCCACTTTCTGAGTGAGAGTGAGTTACTTTTCCGAATGAGTAAAATAGAGATCTCCAATCTCTATTTATACTAACCTTTTTGCCCAGTGACCTTATGGGGCCAAATTGTCTAGCTAGATACATCCACATTATAATATATATAATTCAAGGCTGACCCCACATGGTGGTCTAATAACCCATCGGCAAGTACACACACTTGCAACACTTGTCAATCCACATGACGACACTTCCTTATATAGGAATGACACATCTCTTATAAGGGTACAATAAATATATATAAAATACACAGATGAAATACATTCCAAAGTTACATATACATCAACACTCCCTCTTAACTAGGAAGCTATTTCTCGACACAGTTCTGCTAGACAAGTCTTCTTCTCAGGATCATCGTCATCGATGCATTGTCATCATCATCATCACTGCTGCTACTATCTCAACCAATCTCTGACTCTACTCATCATAGGAATTTCTACAGAGCCAGTCCTTTTTCATACTGGATGTAGGCCCACCACCTGCAGGTCTTCATCATCACTGGCCATACTGTGGAATTCTCAGGACTTATTACGTGCGTCACAAAACCTGGTTACAGCATCCCAGGCTATTACGAGCACACAGCTCTACCTGTAGGATCTCCCAGGAGCACATTACATGTGACCCATCACAAAACTTGGCTGAAGCATCCCAGGCTATTACGAGCACATGACTCTACCTGTCGGATCTCCCAGGAGCACATTACATGTGATCTCACCACAAAACCTGGCTGAAGCATCCCAGGCTATTACGAGCACACGACTCTACCTGTCGGATCTCCCAGGAGCACATTACATGTTGTCCACCACAAAACTTGGATGAAGCATCTGAGGCCTTTTTCATCCTGTCCAGATCTCCCAGGAGCAAATTACATGTGGCCATGGCAAAACCTGGCTGAAGCATTTGAGGCCTTTTTCATCCTGTCTAGATCTCCCAGGAGCAAATTACATGCCATAGGACAAAACCTCGAAAGAGCATCTGCCAGATATCCCAGGGCACAAATTACATGCCATAGGAAAAACCTCGAAAGACTATCTGCAGATCTCCCAGGGCACAAATTATATGTCCTCCCAAGCAAAACCTCGAAAGAGCATTTGCTAGATGTCCCAGGGTACGAATTACATGCCATAGGCAAAACCTCGAAAGACCATCTGCAAATCTCCCAGGGCACAAATTATATGCTTATCTGCACAACCTTGTTGAATATTGTAACTTCAAAGAATATTATATTTGTACTTTATTATTCCGGAGATGTTTCATTCCTCCGAGGCAATCCTATTATGTATCCGGAGATGTTTATTCCTCCGATGATTAATATTAACTAGGGTTATTAGACCCACCATATGTGGGTCGGCCCTGTAGTTACATTTTAGGGGTTATTAGACTTCTCCAGGTGAGGTCGGCCCCAACAGGTCTTTTAGTCAGTTGAGATTCAAGTATAAATAGAGGAGGTGAACTCCTCATTAGATCATTCACTCACTTGTGGAAGAGTGCGCACTAGTTGAGGAGATCTGCTAAGGAGTCAAGGAGAAGGAGCACATCTTGTATTTTGGTTGATCATCTTATTGAGGAAAGCTTTACTGGGTTTTCTACCCCATGAGGGTTTCCCAGGATATATTGTGTGTTATCTTGTGATTGTGTTTCTATCAGAGATCTTGCTTGTCTATTTGGTTTAAACTTAACATGGTATCAGAGCTAGACTGAATAGGACATCTTTCACAAGGTAAGATCATCTCTCTCTCTCTTTGGTGAAGTTAGGGTTTTCAGCCCAAAGTTAGTATTATTGATTTTTGGTTGCATGGCTGGATAGCCCTCATCAATACCTTTCTTTTAAGCCCTAGATCGAACTTTTTGGTTGGGTAGAACTCCGGGAATTGCAAACCCTAATTCTACCAAAAGTGCGATACGTCAGTTTTTGGTTTCCGAAAAAAGTTGGAATTTTTGATTTTTGTTTACATGGTTGGATAGCCTTTATCAAGAGCATTCTTTTAAGCTATAGATCGAACTTTTTGGTTGGGTAGATCTCCGGGAATTGCAAACCCTAATTCTACCAAAAGTGCGATAAATTTCTGTTTCAGTTTCCGGAAAAGTGAAAAGTAACTTTCCAAGTTAGTCTACTCTGTCTCTTGGACTCCCCCAAGAGAAGATGGCTCCTAATACTAAGCTTGAAGACAAGCTAGAAGGCATAGAAAATTTCCGGGCATGGAAATACAGAATTGGTCTCATTCTTGAAGAGAATGATCTTGCTCATTATATCAAGGAGGAAGTTGCAGAACCAGAAGAAGATGAAGCCAAAGAAAAACACAGGAAGGATTTGATTAGGGCAAAGAGAATCATAGCAGATTCTATTAAAGACCACTTGATTCCCCAAGTGGCTTCCAAGAAGACTCCAAAAGAAATGTATGATGCCCTAGGAAGAATGTATGAAGGGAAGAACATCAATAGGAAGATGAATCTAAGGACTCAGTTGAAGAGTACCAAGATGCACAAAGGAGAATCCATTCAAGACTACTTCTCAAGAGTCTCTCTAATCAAAGAGCAACTATATGCCATTGGTGATACTCTTGATGAGGATGAACTTGTGATGACAGCTCTAAATGGTCTCACTAGACCTTGGGAGTCATTCATTCAAACTATGCGTGCCAGAAAAGAAAGTATGAAGTTTGATGTAGTTTGGGAGGATTGTGTGCAAGAGGAGGCTAGGGTTGCAAATAAAGAAGCCCTACTCAAAGAAGATGACCAAGCCTTGGCCACACACACCAAAAGAAGAAGGAGTCAATCCTACTCCAAGAAGGGTAATCACAAGGAGTCTCATCCTCCTCACAGATTTCAGAAGAAAAGAGGATCCACTCAAAGAAGGGATTACTCTTCCTTCCAGTGCTATTCTTGCCACAAATTAGGACACATTGCTAAAGATTGTCCTCTACAAAAGAAGAAGGGTTCTTACTACAAAAGACACCAAGCACATCTTGCAGAAGATGACAGTGAAGAAGAAGAAGTTGAGGAAGAAAGGTCTCACAATAAAAGGCCTAGAGATGAAAGGGAGGAAGAAGAAAGGACCTTCTCCAAAAGAAGGACAAGGAGAAATACAGAAGAAGATGCAGAAGAATATGTTCTCTTCTCCGCACTCTCTGGATCCATAACCCCTGAAGAAGGTACATGGCTTATTGACAGTGGTGCTTCAAAGCACATGACAGGACAGAAAAGGACTCTCTCAAAACTTGAAGAAAAGACTTCTCCCCAAAAGGTATCTCTAGGAGATGACTATCAATATCCCATTAAGGGAATTGGTGAAGCAAACTACAAACTCGATTCTGGAACTCCCATGAAGATGAAGGAAGTTCTATATGCTCCAGGATTGAAGAAGAATTTGCTTTCAATCTCAGCTTTGGACAAGAAAGGCTTCAGAGTTGCTTTCATTGATGGACAAGTGTTAATGTGGTCCAAAGGCAAAACCATTAAGGATGCAATTGTTATTGGTGAAGAGGAAGGAGGTTTATATAAACTCAAGGGTTATCCGGAAGCTGCTCTTGTTCATGAAACATCCAGCCCCAGTGAGCTATGGCATAGAAGACTAGCTCACATCAACTACAAATCCTTACCTTATGTAAGCAAGGTGGTCATAGGACTACCAGACTTAAAGGTTGATCATGATGGCTCATGTAAAGGATGTAAGAAAGGAAAGAATGTCAAGAACCCCTTTCCGAAGAGTGAAACAAAGACTAAGGGTATCTTGGAGTTAATACACTCAGATGTATGTGGTCCAATGCCCACCACCTCTCTAAGTGGTTTTGAATACTATCTTTCATTCATTGATGATCATTCAAGGAAAACTTGGATCTACTTTCTAAAAGGTAAGAATGAAGTCTTTGGAAAGTTCAAAGAATTCAAATCCTTAATAGAGAATCTCTCAGATAAGAAAATCAAGATTCTCAGGACAGACAATGGTGGAGAATATACTTCAAAAGAGTTTGAAGAATTTTGTAAAGAAGCTGGAATCAAGAGAGAGTTAACCACTCCCTACAATCCCCAACAAAATGGGGTTGCAGAAAGGAAAAATAGAACCATCATGGAAGCTGTGAAGACTATGATACATGACCAGGATCTTCCCATGTATCTATGGGCTGAAGCAGCCAAGACAGCAGTCTATGTGCAAAATAGATTATCTCACAGTGCTCTTGAATTCAAAACTCCAGAAGAAGTGTTTACAGGTAAGAAGCCTGAAGTAAGCCATCTTAAAATATTTGGGTGTCCTGTGTACATCCACATTCCAAAAGAAAAGAGAACCAAGTTGGATCCCTCAGGTAAGAAGGGAATGTTTGTTGGTTATTGTGAAACTTCCAAAGCCTTCAGAATATACATACCAGGTTTCCATCATATAGAAATAAGTAGAGATGTAACCTTTGATGAGGAAGCAGCTCTCAAGAAATCCAGAAAGTGTCAACTTGAAGAAGTTTATGAAGAAGATACATCTCCCAAAATCTCAGAGACTGTTCTTGTCCCTAAAGAAGTTACATCAGAGGATCATGACATGTTGGAACCTCAAGAACCTCCTGTAGCAGATTTTTCTAGGAAAAGAAGACCAGCATGGGCTAGAGATATTATTCAAGGAGCTGAAAGATATGGTGCTCCCGAAGGCTCTACTAGAGAAAGGAAGAAACCAAAACTAGTGTCCAACTATATGGCCTTGATGTGTGATCTTGTGGATCAACTACCTACCAACTATGAAGAGGCAGCTCAGAAGAAAGAATGGGTAGAAGCAATGACAGAAGAATATCAGTCAATAATGAAAAATGATGTTTGGGATATAGTCCCCAAACCCAAAGATAAAAGTGTGGTTTCTTCCAAATGGATTTTCAAAATAAAACATGCTGCAGATGGTAGCATTGAAAAATACAAGGCAAGATTTGTTGCCAGAGGATTCTCTCAGAAGGAAGGAATTGACTATGAAGAAACATTTGCACCTGTCGCTAGGTATACTTCAATTAGAACTATCATGGCACTTGCATCCATGATGAAATGGAAATTGCATCAAATGGATGTTAAGACAGCCTTCCTGAATGGTGAAATTGAAGAAGAAGTATACATAGAACAACCTCAAGGTTTTGAGGTCAAAGACGGAAGGACCCATGTATGCAAACTGAAGAAGGCATTATATGGTTTGAAGCAAGCTCCCAGAGCTTGGTATGGAAGAATTGGCAGTTTCTTATTAAGCATGGGCTTTACCAAAAGTAAAGCTGACCCCAATCTCTATCTTAAAGTAATGAATGATGAACCTGTTATATTGCTATTATATGTAGATGATCTATTTCTAACAGGAAATGAGAAACAAATCATTGAAAGCAAGAAGAAGCTTTCTTCAGAATTCGAAATGAAAGATCTCGGATTAATGCACTACTTCTTAGGCCTAGAAGTGTGGCAAGAGCCAAAAGGGATCTTTCTAAATCAAGGTAAGTATACTGTGGAGATCCTCAAAAGATTTGATATGTTGGAATGTAAATCTATGGCCACTCCCATGGACTCCAACCTAAAACTGTTGGCTAATGATTCTTCAGAACTAGTGGACATAACCCTATATAGACAGATCATTGGATCACTGATGTACTTAACAAATACTAGGCCTGATATATGCTTTGCTGTAAATACCTAAGTCAGTTTCAAGTAGAACCTAGAAAGGTTCACCTTATAGCTGCAAAGCATATCATGAGGTACCTAAAAGGTACAGTGGACTTTGGCCTTTACTATCTTGGAGACAGTGAACTCAAGTTGCATGGTTTCTCAGATTCTGATTGGGTAGGTAGTGTCTCAGACAGAAAAAGTACTTCAGGTGGATGTTATGGTCTTGGATCTGCCATGATCTCCTGGTTCAGCAAGAAACAATCTAGTGTGGCCCTCAGTACCGCTGAAGCAGAATATATAGCTGCTTGCTCTGCCAGCTGTGAAGCGGTGTGGCTTCGGAAACTCTTATCTGGAATCTTTGACTTAGAAATGGATCCCACTGTGATTATGTGTGATAATCAAAGCTGCATTAAGATGACTGAAAATCCTGTGTTCCATGATAAGTCAAAACACATTGAGATCCGTTACTTCTATATACGAGACATGGTGCAGAGAGGAGCCATCAAGCTCGAGTATATAAGCACTGAGGATCAGGTTGCTGATATCTTGACTAAACCTCTGTCTCGAGTGAAGTTTGAGTACTTCCGAGACAAGCTTGGTATAGTCCAGAAGGACCCTCCTCGAAAGGGGGAGTAGTATAGTATTTCTGTCGCTTATTTTTCTGTTTTGTTAGCTACTTACAATTATTTAGATTTAGAGCTTTTACATATTGTTTATGTCTGATATACATGCTAGTGATGTACACATGTTTTGATGTGATGTGTACATGTGTTGATTAGTGATGTATACATATTGTGATGTACATGTGTTGATTAGTGATGTATACATATTGTGATGTACACATGTTTTGATGTGATGTGTACATATGTTGATTAGTGATGTATACATATTGTGATGTACATGTGTTGATTAGTGATGTATACATATTGTGATGTACACATGTTTTGATGTGATGTGTACATGTGTTGATTAGTGATGTATACATGTTTTGATATACACATGTTTTGATGTGATGTATACATGTTTTGATATACACATGTTTTGATGTGATGTATACATGTTTTGATGTACACATGTTTTGATGTGATGTATACATGTTTTGATGTACACATGTTTTGATGTGGTGATGTATACATGTTTTGATGTACACATGTTTTGATGTGATGTATACATGTTTTGATGTACACATGTTTTGATGTGATGATGTATACATGTTTTGATGTACACATGCTTTGATGTGATGTTTACATGTTTTGATGTGTTACATGATTGTACCTGTATAGATGTGGATACAGTTGAGGGGATTGGATCATCCCTGGACTTTCAGTCCTAAAAGGAGCCGTAGACGAGAGGTCTCCGAGAATGAAGTCCTTAGTGGACAGTTGAGGGGATTGGATCATCCCTGGACTTTCAGTCCTAAAGAGAGCCGTAGACGTGAGGTCTCCGAGAATGAAGTCCTTAGTGGACAGTTGAGGGGATTGGATCATCCCTGGACTTTCAGTCCTAAAAGGAGCCGTAGACGTGAGGTCTCCGAGAATGAAGTCCTTAGTGGGCAGTTGAGGGGATTGGATCATCCCTGGACTTTCAGTCCTAAAGAGAGCCGTAGACGTGAGGTCTCCGAGAATGAAGTCCTTAGTGGACAGTTGAGGGGATTGGATCATCCCTGGACTTTCAGTCCTAAAGAGAGCCGTAGACGTGAGGTCTCCGAGAATAGAGGATAGGACTGCATCGTCCCTGGACCTCGGTTCAAAATGTACGTGATGGGGATTGCATCATCCCGGAACTGATAGTTCAAAATGTACGTGATAGGGATTGCATCATCCCGGAACTGATAGTTCAAAATGTACGTGATGGGGATTGCATCATCCCGGAACTGATAGTTCAAAATGTACGTGATGGGGATTGCATCATCCCGGAACTGATAGTTCAAAATGTACGTGATGGGGATTGCATCATCCCGGAACTGATAGTTCAAAATGTACGTGATTGGGATTGCATCATCCCGGAACTGATAGTTCAAAATGTACATGATGGGGATTGCATCATCCCGGAACTGATAGTTCAAAATGTACGTGATGGGGATTGCATCATCCCGGAACTGATAGTTCAAAATGTACGTGATGGGGATTGCATCATCCCGAAACTGATAGTTCAAAATGTACGTGATGGGGATTGCATCATCCCAGAACTGATAGTTCAAAATGTACGTGATGGGGATTGCATCATCCCGGAACTGATAGTTCAAAATGTACGTGATGGGGATTGCATCATCCCGGAACTGATAGTTCAAAATGTACGTGATGGGGATTGTATCATCCCCGGACTTCGGTCCCTGAATTGATCCGTAGACGAATGGTCTCCGAGAAAGAGTATTGATGAGGTATCGGTAGGATACTTATGCTGCTGATCGTGTGATGACGATGCTGCTGATCGTGTGATGACGATGCTGCTGATCGTGTGATGACGATGCTGCTGATCGTGTGATGACGATGCTGCTGATCGTGTGATGACGATGCTGCTGATCATATGATGACGATGCTGCTGATCGTGTGATGACGATGCTGCTGATCATATGGTGACGATGCTGCTGATCGTGATGTTGATGTTGACAGTGATGTACCAGTAACTGTTTGAGTTACTGATGAGGACAGATTGAAGAAAGCTTCCGATGATTTATAGATGTATCATGTGTGGTGACTCCTTGCTCCTGCAGATGCTGTTATAATATCCTTCTCGTTAAGGGGGAGTGTTGAATATTGTAACTTCAAAGAATATTATATTTGTACTTTATTATTCCGGAGATGTTTCATTCCTCCGAGGCAATCCTATTATGTATCCGGAGATGTTTATTCCTCCGATGATTAATATTAACTAGGGTTATTAGACCCACCATATGTGGGTCGGCCCTGTAGTTACATTTTAGGGGTTATTAGACTTCTCCAGGTGAGGTCGGCCCCAACAGGTCTTTTAGTCAGTTGAGATTCAAGTATAAATAGAGGAGGTGAACTCCTCATTAGATCATTCACTCACTTGTGGAAGAGTGCGCACTAGTTGAGGAGATCTGCTAAGGAGTCAAGGAGAAGGAGCACATCTTGTATTTTGGTTGATCATCTTATTGAGGAAAGCTTTACTGGGTTTTCTACCCCATGAGGGTTTCCCAGGATATATTGTGTGTTATCTTGTGATTGTGTTTCTATAAGAGATCTTGCTTGTCTATTTGGTTTAAACTTAACAAACCTGTTCCATGGCCATAGAGTATCATCTAATACTCATCATACATCATCCTGATGTACATATGATCACCCTGATCATCATCACTACAACATCCTGCTGCATGTCATCTGGAGAAGCTCGTCATCCACGATCATCCTGATCATACAATGCATCCATTTGATGCACACCAAGTATCTACCTGATACATATCATCATACATAGTGTATCCACCTGATACATAGATACATGATCCACACAATGTATCCATCAACATACATGATCTACCTAATCATACCTCATACATATCAATATACATGATCTACTTGATCATACAATGTATCCACCTGATACATATACAGATACATGGTCCAAGCATCCAACATGATGCATATACAAAATACATACAAATGATCCAACCGATCATATCCAGCATCCAACATGATGCGTACATACATATAAATGATCCAACTGATCATATCTAGCATCCAACATGATGCGTACATACATATAAATGATCCAACTGATCATATCCAGCATCCAACATGATGCGTACATACATATACATATAAATGATCCAACTAATCATACAAAGCAGAAACTAGAACATCATCCTGATGCTCATCATCCAGCGCTTACATCCACAACCATGTGAAGGATCCTCCTTCCAACATGCTTGGAATGGCTTCAGCAAATGTGTCCATCACTTCTTCCTCGAAGTCTCATCAATCTGAAGAATGCCAAGCCTCTCCCTGAAGTACTCGAACTTCACCCTGGCTAGTGGCTTCGTCAGCACATCTGCAATCTGCTCATCTGTCGCAACATACAAGAGCTTCACAGCTCCTCTCTGCACCATATCCCTGATATAGTGATATTTGATCTCTATGTGTTTCGACCTGTCATGAAACACTGGATTCTCGGACAACTTCACACAACTCTGGTTATCACAGAAGATACTAGTAGCATCCAATGGGAGATCAAATAACTCATACAGTAGCTTCCGTAGCCATACTACCTCACAACTAGCTGAACAAGCTGCAACATACTCTGCCTCAGCTGTACTCAGTGCTACGCAGGACTGCTTCCTGCTAAACCAAGAGATCACACCTAATCCCATACTGAAGCAACACCCAGATGTGCTCTTCCTATCTGCAGCACTGCCAGCCCAATCTGAATCAACATAACCCTACAGGTTAAACTTTTGATTTGCCTCATACTTGAACCCATAATCCACTATACCCTTCGGGTACCTTAGAACATGCTTTACAGCAATCAAATGAACACTCCTTGGATCTGTCAGGAACTGACTCAATGTGTTCACTACAAAGAAAATATCTGGTCTCATGTTCGTCAGGTACATCAAGGACCCAATCATCTGACGATACATAGAGACATCAACCGGCTCAGATGAAGTATCACATAGAAGCTTCAGATTCGATGCCATAGGTGTGGCTATGGCCTTGCAATCCATCATCCCGAATCTCTTCAGGATATCTACTGTGTACTTCCCTTGACCAAGGAAAATCCCACCTGCACTCTGCCACACCTCCATACCTAGGAAATAATGCATCATTCCCAAATCTTTCATATCGAACTTAGCAGCAAGCTTCCTCTTCGTATCTGCAATCAATATGTCATCTCCTGTTACAAATAAGTCATCCACATACAGGAGTAGAATCACAGGATTCCCTTCCTCAACCTTATAGTAAAGGTTGGAATCCGCTTTACTCTTGGTAAAGCCCAAACTAGATAGGAAACTGTCCATCCTACCATACCAGGTTCTGGGAGCTTGCATCAAGCCATACAAGGTTTTCTTCAATCTACACACATATGACTCCCTGTCATGTATTTCAAAACCAAGTGGTTGTTCCACATATACTTCTTCTTCAACTACACCATTCAAGAAAGTAGTCTTGACATCCATTTGGTGTATTTTCCATCTCATTGCTGCAACCAGGGCTAGTACTGTTCTGATGGAAGTATACTTGGCTACAGGTGCAAAATTTTCTTCATCATCTATTCCCTCTTTCTGAGAGAAGCCACGAGCTACGAATCTTGCCTTGTATTTCTCTACACTGCCATCTACAGCATGCTTGATTTTGTAGATCCATTTGGAAGTCACAACAGACTTCTCTTTAGGTCTTGGGACAACATCCCAAACATCATTCTTCATTATTGATTGGTATTCCTCAACCATGGCATCCTTCCATTCTTTCTTTTCCGCTACTTCTTCATAACTGGAAGGCTCTTTGTTCATAATGTCACAAAGTAAGGCAACATAGCTGGTATGTGATCTAGTTCTCTTCTTTGCTCTGTGTTCTTCTTCTGGAATGCCAAATCTTTCTGCATCTTGAATGAGCTCTCTAGCCCATGCAGGTTTCCTCTTGTGAGAGTTATCCTCACGGGGTGGATCTGCAGGTTCTTGTGGATCTTCAAACTCATGAACAACTTCTGGAACTGCTTCAGTCATGGTAGTGTCTTGAAATCTGGTTTTCTTAGGTTCTTCATAAACTTCGATAGGTGCCTTACTTGATTTGATGAATGCTAAGTTTTCATCAAATGTTACATCCCTGCGGACATCAATCTTCTTGAACCCTAGAAAGTATATTCTGTAAGCCTTTGAGCTTTCACTGTAACCCACAAAGATACCCTTCTTTCCTGAAGGATCTAGTTTGGTCCTCTTTTCCTTTGGGACATGAGTGAATACTGGACAACCAAATATTCTGAGATGGATGACTTCAGGTTTCTTACCAGAAAAGACCTCTTCTGGTGTCTTGTTGTCCAATATCTTGTGGGGTGTTCTGTTCTGCACATATACAACTATTCTAGCTGCTTCTACCCATAGATGCATAGGTAGATCCTGGTCATGGAGCATTGCTCTTGCTGCTTCCATGATTGTTCTGTTCTTCCTTTCTGCAACTCCATTCTATTGTGGATTGTAAGGAATAGTCAACTCCCTCTTAATCCCTGAATCACTGCAAAGCTTCTTGAAGTCACCTGAGGTGAATTCTCCACCATTGTCGGATCTGAATGTTTTGATATTCTTGTCAGTTTGATTCTCCATCAATGTTTCAAATTCCTTAAACTTATCAAACATCTCATCTTTGTTCTTCAAGAAGTATACCCAAGTCTTCCTGGAGAAGTCATCAATAAATGAGACATAGTAAACATACCCACTTAAGGAACTGGATGACATAGGACCACATACATCTGAGTGGATGATTTCCAGGATGTCTTTTGCCTTGCTTTCACTACTTGGGAAATCCTTCTTAATGTTCTTACCTTTTGCACATCCTTTGCAAACACCTTCATGTTTGGTCTTGATTTCAGGAAGACCCTCTATAGCCTTGCTTGCAATTGGAAGTGCCCTATAGTTCATATGAGCAAGTCTTCTATGCCAAAGTTCACTTGGCTCCATGGATTCATGCACCATGGCATGTTCAGGTTGTCCCTTCAATTTATACAAACCTCCCTCTTGCTCTCCAATCACTATTGCATCATCTATGGTCTTTTCCTTTGGCCACATTAGGACTTGGCCATCCACAAATGCAAGCCTCATACCTTTTGCATCCAATGCAGAGATTGAGAGTAAGTTCTTCTTGAGCCCAGGTACATAAAGAACTTCTTTCATCTTCAAAGATTTTCCAGAATCTAGGTTGTAGGAGGCTTCACCACTTCCTTTGATTGGGTATTGATAATCATCCCCAAGTTTCACCTTATGGGGTGATTCATGTTCAGATAGATTCACAAAAGATTCCTTAAACCCAGTCATGTGTTTGGAAGCCCCACTATCAATCAACCAATCATTACAACCATGGGAGATGGTACCTATGAGAGTAGAGATTAGAACATACTCTTCTTCACTTGATGAGTTATCATCACTTTCTGCCCTAGCCTTCTTCTTGGGTGGTTCATCATCCTCGGCAGCATGAGCATGAAACCTTCTTTTGCTGCCCTTCTTCTTCTTGTTGGAGTTGTTGTTGTCCTTCTTGTTCTTGGGATTTATGGCAATATGTCCTTTCTCATTACAGGTGAAGCATATTCTTCTTTCTTTGAACTGATGTGAAGATTTCTTGGAGTGAGATGGCTCTCTCTTGGACTTCCCTTTCTTGGTGTGAGCTGTGAGAGCTTGATCTTCAATCCCCATATTTTCTTCTTGTGCCACAAGCCTTGCTTCTTCTTGTGAGAATTCTTCCCGTAATCTACTGAAGGAGATCAACTTCTTCCTTGCACAAATTCCTTGGATAAAGGAATCCCATGACCTGGGTAGGCCATTTAGAGTGGTCATCACCACTTCACCATTCTCCACCATTTCATCCACTTCTTCTAGTTGTTCCTTGATCTAGGAGACCCTTGAAAAATAAGATTGAATGGTTTCTCCATTCTGAAACTTGACTCCTTTCAATTGGTTTCGCAGGGTCATCTTCCGATTTATGTTCTTCCCTTCAAATAGCTTGGTCAAAGAGTCAAACATTTCCTTGGGTGTCTTTAGAGAGGACACATGGGGTATAAGATGATCTTTAATGGAATCAGCAATGATTCTCTTTTCCTTGACCAAGTTCTTCTTATGCAATACCTTGGCCTCTTCATCCTTTGGGGTAGGGATGTCTTCTTTCACATATGAGTCCAACTCATTTTCTTCCAGGATTAACCCAATCCTATACTTCCAAGCTTGGAAGTTATCAGCTCCTTCAAGCTTATCCTCAAGCTTGGTGTGGTGAGACATATTAAAGAGTACTTCAAATGGAAATAGAAAAGATTTAGATCTTACCACTTGAAATGCTGAAAACTAGATCTGGTCCTGGATTAGGGTTTGTCAGAAAAACCCTAAAAATTCAAAATGTGAATTTCAAATTTCTAAAAGGATAGAAAGATGCGCCTTGATGAGATGATCAGCTTGGTGCATTCAGAATTTGAGATCAGCAAAGCTTTACCCTTCATATTTGTCTTTTTGTCCTCCCGGGTTCACTAGGGAGAGCCCTGAATTAGGGTTTGAGTTTCCCGGATATCTACCCAAGCCAAAAATATCGATCCAGAGCTCTAAACTTCGATTTTTGCAAGGAGCTTCCAGCTATGTCTTCAGATTTCAGAAATTCCTATTTTTGTGGAAACCCTAATTTTTAGGGCCAAATCTGAAAATGCTCAGAATTGAATTCTGACTGGACAGATAGATGCGCCTTGATGAGTAGAGTCAATCTACTATACTTCTTTTCCAAAATCTGTGGAGAGAAACCCAATAAACAAGAAACTCAAGTTTCTGTCACTGTAAAATGTCTTTTTCTCAGGTTAGCTCTAATACCATGTTAAATTTTGAGCATTAATTCACAATACTCTAGGATCTTTACTGAGAGAATAACATATACAGTATATCAATGCATGACAGTCACAATAAGCATGACAAGCATCACAAGAATCAAAAGCATGAGAGACAAGAGACACAGAGTTTCCGTGGGGAAAACCCTAAGGTGAAAAACCCCACAACTTCCTCATAGATAGAGAAAGCAATGGCTCAACCAAATTACAACCAAAATACACTGAGATAGTCTCCTAGTAGCAGATGATCCTCCTCCTCACTAGTGCACCACTTTCTGAGTGAGAGTGAGTTACTTTTCCGAATGAGTAAAATAGAGATCTCCGATCTCTATTTATACCAACCTTTTTGCCCAGTGACCTTATGGGGCCTGCTTGTCTAGCTAGATACATTCACATTATAATATATATAATTTAGGGCCGACCCCACATGGTGGTATAATAACCCATCGGCAAGTACACACACTTGCGACACTTGTCAATCCACATGACGACACTTCCTTATAGAGGAATGACACATCTCTTATAAGGGTACAATAAATATATATAAAATACACAGATGAAATACATTCCAAAGTTACATATACATCAACATAGGCAATGTGAGAGCACCTGGGGACCATCTCCACACCATATGACTGGGAGATTCACTACCCTTGTCTGGTCCATTCAAATCTAGAATGAGAATGTATCATTCATTAATAACCAATTCAACATGACCTCACTATCCAATTCAGCATGGCTATCTGTGAGTGAATGTTTGCCCGATGTTGCATCTGGAGAAACATCAACACTCCCTCTTAGTGAGGGAGACATTCTACATCACACCAATTTTCACACTTGGCGAGAATGTCCATAATCTACATCTCGAGTTTCTAGGAATACGCCTAGGCCATTCATCACTAGTCAAACTAGCTATTTCTATGAGTGAATGTATCATTCTCCATCACCATGGATTCCTGTGGAAAATGTCTTCCCTATGCAACTCATATGTACAACATCTGTACTGCATCTGTATAACCATTTCGATATCTAGGCCATTCACCTCTTGTGAATGTATGTCATTCATATTTCCAACAATCATGATGTATGGGCCATTCACCTCTTGTGAATGTATGTCGTTCATCTATCAATATGTATTGGATCTTCACTGCTCCCTTATGTACAATGTATCATATGAAGTAATATTTGATATCCTGACCAAATAGTTTTGCAAGATGCTTTTGAATCCATATTGCTTCATGACCTATGATATTGGCTGCAATACACTTCACATTTGTTTTACTTAGTGCTACAAAAGTATGCTTCCTACTAAACCAAGTCATCATGGATAATCACAAGCTTAATCAACACCCCAAGGTGCTCTTTTCGATCTATTGCACTGCCTGGTCAATTAGAATCTCTGCAACCTCACTCCACCACCTAAAACATATCTCATACTATATCCAATCATACCATGTTGGTTCACGAATGCATGCTTTTGTTGCAACCTAATGTACATGCCTTGGCTCAACCATACACTGTCTTATGGTTTCCATTGCAAAGCAAATTTTTTCCATAGTGTTAACCAGGTACATCAAATATCCAATCACCTGTTTGTACATAGTGGGATCCACCAAATCTAAATTTGAAGCGGAATCACTCACCTTCGTCAAATTTGTCATCATAGGTGTAGCCATGGAATTACAAACCATCATCCCTAATTTTTCAGAATCTCAACTGTGCACTTCCCTTGACTGAGGAGGATCTCATCTTATCTCTACCATACCTCCAATAACTCACGAAAATATCTAACATATTGAACTCAAAGGCCAACTCCCTCTTGCACTCATCACTGAGCTTCATATCATCAATCATATGGCACCAAGGTCAATCATCACCATCAACAACCTTGTAGCAAGGGTTGGAATCCACATCATTCTTGGTGAATTCTAAGCTCATCAAGTATATGTTTATCCTAGCATACTAAGTCTTGGGTTCCTACTTGAGTCTGTACAAAGTCTTCTTTATCATCAACAAATTGTGTTGTAGCTAATTCCTCTGTGCGAGAGTGTCTTATTCCCTCTGTACCTAAGTATCCTGCTTCCTTTTCATTTAGACACTTTACTCTCTCTACATCTAAGTATCCTGCTTCCTCTGTAATTACATGCTTGATCACTTGGAATTCACAACTAAATCCCCCCCCCCCTTTTTTAGAACTATCTTCCTGAAAGTATCACTGGGTGCTGCATGCTTCTCTACACGAAGCCATACTGGCATCTTCTTAGTCACTGCAACATCTCTAGTGAGATCCATTGGTTCTGCTGGCTCTATGAACTCCTCCTGATAGTATGAAGAATGATCAATTGTACTAGAAAAATCTGTACCCTCATCCTTTGGAGCCTCCTACTCCTCATTATAAAGCTCTATGTGAAACCTTCTAGATCTCTTGAAGGCCATAGTCTTCCTCCTCTTCTTCCTTGACATATGGGTGTATTGTAGATAACAAAATATTCTTTATGGCTTTAGTCCCAAAATATCCTTTATGGCTTTAGTCCTACGGGTGGCGATAAGGAGACTTGTCCCCCATTATCATGGTGAGGAAACTTAATATGACTATAATTTCGGTATTGGATGCATCTTCTAATAGGAACATGGGTAGATCATGATCACGAATCATAAACCCACAATCTTTACAATGGACCTATTTGTATGACAAAAATGTCCACAAGCATTAACTAGTACTAAATTAAGCATTTATGCTATTTATCAATAACAATTCAATTTGAGTAAATAACACTTATTGCACAAAACATTAAATACTTGTCTTTTCTTGTTTTTTTACTCCCTCTTGATCTTTTCTTCCTCGCAGAAATCACTGGAGTTTCTGGAAGTGTACTCTTCATCGTTTGATCTGAAATCTTGATCTTCTTCTTCATCAAGTTCCGAACTTTTGGAACTTGTTGAAGACTTTATCTTAGGTATTTATGTCTTCTAGAGAGAATCATGCATAGTACAAGAAGACATCCAAGGATGCCACTGTCATCTGTCTGCATGTATTTGAATGCTTCTAGAAGAAATACTCATTTTGGAGTCCATATGCTACTTCATCAAACTTTGTCTTATTTTCTAGATGTTCATCAACATCGGTTGTTGATGCATTTTCCTTTCTTTTCTTCTGGGGACATTGTGAATCATAGTGTACAAAATTTTGACAATTATATCATTTGATCTTTGAGAGATCCTTCTTTTTTTATCTTTGAGTTGGAGTTGATATTCCACCTATATTTTTCCTCTCAAAGTTTCTTCTTCCTTTTCCTTTTCTTGTGTGGGCTACAAGAGCTTGAGTTTCTTCATTCTGAGGTTTCTGAACATGTTCTTAGACAATACTCTGGCCTCTTCTTGGACACAATCAACCCATAGCCAATCAAATTTGGACAACTCATCTCATCCACAAACACTTTGAACAAATGACTCCCAAGAAGAGGGAATTCCATTAAGAGTTATCATAACAAGTTCTAAGTCATCGATTGTATTTCCAATGGATTTAAGTTGATCTCTTAACTAGGAGACCTTTATTAAGTATGTAGCAACTTAATCTGAGCTAGTCATCATCATACAATGGATTAGGTTTCTCAAGGCTAATTTTATGTTGGTGTTCTTACTCTTGAACAATCCTACTAAGGCATCAAACATTACTTTAGTAGTCTTCAAATTTGCAACATATGGAATCAAATGATCTTTTGCATAATCTATCAAAAATATTTTATCCTTTTCTTCGTTTTTCTTGTACTTGGCTTTGTCTTCATCATTCTCATGTTCTTTGACATCTTCTTTTACATAATCTTGGATCTCATTTTCATTAATTATGAAGAGTATCCTATTTTTCTAGGATCTAAAGTTAGAGGCACCATCCAACCTATCTTCTACTCTAAGGTTGGACACCATTTTGTCAAACGTTGAAATTTGACCTAGAAACCCTACCAGGAAGTAGGTCAAAAGTGAAATTTTGTTGGTTACTTCTCTTATTCTTTCTATGGGGCTGAATTGGGTTATGCATAGTTTCTTATTGTAGACCCAACAAAATCCCCTTCATTGGCCCTTTCGGCATCAACCTGCAAGTAGGCTGAAGTCTCAGCTGATGTCACCTACCCAAATTTTGAGACTATTTATTTTATTGCAAAAAAATTATGTTAAATTATAATTACAAAGTTTTGTAATTATGACCAAATCTGGTCAAGGATGATTGTAATGACATATTATTATTATTTAAAACAGGAGACAAACACCCAAGGGAACTGTTAAATGAGTGTTCACTGACCCACTAGGAGGAATGGAAACTGTTAGAAGGCATGGGACAAGTGTCAGCATTTGCACTCCACCACTAGCTGTTAGTTATGGGATAATTACCCCTAAAATTGTGGCATTATCCCCCAGGTGGGTGGAACAGAGCTGTTAGCTCATTAATGACCAGGTTAACCACTAAAAAGGCCTAGGAAGCCTTAGGAAGGCAATTCGAATTGAGCAGGGAGCTCTATCATTATTTTCTGCAGAAATAATTCCTCAAGTGTATCAAGTGATCACTGAGAGATTCGAATAGGGAGGCTAAGTGGACGTGCATTGTGAGTCGGCTGAATTGATTTTGAGAAGGAAACCAGAGGTGTTGGTGCAGGTCTCTTTGACTGCTAAGTCTATAGGACTGGATGATCTACTTTGTTGCTGCAAGTTGATGACCTAAAGATTCTACAGATTCTTCTTCCTAGTGGTTCAGTGAACAAGCTCGAGGGTCCTAAGGAAAGTAATTTGGCTACCTTCGGGAGTAGGTTGGGTGGAACAGGCTCCTTGGGTTGTTTGTTTCTCCTACATTCATCAGATTCTACTGTTCTGTCTTGATTATTTTCAGTTAAATTATTTTCTGCATTTGTAGATTTAGTATTTACAGTTAATGGTATACATAAGTAATCGTTTGAATTTCTGACCTAGGTATGATTTTGTATAAAGATGGTTAAGTAAATGAGATGATTGATTAAATATCTTCTCTGCATTTTTCCAATATTGTTTTCTGTATAGTACTCTAGTACAGAGAAGTAAAATTAAGTTAGATGAATGATGGGAAAAATGCCAAGTGAATTATTAGACTAACACTGTGATGTTTCTTTTAATTCTGCAATATCAATTATATATGTCTAAACTCAGAATATAGAACAGCATATCATAAAACAGATATTGTAGCATTTTCTTTAAGTAACAAAAGTAAAACATTTCATCTCTGCACAGAACCAGGTTTTCATTTATCACTATCTATTTTCCTTTTGAAAGCTAATGCTATGCATTCTATTATTATTCTTTCCAACATTAAGGTGTTATAATTCCAGTCATTTCAGACATCATCATTCTTAAAAATTTAACAGCTGCAATTTAAATATTCTTCTTACATAGGGCTACTACCCAATACATATAACACTAAATCGATATTATCATTCACAAATAATAGCATCACTATATATTACTATTTCATTCAGTATCCATATTTCATATTTTGATTTAGTTATCCATGACAGTTATTAAATTCAAACATTTTCAACATAGGTAGAATCCCAACTCTTTTTCACTATTTATTATATAGCATTCTCTTACAATACATTAAACATAGGATCGAAACCCTTAATAGGGAAACAAATCTTTTACAATATCATAACAGGGTCATAACTGGTTTGACGGTCAAACCTTTATATTCAAAATAGCAATGCAGATATTATCAGTTTCCAAATAGATTAAGATTTCATGTTCAAACATCGTTGAATACGTACATAAACATGAAATGAAAACAAACCATATAATTACATGAACACTAGATCTTATTTCAAGGTTACAAATCAAAAACATTGAGTTGGATCTCGGCCTTTATCGAAATGACAGTACAGTCTTTAGTTAAACACAGGTCTACCATCGAAACCTACGGATAGGGTTTTGACTGCAAGGAGTAAGGTCGAAACCTTTGGCACGTAGCCATTATAAACACACAGTTTTCAATACAAGTAAACATCGTCAAGTACAGGAACCAAAATCTTTGTATATCCAGTTTAGCCGAGGGATAAAACCCTCTCAACAGTTACATTTATTTACAAATTATTTGCTTTGAAAAACAACACCACGGGTTAACGCTGAATGGGTTGAGGATTCCATCCTCCCCAGGCTGCCAGAAATCTCATAATAATTCGACGGTGGCCCAAGATAAACATGAAGTCTCAGTTAAGAACACATAAAGACCCAACAGTCACCTAACCGAAGTAACAGGGTAACCACCGAAGCTTACCAATTCTTAAGCAGCTACCAGTTATCAAAAATCAAGCTTGAAAACCAAATTCGAAGGAACCTACCACATAAAACCTGAGTTGGGTCAAAACAAGTACCATTATATAAGTTTCATTAAATGAAACAAACAACAACTGCAACACTTAATTTAATAGCAGAAGAAGGGATCAAACCCTATACATTACCTTTAGATAAGTTACTTTTAAATCCATGATGCCAACTCCATCGTAAAACTGTAGCCATCATCTCACCACCAAAGGCAACGAAGGGTGAAAACAACTCAGAGAAATACCATTCAACATATATAGAAGACCGACCACTGGATTTAACCTACGCACAATATTACTATTAGCCACGAAGCTCTTCCATTAGCTTTTCAAGTAATGTAAACTCTCATAGTAAACTCGGCTCTCAAAACTATCATCTAGTAGCAGGAAATACAAACAGGTCACAGGTTCAATTTGTGAAGCTCACCAAAATCTGCTAGAGAAACCCTGGAGTTTCTCAACCTGTCGACCTTTCCCAAAACCACTCTCAACAAACAACGAGTGCCAAGGGAAAACAATAAATTCGAACATAGTGGAGATTAGGGTTAAGTTTTGAAAACCAAGACCCACGTATGATCAACGGTGGAGATTCACTTGATCAGTGCTTTGTATCCCCAAGAAATTACCATGTTTATGACAGGTATTAATCACCATTGCCACCATGGAGACAGCTAGGACAACCCTCAAGCTAGATCAAATACAACTCAACCACGTAGACTGCCCTGTCACATTACCTTCACGTGTTATGGACCACAATGGCAGCCATGGTGACTTTCCACTGAATCTGGTTGATGGGAGTATTAAAGGCCAACGGTGAATTCAAAATCCTACCAACAAGTAATCATCACGGTATTAATTACCCTGTCCACATCACGCTTGGCTCAATAGATATGTTACAAACCTATCATTACATACAATAGTATAAGTCATAGTTACCTTAGCTTAATGCCCAGCTAGGTATCGACTCTACATTCTAAGGTTCACTTGGACGCATTTATATTCACATCATTTCATATTAAACCAAGACATAACTTATTACATAAAGAAATTCCATATAGTATCGATGCCATATGTTTGATTAAGGATTTACATATAGTTTCGATGTTATGAAAAATTACATAGGTTATGCATATAGTTTTAGGATTTAGATAATACAAAGAAATTGTATATAGTGTACATTCTAGGAATTATGTAAAAATACATATAGTTCATACTATAGGATATGCATGTAACTTTGCATATAGTTCTTGCACATTAGAAATGTGCAATAGTTGCATATAGTTAATATATCAAAGGAATTGTACAATAATTACATATAGTTGTATATAATAGAACCAACTTGGTAATTACATGAAGTTTGCATAACATAGGATAGAGCAATAAGTACATAGCAATCATACATATTAATATGAAAACCATATATTAACTGAAGAGATCTCACCGGTTGCATTTCGACATTATTCTCTAAAACCATTAAGATACGTGGAGATTACCGAAACTAGTTAGGAACTCTTCGGTCACACTTCTTAAACATTAAAGCTCTTACCTGTAATCTGTGAAAGGAACGATTCAAATGCTTTAGCATGAATGCTAAGTAAGCCTCAGGGTACCCTCAGGACCCCTTTCATCATCAAATGAAGAACAACAGTTAGCACTTGTATACAATTATGAATGACAGAACATTGACATAAGTATTATTAAAATATAACTGAACATCCATTAGCATCTTAGTGTAGACTATAATTTCTTTTCTTCTCATATCGCAAATAGTACATTTATGATCATTCAAACATTTAGTACAGCAAGACGACATAGAAAGCATTTATTATAATTCCGCATAGTTAGTTTATACATTAAATGCTACGCTGAAAAATTTTAAATTTTTATGAATTTTTGGAATGTTACACCTGAATCGAAG
This sequence comes from Larix kaempferi, assembly GCA_027924585.1. Classification (NCBI taxonomy): domain Eukaryota; kingdom Viridiplantae; phylum Streptophyta; class Pinopsida; order Pinales; family Pinaceae; genus Larix; species Larix kaempferi. Next base: position 2,726,228 of record BSBM01000924.1, read on the forward strand.
ATGGTGGTTACAGAATCAGGTTTTTGCAACCTGGTGACGCGCGGTTATGTTATGCGAGCTTGTTATGCACAGCTTACTCAACATCTACTTAACAGATTATTACCAACATGTATCTGTGCACTTCGCAGTTCTCAACAACCTACAAACTTCGTTGAATCGTTGCTACCATACTCTGCTAACTACGCAATTATCATACTTAATATGACTTCGCAATGTTCATACGTGCGTGTTCCAATACTTAACATATCATTCTCATTCACATTCATATGAAAACACATATATAAGCATAAACATTCAAGAACACAAAATATAACATAGATTCAAACACATAACACAGATATTTACATGGTTCATCCCCCAAATGATAGCTACATCCACGGGAACTGTTCTTATATTTCTTGGACTGCTTGCTTTATGGGCATCTTCATGACTCCTGCCAAACCAAAATGTTTGAAGTCTTTTAAGATTTCATCTAAGGTCGACTGCTCAGACATACACTGTCGGCTTATTGTTGCTCGTGACTGGTAAAAACTTGGAAATTATAGGCAGTAAAAATTAAAATTCGCGGTAAGTATGCGGTCTTTACTATTTATAGGCACAACAGCACTAAGGCATGCCAAAAAATGACTAACTTAGCATTAAATGCCATGTCCGTTGGCCAAATATTGCTTAGATATTGGTCATTTCCCTTCATTCAATGTGTCTTCAATGGACGAATATGCCTTAAATGCAGAAACATCTGGTTCTCAAAAGTATTGTATAATGGCTACTTTCCGACCAAAAACTGTAACGGCTAGTTTTCTTTTATTTCACTAGAAGTTAGGTGAATTGAGAGGTTCACTGCGCATTTCCCTTCGCTTAACTTTAACTTTGCAGCGTGACTCCCTTCTTTTACTTCGCAACTCAGCTTGTTATGTGTGCTTCACATCACATCTTATGCTTTTGTGAAAATTTCGCATTTTACCAAAATTGTGTGCAGACTCTATCCTTTATTTTTAATGTCCAATTTCAACTACACTTGACACTTAAAATTTTCTTGCATTGCTTAACTGATACCTGGAAGAGTAGGGCCATCCCTGTAAGGCTTTAGTCTACTCCCATTAACAAGTCCTTTCAAATTTTCTCCGAGTAGTGTGGCTAACTAAACTGCGCCATAAATTTTCCAATGCATTTTGAATTTTCCAGGAAAAATCATAAATTTGCTATCATAGAGGAGGACAAGGTCTCCTACCTGAAAAAAATTATTCTTGATGTGTCTATCGTGCCATACCTTTTCTCTGTCTTTCTGCACTTGTTGGTGAAAACCTGCAATGAAGCGATCTTCCTCCAATCCAACTAAGTGTAGTAGTCTTTCTTCCATTGTCTGATCATCTGTTGTATCTGTGAATGCTGCAATTCTCAAACTTGGTACTATGTATTCCATGGGCATGAAAAATTCCTATCCATATGATAATCTGAAAGGTGTATCACCTATCAACTTCTTACAAGTTGTTCTATATGCCCATAATATTGTTGGTACTCTAAGATCCCAATCATCCCTGTTTGTGTTGCATAATTTGGTCAATGCACTCTCCAATAATTTGTTAAAGGCTTCTATAGTGCCATTAGCTTGTGGATGATATGGTGTTTTTTTTTGGTATATCTCAAATTCTTTTGTCAAGGTTGTAATTGTTCTATTCAGGAAATGTGTTCCCTGATCGATCATTAGAATCTTCGGACATCCAAACCTTGTCAAAATATTCTAAAAAATGAACTACGCTACAGTCCTTCACCGGTTTTGCCTCTGCCCATCTCATTAGATAATATGTAGCTGTGATGATATATCTTGAGCCAGTTCGCTTTCCTGGTGGGTTAATAGGTCCCATGAAGTCAATATACCATTTGTCGAAGCCTTGCATTGTCAATTGTGGCATCAATGGCATCTCATCTCGATGATATGGATTTCCTATTCTTTGGCATACATCGCACTTTCGGCAATGTTCTTTTGATTCTTTGTTTATCATAGGCCACCATAGTCCTAATCTCAAAATTTTATGCAGAGTAGCTCTTCCTGCGTAGTGTCCTCTAGATACACCTGAATGTGCTTTGACTAGTATACTAGGTCTTTCATGTTCTATTACGCATCTTCGCAATAATAAATTTGGTCCCAATTTGTACAATTTTCCATCAATTAGAGTAAATTCAATTGCTCTTACCACTAATTATTTCTTTTGCTGCGTAGTAAATTATGTAGGCACTAATCATGTAGTCAGAAATTCTACAATATCTCTAAAATAGTCATCCACTATATGGATAGCAAACAACTACGCATCTGGTAGACTATCCTCCGGATTACTATCACCTGACTCAATGCATGAAAGATGGTCAAGTCCTGCATTCAATCTTCCTGGTTTCACAATGATTTCAAAATCATATTCCTAAAATAGTAACAACCATCTGCATATTCTTCCCCCTATCACTGGTTTATTGACCAAGTACTTCAAAGCTGAATGGTCAGTAAACATACAGAAATGCGAACGTAGCAAATAGTGTCTAAACTTCTGCAATGCATATACCATAGCTAAGCCTTCCCTTTATGTCATGGTATAATTATTTTCTGTTGAATATACCTTTCTGCTTGAAAATGTGATGGGGTGATCAATGCCTCCCTCACCTAGTTGAGCTAATACAATGCCAAGTGCTATAGATGAAGCATCTACATGTATAAGAAATGGTTTATTCTAGTCAGGAAAGACTAGAATAGGTGTTGTAACCATTTTCTCTTTGAATGTGTCCAATCCTTTTTGACAATCTTCTGTCCAGCTGTACTTCGCTTATTTCTTCAATAATTTCTCCATAGGGGTAGTGATCTGCGCATATCCTTTGATGAAATTTCCATAATGAGGCGTTGGGATATTTATGATGATTGCGATATGTGTTGGATCAACCATCAATCCTTGCTTACATACTATGTGTCCCAATAAAATACCATAAGGTACACAGAAGATGCACTTCTTCAAATTCAAGGAAATCTGATACTGTCTACACTTCACTAACATCATTCTTAAGTTCTCATGATGATTCTTCAAAAGGATGAATACTATCTCGTTGTCAAAGTAAACTTCTAAGAATTTATGAATATAATCCTTAAATGCAGCCACAATAATTCTTGAAAATATAGCAGGCGCATTCTTCAATCCAAACAGCATAACGGTGTATGATATGATCCCCATTCAGTAACAAATGTGGTCTTATGTTGTCTTCCGTAGCAATTTTGATTTGATGATATCCAGAAAACCCATCAGTAAAAGAGTATGCCTCTTGTCCACCTACGTTATCTAGCACTTTGTCTGTGAATGGAGTAGGAAATGGGTCATGTAGAGATGCACCATTCAATTTCCTGAGGTCCACACAGATTTTGATTTCACCTTTAGCTTTCTTGTCTTGAATTACCATGGGACTTATCCATTCTTATTCTTCTACTGGTTCAATAATTCCTGCGTCAAGCATTTTATCAATTTATGCTTTCACCCTTTCTTTATATATGGGATTCAATCTATAAGGTCTTTGCTTAATAGGCTTCGCATCAGGCTTGAGATATATTTTCATAACTCCCAAGTCACCTAAAATTCCTTTCATTTCAGAAAACTTGGTAGGAAATAAATCTTGATATTCGCGCAATAGGTTTGCAATCTGTCCTATTGTTTCTTCATCCCAGTAATCCCTAATAGAAGCAAATTTTGGTTCATTCCCAGTAGCAATATTAATCTTTCTGGTCTTCACAGGATTGCTCAACTCTGGAATTTCTAAATCGGGTCCTTCGACATCGCGTTCTCCTTCACACTCAGGTATATTCACATCGCAAGGATCTTCATCTTCATCTTCGTCTAGCGCAAAGTTATAACATTCAAGGGCATGCTCCAACTGTATTTACCAATCTGTTTGTTTATAGATAGGCAATGGGGAATCATTAAATATCTTCTTTTTAATGATCTATAAAGCCTCATTGACACCCAGACAATCATCCCCAAAGTTGAAAGTGGATTGAAAGTCATTTATCATTATGTCCCAATTTGTTGTACCTCTGTGAAGTTCTACTTCTGTATACCAGTTCTTTGGTGTTGGAATATTGGCCAATACTGAGGGGGGGGTGGATCAGGATTGTTATCTTTTTACCAATTTAAACCACTTATTAATATTAATTAAAACATGGAATCAACAAGATACACAAAACATAGATTTTTATCGTGGAAACCCAGTTGGGAAAACGACAAACTCTTTCTATACTGCAAAATTATATTTACAATAGTTTTTGCAAGCTACAACTTGCTGGAGACTTCAATCCCCAAGTTTCTCAGCTACAACTGAAGGATGCTACAACACCCCAGTTTCTTCCTGCTACAACAGACAAGGATGCTAATACACCCTATTTACCAGCCACTACTAGAAGAAGGCTACAACCCCCTGGTTTATCAGCTACAACTGAAAGGATGCTTCGACACCCTATTTACCAGCTACCACTGGAAGGAGGCTACAACCCCCTGGTTTATCAACTACAACTAAAGGGATGCTTCGATACCCTATTTACTAGCTACCACTGGAAGGAGGCTACAAGCACCTTGCAGGATTGTAGCCTACCCTAGCACCACCCTACCTCCCTAATGTGTTTATATCAATCTTCTAGATCTTTCTTTCTTCAATTATGTCATATATAATTCTTTGCTTTCTTCAGTCTTTGTCTTCTCTTGCTGCTACATAGATCTGGGCTATAGACAGCTTCAATTCTTCCCATTTAATATATGACTTCTTTTATGCACTTCTTCATCTCGAATATGCAAACATTCTGGTCTCTTCCTCTGGTCCCAATGCTGCTTCAAGTATTCATCTCAAAACCCAACATACACTTCAGTTCTTGTTCTTGATGTACCTTCAATCTAAACTGCTGAGACATATTCCTTCTTGTTCAGAATTTTGTTTATATATTCTTTTACTCTTCTCTTGAACCTTGCATCTTTCCAAAACGATTTAATTAATTAATTAAAACCTTCATTGATTATCACGGGCCTGCAGGCTTCTCATCTCAGGGATTTGGGCTCCTTCCATAAGCAGGCTTCTCCTCCATGGCTAACCTTCAAGCCTACGGGCATATTCATTTTTGGGCTAGCCTTTATCTTCATCCAGCGGGATTATTCCTTAAGCTTTTTTTAGGGCATAACCTAAGCCCTTACGGGCATTAATACAAGGTGTAATTAACCTTATTTTTCTCTAGTTTGGAAGTCCAAGATCTCGCACGTGTGAGCATCAAGGAGGAAACTGATGCCACAACTAGATGGCCAGATCACTAGGGAACATTCCCATGTCATCTGGAGAAATTATCATCACAATGACACTCTTTGGCGGGCATTTCCAAGTGCCTCTTCAACCTTTATTTGTACATCAAAACAAAAAATTTCTCATTTTGCCAGGCTTGTCTTTCACACGTGTGAACTACATAGGCAAATATGATCTTATGGATAGATAGCCAATTCATAAAGGAACAATCCTATGCCACCTGATTAATTTTATCAGCACAAGGACACCTCCTTGTAGACATTTCCAAATGGCCTCTTAGCCATGTGAGTTCAACACAGCCAAATTTTTGTTCTTAATATGCAAAACAAAACGACATTTTTCTCATTTTGGTAGGCTTGTCTTTCACACGTGTGAACTCCAGAGGAAAATATAATCCTATGGATAGATAGCCAGTTCATCAAGGAACAAGCCTATTCCACCTGATTAATTTTATCAGCAAAATGACACCTCCTTGCGGGCATTTCCAAATGCCTCTTCAACCTTCATTTGAACAATAGAAACAAGCTTTTTCTCATTTTGACAGGCTTGTTTTTTGCACGTGTGAAATCCATAGGAAGATCTGAGCTCATGGTTAGATAACCAATTCACTAGAGAACAAGCCTATTCCATCTGATTACTTTTATAAACACATTAACACATCCTTGCGGGCATTTCCAAATGGCCTCTTAGCCATGTGAGTTTGACACAGACAATTTTTTGTCTTTAATATGTAAAACACTTTTTCCTTCACTTAAGCAGATTGATTTATTTCATATATAATCACCATAAGGAAAACTAAAAGCATGGTTGGATAGCTACTTCAACAATGAACAAGACCATGTCAAAATATGAACTTATTGACACACACCCATCATCTAACGGGAATTTGAAAGTGGCCTTCCAAACTGTTGATTTGACACTTAGACAAAATTATCAAACCCTAGGTAAATATGAAGTGATTTTTCTTTTCATCAAATTTGAAGTGTGAGACATCCACTGGATAGGGTCCAACTAGGGGATTCTATCCAAACCAATTTCACCCCGTGAAACTTGTTTCTCTCTCCTCAGCAGGCATTTACTGGAGTAGTGTAAATCAGGCTAAGAAACACTTTTGGAAGATCAATATCTTCCTCCTCAGAGACTCTTTGGACAGTTTGAGACCATGGTCAGATGCAAAAAACAACATTCTACAAGATGACCATATGTTGTGAGCATTTTCTTCGACCCACAAACTATGGCAGGCATTTCCCCGAGGCCACTTAGGCAGTTTTGCTACTTTGGTGTAAAAGCAACCTGAAACCCTGTTTTGGCAAACTTATAAATTTCTCCTCATAAATGATTAAGGAAAACTGAGACCATGAATAGATAGCCACTTCAACAAGATATAGCCTGATATGATGGTGTGTGCATTTTTATCAAACCATGAATTATGGTGGGCATTCTCTTAGAGCAATTTTGACTACTTTTTCCATACTTAGTCAATTTCCAAAGTTTCACAAACTCGCCATACTTTTCTAGAATGATGTCAAATTGCAACATTGACTTAATGATAACACCAGAACACCATCATGTGTCTTTCCAGATTCATTACACATGCCACATCATCATACATGCCATGTCATCACTTCCTTTGGCATTCCTTTGTCTTTCACTGAGTTTTCCCTACCATCATGTCCTTGGTTATTCCTTTGTCATTACTGAACTCCTGTGACAGAAATGGCAATCATATTCAACATTTGGTATTTGATCCAATGTGTGCACAAACATATGAACCCATTTTTTCTTAGGTGTATGTATCCAAGCTTTCAAGCAAAACTCTATATGATCTCTACGATCAGTCTATCCGTTGTATTTTGCTTGTATTATCTCAGTTTGCTCTGCAAATCTGATTTCCATCATGTGCTTACATTATTCCCATGTGTTTAGGTTATCTTTATGCACATTCCACCATCTAGTAGGTGTAGCTCGCAATGCTATATCCAGAGCTGCTAACTTATCTTCTCCTGGAACTGATACTAGATATTCATGAAGAAATGCGTGGATATTTCCTAAACCATCATAAGTAGGAATTGGACTTACCTCTGTTCCAATCTAGCATAATGACTTTGTTATATTCGCACACCATCTTGCTGATACTTCATGCATTTGGCTCTACCAGTTCTCCATTCCTACGTCTGATTCTGATACGCAAGAATTGTCGCATCTCCAACTCAATGTTCCGTCATCTATAGGATCAATGTAATCTGCTTGATTCACTGTCATCTTGTAGATATTATCAAGTTCTTGGGATCTTCATTCTTCTCGGACTGGTTCAACATATCTAGGTCCTTGTGAAGGATCCAAGGGTGCGATGACCCTGATATCTGGTCCTTCAAATATCATTTGTTTTTTCTTCAGATTGATGGTTGTGAGGTTATCAATTTCCTAGTCAATCCCCAATAATGCAGGATAAGGATTGCTACCATCTATGATCTCAACCTTGAAGTCTATTTTACTTCACACTCCATCAATGTCTACAAGAACACTTGATAATCTCCCAAAAGGTATAACCTTTTGTTGATTAGCTAACCTCAACTGTATAGGTGACCAAGATAAATTTGGCTTTCCCATTTGTTCCCATGTTTGTTTTTTCAGGACATTCACCTCTGAGCCTAGGTCAAGAATGACCTGGTTCATTTCATAATCTTTGATCAGTGCATTTAGCCTCATTTCTCTTCTTGTCCTTCTATGGTTTTTGATATGATGAACGTCTTTGTGTGCATCATTCACTATATTACGTTGTTCGTAATGTCCCAATAGGTTCTGTAATTCTCCTAAGGCATTTCCATGCCTTATCAACTTTATGTAGCTCTGTAGGAACTACGTAATAGGACTTATCTATTCTAACAAAGTTCACGATCCATCATACAAGATCGGAATATCTAGTATTGGTGTATGATCACTTCTCAATTGGGTCCTTGTGGTCGAAGGTTCTAAATTCTGAAATCCTTTTCTTGCTTCCATGAATACCTTTTTCTCTTGGTCAGGGTTAAATGCGAGCATTTTTCCAGTTGCTTTTCTCACCCAAGGCCCATCAGTAGGATTTGGTCTATTTATGTGATCTTCATAGTTCAAAGATTCATTTGTCCTATCATTTCCTGTCACGGCTCCACTGCGCATCACAACATGAATGTTGCAATCTTTGTTTATTTTCTCAGCTGCGATCATCTGTATATTTTGGTTCTATCCTTCTCGTCTTTTCTCTTGCATTTTGCCTTGCAAAATGGGACATGCTTCAATGAGATGGTCAAATGACTTACAGTACTTACAAGTAGTGCAAGGATTCTGACAGTCTCTTTCTAAATGTCCCGGCTGAGCGCAATTATAACAGACAATCTGACCTCTTCCTCTTCCTTGGTCAGTGTTACGTCCTCGTCCTCTGTATCCACCACGTCCTCTATATGCGCCTTGATCATACTGCACATTTTCATTATTATGCGGTGTTTCTCCTTGGACTATGTAGACATCATGCTTTCTTTCTATCATGAGGTCATATGCTCTGCAGTTGGTATCATCATGGCCAACTGATTTACAAAATGTGCAGTATAGATTCTTTGGTGTCTGTACGTACTAATGAAGTAGGTAACATTCTTCTGGGCAATGTCCTCTACATCGGCAAATCTCACACCATGGTCCTTGCTGTTGATTCAATGGGTTCATTGCTCCACTACTAATGTAATCTCTCAATACAGGACAATGTTCCTTGGAATGTCCTTCGGCTTTACATTTTGTACGCCAAACCTCTTCTCTTATCTCTTTTCCTTTCTTCATATCTTGTACCTGTAACGTCAAATTTGTTCGTTGTGTTTGTATCTGTACCATACCTGTGCTAGTTTCTCCTATCGATGAAGCTTCTAGCTTCATCGCAAATTCTAATGCTTATGTTTGTGATGTTACCTTATGTTGCATCAGTGGTAATCTAATGTGGGGAAACAACGCAGCTATGAACCATTCTTGATCCTGTTGTGGTGTTATTTCAAAGCTAACTTGATCTAACAATGCTTGGAACTTCTAATCAAACTACCACACAGTCTCATTAGGTTTCTGTTTGATTTCTTTTATCTCTGTGATGCACTAAGATTCTGAATTAGGTTTCTTAAATTCTCTAATCAGTGCACTTTTGATATCGACTAGCGATCTGTTCTGTCCAACAGAATACTTCATGAACCATGTTAAAGCTTTGTCTTTGAATGTGGTAACTAGCTGAGCTTGTTTTATAGCATCATCATGTACTTGCTAAACGTTCCATATGGCTTCACATAGAAACCAATGTTGCTTTGGATCTTCTGAACCAGTTCCTTTAAAAATAGGTAGCTTAATTTCATCTTCCATTCTTCTTCTAGGAGGTGTAGTGTTCTGAAATGCGAAAGGTATACCACTACTTGAATGATTATGAGTACTTGCTCCTGCAGTATTGCTACTACTAGTGTTCTGCGAACTAGTAATATTTCTTTCATCAACTATAGGTTTTTGCAGAGTAATAGGTTGATAACCAATGCGTCTAGGTTCTATTTCATTATTAGACCCAACCTGGTATGAGTTTCTATTACTTCCTAACTCAATTTCTTGGAATGTGCGAGGTTCAGCTTCACGAGACCTCTCTCTAGTGCTTACTTTATATCTTTTTCCACCTCGCAAAATACCAATGTGTTCGTCTATGTCACTATATATGTTACTGAACATTACAGACTCAAACCCTAGGAATCTTATTGCATTCTTAAGACTCATTTTTCGGCTAGTAGCATTTTAATGTATAAACTGAGGTTTTTCAAGTACTTGCCTCTAAATCCTTGGAAGAAATATCCTTCTGTTACATTGTAATACTTCAACGTGTCCACAACGAACTTTGTAACATAGCCTTCCAGTAAGCTATCCAACAAAAAGTCTACTTCTCTTGAAATGTGGTTGTCAATCCCTTTAAGCCTCTGAATCAACTATGGATTCCAAACTGTAGGTTGTCCACCTTGAAAATAGTTTTTCAGTTATGTTATCCTTGATATCCACTCATGCAACTCCGTAGCAAAAGATGCGAAGAAAATTTGATGCAGGTTAGTGAATATATACCTCTGCAACCATTGTTATGTGGTAAGATGCGGATGTCTGTTCTCTTTCTGTGCAAACTCAAGTTCTGTCTGGATTACCCAGTTTTGTATTTCTTTCTTTTATGGATTCCACATAACACATCACTAGTTCTAGCGCGGAAACAAAACCATTTATTGGTTACTTCTCTTATTCTTTCGATGGCATTGACCCGGGTTCTGCATAGTTTCTTATTGTAGACCCAACAAAATACCCTTCATTGGCCCTTTCGGCATCAACCTACGAGCAGGCTGAAGTCTCATCCGAAGCGAAGATGGGTGGTTACAGAATCAAGTTTCTGCAACTTGGTGACACAAGATTATGTTATGCGAGCTTGTTATGCGCAGCTTACTCAACATCTACTTAACAGATTATTACCAACATGTATCTACGCACTTTGTAGTTCTCAACAACATACAGACTCTGTTGAATCGTTTCTACCTTACTTTGCTAACTACGCAATTATCATACTTAACGTGACTTCACAATGTTCATACATGCATGTTCAGCTACTTAACATATCATTCTCATTCACATTCATATGAAAACACATAGATAAGCATAAACATGCATGAACACACAATATAACATAGATTCAAACACATAACACAGATATTTGAGTGGTTCACCCCCCAGATGGGATCTACGTCCATAGGAACTGTTCTTATATTTCTTGGAAGAGGGTAACAGTTCCAGTCTGCACACTCAGCTGTGGACTCTTCTCTACAATAGATATTTTTGCACATAGATGCAAAGTCTTTTCCTCTCTTAGATCTCTCTCAGTCTAGATCTAACAATACTAATCAACAATAATAATCAATGAGTAATTAGGCCAAGTTAATGGGGCCAAGGTGTCGCTGAATGGCCTCGAGGTGCCCGACTAGAATGCCCATAGCACCCGAACTGTGGCTCGGTTCATGAATCTGTAGATTTCGGTGGGTCCGGGATGCTGGGTTTTAGCTAGGGGATCCCCATAGTGTCCCTCGACATCCCGGAAGCCATGCCAATGGGCCATCTCTAGAGCTAGGGTTTTGCTCAGTGAGGACCATTCCAAATTCGCTCAAGGGGGCCATTTCTCGTCCAAAGGCCCCCGGGCGTGCGTAGCCATCGTGGACAGGTCCACAATGGCCATGTGGACATGTGGGAGGTGATGGAATCCAAGTCCGCTCACCGGTTTGGGTTCTGTGGCCCCGGAGCAAATCCTCCTAGTGTCCCTGAATGGCCCCGGGGTGCCCGACTAGAATGCCCGTAGCACCCAAACCGTGGCTCGGTCCATGAATCTGTTGATTTCAATGGGTCTGAGACATCGGGTTTTAGCTAGGGGACCCCCCACAACATCCCTTGAAGTCCCGGAAGCAGTGCCAATGGGCCATCTCCGGAGCTAGGGTTTTTCTCAGTGAGGGCCATTCCAAATTCACTCAAGGGGGGCATTTCTTGTCCGGAGGCCCCTAGGCATGTGTGGCCACCGTGGACAGGTCCACAATGGCCATGTGGACCTATGGGAGGCGACGAAATCCAAGTCCACTAGCCGGTTTGGGTTTCGTGGCCCCGGAGCAAATCCTCCAAGTGTCCCTGAATGGCCCCAGGGTGCCCGACTAGAATGCCCGTGGCACCTGAACCATGGCTCGGTCCGTGAATCCGTCGATTCCGGTGGGTCCAAGATGCTGGGTTTCAGCTAGCCCCCCCCCCACAGTGTGCCTCGACATCCCAGAAGTAGTGCCAATGGGCCATCTCCGGAGCTAGGGTTTTTCTTAGTGAGGGCCACTCCAAATTCGCTCAAGGGGGGTATTTCTCGTCTGGAGGCCCCCGGGCATGCATGGCCACTGTGGACAAGTCCACAATGGCCACGTGGACCTATGGGAGGCACCAGAATCCAAGTCCGCTCACCGATTTTGGTTCCGTGGCCCCATAGCGGATCCTCCAAGTGTCCCTGAATGGCCCCGGGGTGCCCTACTAGAATGCCCGTAGCACCCGAACCATGGCTCCATCCGTGAATCCGTCGATTCCGGTGGGTCTAGGACGTCGGGTTTTAGCTACGAGACCCCCCATAGTGTTCCTCGAAGTCCCGGAAGCGGTGCCAATGGGACATCTCTGGAGCTAGTGTTTTGATCAATGAGGGCCATGCCAAATTCGCTCAAGGGGGGCATTTCTCGTCCAGAGGCCTCTGGGCGTGCGTGGCCACCGTGGACAAGTCCACAATGGCCACGTCCATAGAATGACAACCGTGGCTCTGATCGACAAACCGTCGACTCCGTTGGATTCAGGACATCAAGATAGTGCTATGGGTGCCCCTCTCCTCTGGTCACGTGGCCCAGGTGTCATCTTGTACGTCCATTTTGGAAACTAGGGTTTTGCTCAGTATGGGAGTGTGCAATTTTTGCACATTGGGGTCAAATTTGCAAAATCGTCGATCGAGCACGTATGATGATGATGATGGTGATGATGATGAAGACGTTGATGATGATGGTGATGGTGGTGGTGATGGTGATGAAGATGATGATGATGATGAAGAAGATGATGATGATGACGATGTTGATGAGGAACCTAGAGATGTCAATGATGATGAAGATGTTGATGATGATGATGATGGTGATGATGGTGATGATGATGAAGACGTTGATGGTGATGGTGATGGTGATGGTGATGGTGATGGTGATGGTGATGGTGATGGTGAAGAAGATGGTTTAGTGTTAGGATTTGGGTGAGGGTTAGGCCTAGAGTTATGGAAGGAGATTGAATTAGGGTTAGAGTTGGAGTTAACCATGATGATGAAGATGGTGATGATGATGAAGACATTGATGATGATGGTGATGGTGATGAAGATGATGATGATGATGACGAAGAAGATGTGGTGATGGAGATGTTGATAAGGAGCCTAGAGATGACAATGATGATGAAGATGGTGATAATGCTAATGATGATGAAGATGGTGATGATGGTGATGGTGATGGTGATGGTGATGGTGATGGTGATGGTGATAAAGACGTTGATGATGATGGTGATGGTGATGATGATGTTGATGATGATGATGACAAGTCCCTCTAAGTGGTTATCTATAGGAATCAAACATCAATCTCCAACCATAAATGAGCATGTTTTAAAATAAATTGCTAGGATACATATCTAAGAGTCTAGAAGATCTCTATGCATTTTTCCATCAAATTTGGTCAAGGATATTCTAGTATCTAGTTAGAATATATTAGTGGCAACCCTAGGTTGATGACACGATGCTTGGATAAGGGAAAAAACCCAAAATCTAGCTATATTTGGGTGAGCATTGAGCATGAGGAACCAAATCTATGAATATGTGTATTGTTAAATATAATTTTGTTGGGTGAAGCCAATAACCAACATAATTTCCATAATATAAGAGTTTTTTGGGTTGGGGATATACCTTAAGGTACCTAAAGCATGAAAAACGTTTGGGTGGGCACAAAAAATATGTATTTATGTATCAACCAAAAATGCATGTACCAACAAAATAACATAAAACTACACATACATCGATGTAGAACATAACATTATTTGATGCAATTCTTTCTCTTATGTAAATTTGACTGGCCTCATTCAATAAATCCATCCGGATCCTCTCTGTTGCTAATTGTCTCCATCAATCTCTCGTGCTCTGAATGAGGCAGGTAGTAGAGTACCTTGGTTGAGCTCTTGCTTGACATTGTCTGTAGATGGATGTTTGTGCCAACGATCAATTTTGTGAAGTGATACACCACTGATCCTGGTCTGTAATCCATGAATACATGCGCACTAGTTTTTCTTGACTTTCCATCTAGTGTAAGATATTCCCCCTTAACCACCATCGAGCCAATAGGAAATTCAATTCCTTCATCGTCGATTAATGATCCGTAGAGGGTTTTATTACCTTGGATGCACTGTTCCAACTAATAATCCATGCCCCATTCATTGTCTTTTGGGGAAACAACTGCGTAAATGTGTCCTGGTGTACAAGATCTGAGATATGGTCGTAGTTTGTCGAAATCGCTGATTGACCCTCCTCTAATTGGGTTGTTTCAACAATTGCACGTTGGTCTACTGCAAGTGACACATGATCCCATTTATCAACCCAATCCATGCATTCGCATTTATCCCATTCTCCACTGCTGCAAGGGCTGCAAAAGCAAGCAAGCTTTCGCATCCATATTTCAAATAAGGGGTTGTTTGAGTTTCAAACTGAATGAAATCCACCTGTTCCTTGTACTGTGCCACAACTATAGGAACACGATTGATCTATGTCAACCACTCGCCAAAAATTTCTTACCACATGTCTTGCCACTGATGATGTTTGTTGATCTCTTGCTCGGTCTGACATTGTTGCAGAGCACCATTGAACTTTGGATTTTGCATCTCGGATATGAGGTTCCATGTTAAACCTCATCTCTTCCCTATGTAGTGTGGTCTTGATGCATGCACTGGTCCCATCATGCTCGCCTTTGCTGTGCCCGGTCTCAAAATAGTTCCAGATATGCGGCACATTATAAGTCTTATGCAAAATAATCATCCATTGGAATACTCAGGAATTTTTGAACTGGCCCGCACAACCATCCGACCATATCCAATGCTGATCCATCTGTATATCTCTCTCCTTCAACTGATCATAGAAAATTCGAAAACAATGTTACACATAATGTAGATCATGGGTTCTATCATCAGTTACGTAAAAGTTGGTCTCCTTCACTATTATCCTATTGTCATTGTTGCTCTCTGGCCCATGCCTATACATAATATGTACCATGATGCTAACTTGGTTTGAATGGTAGTATTGACTCTGGATTTCATTTTGTGGCTGAAGGGTGTTAATTTCTGTAAAATCCACAATTGACACTATGGTTCCAACAGGAAATGTGTCCCTGGATTTTCTGTACTACTCATCTTTCCATCACGCTACATGCACATGTTGAACATACTCCTCTATTTTATTGTAGAACTTTATTAAGAAGTCACATACCAGTACCTGTTACCATGAAAACAAGGGAAATATTACAATGTGGCCTTTGGAAAAATGTATATGTCATAAATTGAATGTGTAATTTGAAAAATATGCAATATTCATTTGTACCTGTGACTTCACTAATGCAATCCTTTTACTTTCCCTGGCACTGACTAATTGATAGGTTATGTACTTGAATCTCTGCATATCCACACCCATCCTACCAAATTCGTGTTCCTTGCTTTCATGAATGCAACGGTTCAAAAGAGAAAACCCACTACACCTAGAACATATCCCATATAGACACGATTTTTAATAATATTTTTGTCCTTTGGGCCTTGGACACATGATGTTGTGGATAAAGTCTCTTGATGCATTCAGTGGTAGTATGGATTCATTGCAGCCCTGCACGATGTTAGTATGCAAATCAAAAAATATATGTTTATATGTGTCATAATGATATTCATATTCTACGTGGTATCTAAAATAACAAGTGTTCTGATCAATGCATATACGAACGTACCATGGTTTGCATTTCTCAAAGGACCTTTGGCCCAGGTTCAATTTTGTGTGCTCATTCCTGAATCTCTCATAGAGTCCAGTCTGTGTGGTGTCAAGGAAGTGTTTCACATGGGGTTCACATTCAGTAGAACCTTTTCTCAGCTTTAGCACGTCTCTTTCGTTTGATGAAGGTCTGGTATGATCATGCCAAAACTTTTGTACTATCTCATTAAAAACATCAATTAGATTCCTATCTCCAAGAGGCAACCTACCAACATGTTGACGCCCCGAAAATCGCAGCATCAACCAGCAAGGGATTCTCCCTGGTAGGCAATCCCAATTAGATCACTCACCATTTGGTGTGGGGAATCCGTCCAGTTAACGGTTCCGGCTACCGTGTAATATTTCTCCAAGAGGCAACCTACCAACATGTTGACGCCCCGAAAATTGCAGCATCAATCAGCAAGGGATTCTCCCTGGTAGGCAATCCCAATTAGATCACTCACCATTTGGTGTGGGGAATCCGTCCAGTTAACGGTTCTGGCTACCGTGTAAGATTTAAGATTTGTTGTGCTCTTTACCAGTTGCGGCCCGATCCACCGTTTATGTGTTTTAAATTTATGTATGAGATGCAAGTGCTGTAAACTAATTTAATCTAAATGCAAAACCAAAACAAATCTTAATCTAAAACTGTGATAAGCAAATCTATTCTATCCTCGCGAGGAGCCAAAATAAGAGAATGAGCAGCGTGTTGTAGATACACATAAAGATCTCGCAGATAGTTGTTTGAACCATTTAAATGTGAATTACGGCAGAAAGGGGGATACATTCAAGATATCTCAAATGAATTAAAACGATTTCACCACTCATAGTACACAGCATAATACACAAAAAATGAGAAACGTTCACAGCAATGGAGTAATCCACAATGAGTTAGAACGATCTCACAATAAACCAGTGGTAAGAGAGTCGAAATATTTCCACATCCCTTTACACTGATCCCAAGCAAATGTCGTGCAAGTTTCAATAGACAAAAACAAACTCCTGTATCTTTATATCTGGAAAATAGTTCCCATACATAGCGCAGTCTTTTTTCTTTGTTTATCAAAAGTCTCTATTCTGGCCTCCATCTGTCTATTTATAGATTTACAATGCTTTCCTTTTCCCAAAACCTAAACCTAAACCTAGGAGGGAATAACATTTTTGTCTTCTAGTGGTCAATAAGACAAAACCCAGAATGCAGCTATCTTTTACAAAATTAGAAAAAGACAGAAATACAATTCCCTTTTCTTTATTACAAAAAGACAAATAACATCTGTCTTTTGTTTTAGAATAAAACAAGCTATGGATGGCCCAGCTGCTGACTGCGATGCTTCTGCCCCTGCGCCTGCTTCCTTAGGGATATAAGCTGGACCAATGAACTGATGAAAAACCTCTGGGGTTAGCACCTCCACCTTCTTCAAATATTCCAATTCTGCGCTTAAACCTGCTTGTAGTTCTTCTAAGCGCACTTCTCTCTCTGGGAAATCATAAATTGCTTGTGGCAGGCCTAGTTGGCATTTACTGAAGGATTCCCGAGTTCTTGAGTATAAGGCTTGGCAGGTTCTAACTGTCTGCCTGATTTCCATGCTTAATTTGCTGCCACAATCTCTGCAAATTGCAATAGCGAAATAACGCAAGTAAAGATTTTGACAAAGACTTTAAATGAATATTTGCACACCTCAAGCCTCATTATATTTAAAAGGGACACATTTATGTCACCTGGGCCACAGGCTAGCCAATTTTATAGTCACGGGGCTCAAAGTGGAAAGGTGGTTGATAATCCCGCCCTACGCGAATATATTGGAGGAGCTTTCAAACCCAAAAGGGTGGGCTGCGCTATGGCGGGGAAAATAGCATTAACTGATGTGCAATGGGTGGAAGCTTATGATTAAAACACCCGCGATCAATGGTCGATCCCACGGGCTTACAACTTATCAGCAGCATTTTATGATTGGGAGTGGCACAACAACGGCGATTTTTAAGGCTAACTCATGCGCCATAGCGGAGAAAATATCATCAAGACTTGCGCTGGACGGGTCGCAAACGGTTGGCATAATTAAGCGTTAGAAGCTGTGTCGCAGCAGGGAAATTATCACTAGGACCTACACCCAAAAGGTGCACCATAATCGGGGAAAATATCACCAAGATTTGTGCTGGATGGTTTGCAAAAGGTCGGCAAAAAAATCGTTAGAAACTGCAACACAGCTCGAAGATTAATTTTAACATTTGCGCTTTGTCACGGAATTTCGTTATAAAAATCCGCCCATCGGCGATTTTAAGGCTAAGTCATGCGTCGGTGTCGGCCAAAATAAAATAACCCCTGCACTTCTGTCGCAAAAGTTGTCACTAAAAACTGCGCTTAATGCTAAAGATGGTTTTGCCTTAGTCAAAAAACCAAACAAAACTCTTTGGAAGATTGGTCATAAAAATCCACCCATCAGTGATTTTAAGGCTAAGCCATGCGCCAAAGAGTTCCAAAGACTTAGAAGATTCTTGTGCCAATGTCCTTTATGAAGTTAAACTCTACGCTGAAGGCAGCCAAAATAATGCTAGGAAATTGCACCAAAGGCGGCCAAAATAAGCTCTTGAAGTGCGCCTAAAGCGGCCAAGGTAGTTTTAGACTTTGCGTGATAAGCGGGCAGCTTAAATCTAAAAGTTGCGTGAGAGAGGATCAAAAAACAATTGTCAAATTACAGTTAAGACTTTCGTCGAAAAAGTAAGGTTTGGTTTAAGATTTGCGCCCAAAGGCGGAGGAATTATGGTTAAAATTTGCGCTGAAGGCGGAAGACTTATGGTTAAAACTTGCGCCGAAGGCTAAAGGTGACTTTGCCTTAGAAAAATTTTCAAAAAACTTCTTTGGGAAACAAGTGTTAAATTTTTTCCAGATTTA
This sequence comes from Larix kaempferi, assembly GCA_027924585.1. Classification (NCBI taxonomy): domain Eukaryota; kingdom Viridiplantae; phylum Streptophyta; class Pinopsida; order Pinales; family Pinaceae; genus Larix; species Larix kaempferi. Next base: position 2,745,031 of record BSBM01000924.1, read on the forward strand.
GAGCATGATAAGCTTCAAAAGAAAGAGAAAGAAAAATCAATACAAAAGTGTAGGAGGAGGGACCCCAATATTTTTCAAAATTTTGGGGGGATGTTGCGGCAACAACAATTGGCGAATCGCTGGCGAACACAGATCTCTGAAAAACTCTCTCGTCCATAGGAAATTTTAAAAGATGCTCACCATATGTGCAACAGTCGGCTTGAGCGTTCGAATTTCCGCAAAGGAAGTGATCACTTTATCCGTTGGTCATTAGGAAAGGGGATCTTCGATAAAGACATCCTTAAAACTCTCCAAGGGCCAAAATATGGGGTTCATTTTTAGAAGATCCATCTTTCAGACGACCACTGTCATCGGACTCTACAAGATTGTAACAACATCTCATAGACAATATTCTCTTATTCCTCATTCCCATGCTGCTTGCATCCTTTTAAATGTTCTTTAATTAGCGACTTTTGTCGTGTGAGTATTCCAGAAAAATTTCTTCAAGACTTAACCATTTGCCTGAGTTCTTCGATCCATTGATGTCCTTTTGTGTGAGCACGATATTTTCTTGGTTTCTTGTGCTCACGGACGTAGAAGAACTCTGCTGGGAATTTTTGTGTGGCTGTTTAAATTAAAAGTCTTTATTGTTCTCATCCATGCTTTAATGGAGGTGATATTTTCTGGAAAACAGACTCTTGATTATAAGCTCTTTTTGCTTTAGATTTGCAGCACGGAGTCATTTTAATACCCTATGCCTTCGAGATGTGCTTCCTTTCCGTGGGTCTAACTACAATGATCTTCTTGAGATGCTTATAAATGTGAGGGTGGATGGAGCTCGAGGATAGTGATAAGGTAATCATAGATTTCAGCTATTAAATAGGGGTTAATGCGACCAACAGAACAGGATCTCTTCATTCTGGAAAACGATTAGCAAAAGCCAAAATGCATAGATAAACTTTCTTTTGAGGGTACATTTCTAGCTTCATGAGTGGTGATATTTCTTGAGAGATCTATCTTCACGAAAAGCCCAATTGCAGGGCTAGCAGGAAAAAACTATACAAAGGAAAGGGGAAAGGGAAAACTCAAAAATTCAAAAAAGAGGACAACTTGGATGAAACAAACAGAAAACAAGGGACTAAATTAAAAAGCAAAAAGAAAAAGAACAAAGCCTTTATTTATGTACAAAGGTTCTCTTAGAGACCTTAAGCCAAATATTATTTCAAAGATAGGCCGTTGAGGGGAAGATTAACTTCCTCTCCCTGAAGGCTTCTTAACTTATACATTGATGGGCCGAGCTTTTTAGAAATTTGGTAAGGGCCAACCCATAAGTGTTGAAATTTTGTATGCATTCCCTTACCATCGTGTTGATGATCCCACTTCAGAACTAAATCTCCTACTTCCAAACTTCTTTTTCCATATTTCTTCTTATGCGCTTTGGCCTTTTGCCACGACTCTTCGAGTTTTAGCATGGTATCGATTCTTGATTGAAGAACTTGACTAATGGAACCTCAGGAGGCTTGGGACAGCTGCAAGGACGGGAGTAATACATTCGGGGGAAGGATGGATTCCTTACCATAAACCAAGGTAAACCAGGACGCACCTAAGGCATTCTTGGAGATAACCCTATCTTCCCATAGAAAATTTGGAAGGGCTAGGTGCTAGCTTCTCTGATTTTCAATTACAGTTTTCTTAAGAATTCGGATGAGGTTTTTATTGGTCAACTCAGCTGATCCATTTCACTGGGGATAGTAATTTGCTGAATCGTGTAGTTTTATCCGTTTCTCATAAACAAATTCATTGATCTTAAAAGACGAAAAATAAGTTGCATGATCAAAGACTAGGGAAATTGGAACCCCAAACCTAGTTATGATGCTTTCTTCCATGAATTTGATAACTGCATCTTCGTTGACTACGCACAGCAGAATGGATTCATCCCATCTCGTAAAATAATCAGTAGCTGTCAGGATGTACCGGTGCTGCAGCGAGAACAATTCTAATCCTGATACCATCTGCAAAATCTGCTCCATTAGGGGTACAGGATAATTGTCTTTATCGGAAGCTCTATTCAAATTCCGAAAATCCACACACAGTCTTATTTCCCCTGACTTCTTTCGCACAGTGACTAAGTTAGCAACCCATTCAGAATGTCTAACTTTAAAAAGGATCTTTGCATCTAGCAATTTCTTTAATTCCTTTTGAATTAGAGGCTCGAGAGTCAGATGCATTCTTCTTAGATGCTGCTGAAAAGGTTTGACACCTTCTTTCATTAGTATTACATGCTAAATGATACGAGTATCATACGTTTTCAAATCGTTGTAAGTCCATGCGAAGACATCCTTATACTGCTTGAAAATTTTGATAAACTTTTCTCTTTCTCCCGGTGAGCAACACTTACCGAGATTAAAATATTTCGGCTCTGCCTCTGTTCCCATATTAATCAATTCATGCATCATAGAGGAGCTATGAGTTTTAGCATTCACTGGTCTCTTGAACGTGCTTTGTAAATGAAACAAATCTTTTAGGGTCCTCACTCCTTTAGGCATAACATTTCCTTTAACAACGTGCTTTCTTTGAAGGTCTGAGTCATGCTTCTCTTCGTCTATTATGGCTTCATGGAAGGCATATTCATTTGTCAAGAAGGTGATGATCTGATCATCATCATCAAATACTCTGAGATTCGTAATGCTATCTGGAACAGATGGCCTGAAAATCAATTCAATAGAGCATTTATTATTTGTAGGAACTAATCTGGAAGCGGAAGTAGCCAATAAATTAGCTGCAGCATTTTGCAATCTAGGAATGGAATTTATATTGAAAGCATCAAAACACGAAATCAAATTCCAAATCTCAGATTGGTAGCCTTTTAAATGAGGAGAAAGGTATTGAATTGTATCTCTCACCTGCCTAACAACTATTTCAGAATCACCAAAGACTTTCAAATATTTGACACTTAAAGAAATAGCCTTCTTTAACCCGTGGACTAGAGCTTCGTACTAAGTAGTGTTGTTAGTACATTCAAATTCTAATCTACAAGATAAAAAGTGTTTATTCCTATTGGGGTCAATCAAAACACAACCGGCTCCTGATCCTTCTTGGTTTTTGGAGCCATCAAAGTAAAGAATCCAAAACACATTTTCTTCTTTAGCTAAACTAGCATCATTAACAACTACGTCAATGACTAATTCTACTATGTTACAATCAATATCATCAATCCGAGAAAACTGAAGGAGATCGGACAGTTCATCTGGATTATGGCTAGCATATTGTGCTTGATAATTTCCTGGTTCAATTTCTAAGAAATAGTTTCCCAAAACTGAAGACGAGAAAGCAAGAGCTTCGTTCTTTTCTTCCAATTGAGTTACATTTTGTTTCATATGAGGCTCTCTTAGTATCTTGATTTGGTTTTGCCTATTTTTTTTCATAGACCCGTACTTACTCAAAATCAGACCGTAAGCCTCTGGGATATCAACCACCATTATATCAACAAACTGACACACCCTAGGGTCTTCTGAAAGCCTAATGAGAACACCTTTCATTTCCCCAATTACCTTAACAGTGGTCCTATCCAACTGTATAATTTGAGATGGACAAGGGATAGGCTGCCCATTAATCTTTTTGCAAATTGACAAAGGCATGACATTTGAACTGGCACCTGAATCTACCAAACAGTTATGAACATTATGGTTGAAGATTTCAAAAGTTAGGAGGAAAGGCAGAGTTTGTGATCTCTATTTCCCACCGATGATGGCTTTGTTTATCTCAGGGTCGTCTTCTATGTTTTCAGACGAAGGACCAGCTTGTGGGTTAAAAACCTCTAGAAAATTTTGTCTTTGCTGGGGCAAACTGCACATGTCAAATATGGAAATGTTGGCTTTAGTCTTCTTAATGTATTCAATTATATCGTAACCCATATCGCATACCTTAGAAATCTTGGGCTGAGTTTTTGTTTTGTTTGGAGTAATATTTGGCTGTTTGGCTTTTTCAGCAATTGATTATTTATAGGTGTCAAAATTACCTTGGGATGCTGTGGGATAACTGTTATATGCCGCCTTGGCAATTCCCTTGAGGATTTCACTTTAGGAATATCTAAAGTTTGATCAGGTAAGGCGCCTTTACTTCTTGTGGAAACATTTATGGATGCTGCTTAAGACTCATCAGTGAGCTCTTCAAGAGAAGGTTCCTGAGTTGGTGACCAATCCCAGAGAACCATGGTGGTGTCTAGGGAGGTTTCCTCCTGATCAGAAACTTGTTCCTCTTGAGGATCCTTTTGTTCTGATAATTGCGCATCAAGCATTTGATTCATCACTAAACTCATTGAATTAATCCACTACGGGAAACTTTTTTCAGAATGTTGTTCTTGATGGAAAGTACATAAATGATCCATACCTACTTCATTTAAATTTAAAACAACGGAATTGTTTACGGGCGGAGTTGGCTGTCCATTTTCTTCTCTTCTCTTTTAATAAGGTTTGAATAGATACCTAGAGGTACTGGATGCTTTATCCTTTTCTAAATCCATAATTTTGTTTGAAAGCTTTTGCATCATTTTGACAATGTTTTCCATATCAGTTAATGGCTCTTCCTTGTTTTTGGTTAAAACAAAAGGTTTCTTCGCAGGCTGCTTTGCTTCTAAATCTAGAGCATGCTTGGAAATGGTGTCCGCTTCCTCTTCTACCTTCTTTGCTTCTTCGAAGTTTTCTATCAGGGTAGTTTTCTTTGCTCTTTTAACAAACATGGCTATCGGAGAGTCAAGAGCTGTTGTATAGTACTCAACTAATGATTCCTCAGTAGGCCATGCAGCGTCACTGAAATTATTCAGCAGGGTAGTGAATCTTTGGTTAAAATCTTGGACTTTCTCCTTCTTCTTCATTCTCATGGACAACAATTCTTTTATTAGGGTAGCTACCATTTTTTGCTTTCCATACTTCTTTAAAAAACAATTTTCGAAGTCTTCCCAATCGGATATTGAACTAGCTTGAAGGCTAAAATACCAGGAAGAAACTTTAGGTTCAAATGTGTAAGGAAACAATTGGCAAACCACATATTCATGTTCTACATTTAGAAGATTCAAGGCTAGATAAAAACTCTTAAGATGATCTTCTGCAGTGATCCCTTTACCTAGGTCATATTTAGGCAAAACTTTCTCAGGGTTCTTAGGAAGCTTATTGAAAGGACCTGCCAGATTCAGAGCTCCTGCTACTCTCCAAGCCATGATTCTCGGAGTACGCAGTGGAGAGCTACATGGAATATGAGGTGGAGAATTTTGTGGAGTATGCAACTCTGGAGGAGTTTCAAATCCAATTTCTCCCAATGGCTTAGTAATTTCTTCTAATGATAGATCTACCAGATCTTCTAAGTTTTCAACCAATACTGCGTCTCTGGTATACTGTGGTTCTCTCTTAGGGGATGATCGTCTGGGAAGTAATGGGACTGCATTCAAACTACCGAGTTGCCTAACATAAGTGTGGGTATGCCTTCTTAAATCTGCTATTTCAACAAAAGGAACAACAAATAGTGTTTCTTGCTATTCACCTTCAGGATTTGGATTTTCTTGATTTATGGATTTGATATCTAAATCTTCTGGAACGGCTGTTTCAAATGGGTCTTCAGTGGTATTTCTTCTAATGAAGGGATCTCTTCTGCTAGCCATGCACTAGAGGCCCTCCTTCTAGCACCAAAAAACTGTTGATGCCCCGGAAATCGTAGCATCAATCAGCAAGGGATTCTCCCCGGTAGGCAATCCCAATTAGATCGCTCACTGTTTGGTGTGGGGAATCCGTCCGGTTAACAGTTCCGGCTACTGTGTAAGATTTAATATTTGTTGTGCTCTATACCAGTTGCGACCCGATCCACCGTTTATGTGTTTTAAATTTATGTATGAGATGCAAGTGCTGTAAACTAATTTAATCTAAATGCAAAACTGAAACAAATCTTAATCTAAAACTGTGATAAGCAAATCTATTCTATCCTCGCGAGGAGCCAAAATAAGAGAATGAGCAGCATGCTGTAGATACACATAAAGATCTCGTAAATAGCTATTTGAACCATTTAAATGTGAATTACAGCAGAAAGGGGGATACATTCAAGATAGCTCAAATGAATTAAAACGATTTCACCACTCATAGTACATAGCATAATACACAGAAAATGAGAAACATTCATAGAAATGGAGTAATCCACAATGAGATAGAACAATCTCACAATAAACCAGTGGTAAGAGAGTCGAAATAGTTCCACATCCCTTTACACCGATCCCAAGCAAATTTCATGCAGGGTTTCAATAGACAAAACAAACTCTTGTATCTTTATATCTGGAAAATAGTTCCCATACATAGCGCAGGCTTTTTTCTTTGCCTATCAAAAGTCTCTATTCTGGCCTCCATCTGTCTATTTATAGATTTACAATGCTTTCCTTTTCCCAAAACCTAAACCTAAACCTAGGAGGGAACAAAATTTTTGTCTTCTAGTGGTCAATAAGACAAAACCCAGAACGCAGCTGTCTTTTACAAAATTAGAACAAGACAAAAATAAAATTCCCTTTTCTTTATTACAAAAAGACAAATAACAGCTGTCTTTTGTTTTAGAATAAAACAAGCTATGGATGGCTCAGCTACTGACTGCGATGCTTCTGCCGCTGCGCCTGCTTCCTTAGGGATATAAGCTGGACCAATGAACTAATGAAAAACCTCTGGGGTTATCACCTCCACCTTCTTCAAATATTCCAATTCTGCACTTAAACCTGCTTGTAGTTCTGCTAAGTGCACTTCTCTCTCTGGGAAATCATAAATTGCTTGTGGCAGGCCTAGTTGGCATTTACTGAAGGATTCTCGTGTTAGGAACCCATGTCTTTACTTTGTTAGTATATTGTTGTTGGACGCATATGCTTTGTAAGTCGTCCCGTAGTATTTGTTGATCCATAGTTTATATTAGCCCATAGTATTGACCCATAGTATTGGACGCATATGCTTTGTAAGTCGTCCCATAGTATTATATGTCCCATGGTTCTGACTCATAGTATTGGCGCCTAGACTTAGCCCATGGTTTGTATTGACACATAGTATTGACCCATGGTATTAGCGCCTAGAATTAGTATATAAGTGTGTGTTGAGGCCTATGAAGGCACCGTGAAGTTAATTGTATTGAGCTTGCTCAAAGGAGGTTGCCCCCTCGAAGTGGCCCGCGATCAATATAAAAGTGATTCTGAGTTCTATTATTTCTGATATCTCGTGTATTTGCATTAATTAATTATTGCAAGTTCATCACATCTGGTATCAGAGCACTTTCTTGGGCTCGTTGGGTGGAATTTCTGCCAAAAAAAATTTTCACATCTGTTGCAGCTTCTGATTTGGGAATAATCCCTATCCGCTTAACTGTGGGAAGTACTTGGGCATAAGCCCTAAAACGCATTGTGAGGAGTACTACAGGAACCCCAAAGTAGCTGGCCCATTGAGAGGATTTGCCAGCAAAAAGGGCAACGAACCTTACTTGATTGACTAGTTCCCACCCCGTGAGGTAAACCAAGAGCTGTCGTTTGTGGCAAAGCAGTTATCAGTTTTACCTAAGCCATGGAGTGAGGGGTACTGCCCCAATACACAAGCCGTCAGATAGCATTGGTGGCCGAGTGAAACACCTGAACTGTTAGGAAGCCGTACATACCTGGGGTCCATATCTATTTTCAGCTGAACTGTTGCCGATCACTTCCACTCCAGATCCAGCCATTTCAGATCTATTCTGAAAGTCGTTCCAGATCAAGTCACTGTTTCAGATCCAACCGTTTTTTATCCCTTCCATGCCATTGCAGATCCATCTGTTGCGGATCCCTTCCACGCCGCTGTTGCCGGTCCATTTCTGGAAAAAAAAAAAAAGGAGTATAAAATTCTGTTTTTCGGCCATATCTCCCTTGTTTCAACTCTGTTTTCCCTGAAACTTCACTGACATCTCTGCAATCCCATTCTGCATATTTCATTCCTGAAGACCCTATCCCAAATTCCACTTCCCAAGACCAGAAATCCCACATTTGTCTATTTTTAGGGTTTGCCATAACTTCTTCAATTTTCACCCGATTGCCTTCAAATTTTACCATAAAGTTCCCGCTTCTGAAATCCCCATTTTTTGCTTCCCTATCCCTCAGAAAGTTTCAAAAACCTAGTCAAACCCCAATTACCCCTCCGATATTTTCCCAAATCCAAATTTCCCCTTACTAGATAAGCTTATGTTTGTGTTTTTCTATCCATTCCCCCCCCCCCAACAAAAAAAAAAAATCCTGATTATGGTTGTCACTCGCACAGGAGCAAAAACCATGGAGGAAGCACTTGCAGCCATCCAAACCAAACTCCAAGATCTGGATGAAAAATTTCTCAGCCTCCATCTTCAGCATTCATCCATGAACAATAACCGACAACCAGAATCTTCTGCAGCCACTGGGTTCTTTTCTTCCAGCAATTTTCATGGGCCAAAGCTTGATTTTCCTCGCTTCAATGGTACTGATCCGACTGGATGGATATACTGAGCAGAAAAATATTTCAGTCTGCATAATACTTTTGATGTCCAGAAAGTTCCACTTGCATCCTTTCATTTGGAACAGGAAACCCTTCAATGGTACCGTTGGTACATCAAAGCTCATCCCGATCCAAACTGGACAGATTTTTGCCAACTCATTTTGCCATGATTTGGTCCGAGTGCTTTTGATGACTTCACAGGAGCACTCACTAAACTTCACCAAATTGGCACAGTGAGAGAGTATCAGACAAAATTTAAGAATCTGGCCAATCACCCAGAAGGATTGTCTAATGAATTCTACAGGAGTTGTTTTATCAGTGATCTCAAGGATGAAATCCGCTCAGAAGTGAAAATGTTTTGTCCCAACACAATGATGGAAGTCCTAGGGTTGGCTAATTTGGCAGAGGACAAGATCGCAGCTCAACAATGCTCCAAACCCACCTTTGTTCCCTTCAGAAATATGGGTTCCCAATGACCTCCCATCACACCTGCTCCTCGAACAACTCCTATCAAGCATTTTTCTGAAACAGAGATGCAGGCACGCCGAGAAAAAGGGCTTTGTTATAATTGTGATGAGAAATTTACTCGGGGACATAGATGTGTTCAAAAAAAGCTCTATCTCTTGGATGTGGATTCTCTGCCTGCCTCAGAACTTGATGAAGAAGCTCTAGATACAATAGATGATCAGGTCAACATTCAACACCCGCCTGTTGACACCCCATTTCAGGACGACCCACCCAAGATCTCTCTCCATGCTATAACTGGCGTCACCACCCCACAAACAATGTGAGTCAGGGATACTTCAAGAAGCTCCCTCTTACCATACTCATTGATTCTGGTAGCACTCATAACTTCATTGATCCTCGGATTGCCAAACAGGATGATTGTTTTGTCCATCCTTGCTCCAACTTTGAAGTCATGGTTGCCAATGGGGGAACCTTACTTTGCAAGGGGAAGTGTCACAATGTGCGTATCTCTATGGCATTTTATAACCTATGCTCTCACATGTTTTCCTTGTCCTTAGGTGGATATGATGTGGTTTTGGGAATTCAATGGCTACGTACACTTGGCCCCATCTTATGGGATTTTGCTGAACTTTGGATGCAGTTTTTAGTCAATGGGGAACAACACAAATTTATGGGCTTACAACTAAGGTCTCTCTGCATTATTAGTTCACATCGCCTGGAAAAAACACTTAAGAAGAATTCACATGGTGTCATCGCTCAGCTCCATTCCATTCAAATGCACCCATCAACAGTCTCCACTACTTCCTTGGATAGATATGCAGGTGTCTTTGCTGAACCAATGAGCTTGTTGCCTTCAAGAGACCTTTCCGGTAAGAATTTAGCCGCATCTACCTCTCAGCAGGAAATGATGACTATTTTGCATATAGTACAGAAGTGGCAGCCATCCCTATTGGGGAATTATTTCTGCATCAAGACTGATCTCCAGAGTATGGAAACTTTCCTGGAACAACAGGTCTCCTCCCCAACACACCTGAAATGGGTTATCCAACTCATGGGTTATGACTATGTGACCACTTACTAGAAGGATAAGGACAATATGGTGGAAGATGCTCCTCCTCGCACATTTGATGACCCAGTTTCTCTTACAGCTATTTCTCTTCTTGTTCCAAATTGGTTGCAATCTGTTCAACGGGGCTATCTCTTCTATGAACTCCATGCTTCTTCATCAGTAGGGCACTCTGGGTTCCTCAAAATGTATGACCAGGAATAATGTAACTTCTTTTGGCAGGGACTCAAAAGGACAATTCAACGGATGGTGGTTGACTGTGATACTTTCCAGGTCAACAAGGGTGAAACGACCCTCCTTTCGAGATTGCTCGAACCCTTGCCCATCCCTCCACAGATTTGGACAACTATTTCTATGGATGTCCTAGAAGCGCTCCAGTGGTATAGTACCACATCTCAAAGGACACCATATGAAGCAGTCTCTAGACAAGAACAACCAATTCTTCTTCCGTACACCTTCAGCAGCTCCCCAATTTAGGCAATTGACTCAATTCTTCGAAACCGTGATCAACTTCTTCTCATTCTGCAGGACAATTTTCACATGGCAAGAATTCGACTGAAACAACAAGTCGATCAGCACCATTTTGAGTGCACTTTTCACATCACTGATATGGTTCTTCTTCGTCTACAGCCTTCCATGCAATCCTCCCTGAAACTCCAAAGGCGCTAGTGGCTCGGAATGCAACCCGAGGATGCTACAGGGGACCCACTCCTTCAAATTCTACATCAATTTCCACATCTAAAGCTTTGAGGACAAATATTTTTCTAAGGGAGAGGGGATGTTAGGAACCCATGTCTTTACTTTGTTAGTATATTGTTGTTGGATGGATATGCTTTGTAAGTCATCCCGTATTATTTGTTGATCCATAGTATTGACCCATAGTATTGGACGCATATGCTTTGTAATTCATCCCATAGTATTATATGTCCCATGGTTCTGACTCATAGTATTGGTGCCTAGACTTAGCCCATGGTTTGTATTGACACATAGTATTGACCCATGGTATTGGTGCCTAGACTTAGTATATAAGTGTGTGTTGAGGTCTATGAAGGCACCGTGAAGTTAATTGTATTGAGCTTGCTCAAAGGAGGTTGCCCCCTCGAAGTGGCCCGTGATCAATATAAAAGTGATTCTGAGTTCTATTATTTCTGATATCTCGTGTATTTGCATTAATTAATTATTACAGGTTCACCACATCCCGAGTTCTTAAGTATAAGGCTTGGCAGGTTCTAACTGTCTTCCTGATTTCCACGCTTAATTTGCTGCCACAATCTCTGCAAATTGCAATAGCAAAATAACGCAAGTAAAGATTTTGACAAAGACTTTAAATGAATATTTGCACACCTCAAGCCTCATTATATTTAAAAGGGACACATTTATGACTCCTGGGCCACAGGGTGGACAATTTTATAGGCACGGGGCTCAAAGTGGAAAGGTGGTTGATAATCCCGCCCTACGTGAATATATTGGAGGAGCATTCAAACCCAAAAGGGTGGGCTGCGCTATGGTGGGGAAAATAGCATTAATTGATGTGCAATGGGCGGAAGCTTATGATTAAAACACCTGCGATCAACGGTCAAGCCCATGGGCTTACAGCTTATCGATAGCATTTTATGATTGGGAGTGGCGCAGCAATGACGATTTTTAAAGCTAACTCATGCGCCATAGCGGAGAAAATATCATCAAGAGTTGCACTGGACGGGTCGCAAACAATCGGCATAATTAAGTGTTAGAAGCTGAGCCGCAGCAGCGAAATTATCACTAGGACCTACGCCCAAAAGGTGCACCATAATCGGGGAAAATATCACCAAGATTTGTGCTAGATGGTTTGCAAAAGGTCGGCAAAAAAATCGTTATAAGCTGCACCGCAACGCGAGGATTAATTTTAACATTTGCGCTTTGTCACGGAATTTGGTCAGAAAAATCCGCCCATCGGCGATTTTAAGGCTAAGCCATGAGCCAGTATCGGCCAAAATAAAATAACCCCTGCGCTTCTGTCGCAAAAGTTGTCACTAAAAACTGCGCTTAATGCTAAAGATGGTTTTTCCTTAGTAAAAAAACCAAACAAAAATCTTTGGAAGATTGGTCATAAAAATCCACCCATCGGCGATTTTAAGGCTAAGCCATGCGCGAAAGAGTTCCAAAGACTTAGAAGATTCTTGTGCCGATGTCCTTTCTGAAGTTAAACTCTACGCCGAAGGCGGCCAAAATAATGCTAGGAAATTGCGCCAAAGGCAGCCAAAATAAGCTCTTGAAGTGCGCCTAAAGCGGCCAAGGTAGTTTTAGACTTTGCGTGATAAGCGGGCAGCTTAAATCTAAAAGTTGCGTGAGCGAGGATCAAGAAACAATGGTCAAATTACAGTTAAGACTTTCGTCGAAAAAGTAAGGTTTGGTTTAAGATTTGTGCCCAAAGGCAGAGGACTTATGGTTAAAACTTGCGCTGAAGGTGGAAGACTTATGGTTAAAACTTGCGCCGAAGGCTAGGTGACTTTGCCTTAGAAAAATGTTCAGAAAACGTCTTTGGGAAACAAGTGTTAAAGTTTTTCCAGATTTAGAGCAGGATAAGCTTCAAAAGAAAGAGAAAGAAAAATCACTACAAAAGTGTAGGAGGAGGGGCCCCAATATTTTTCAAAATTTTGGGGGGATGTTGCGGCAACAACACAACAAAAGCCCAACAATTGTTTCCACCCGGAGTGTCAATATTTTCTCTTATAACATAGTACTTTTTAATAGTTTTTCTATTTAATCTAAGCATGTGAGAAGTGTGTGATAGCAGGTGACGTTGCCTTGTGGACGTCTTCCCAATCGCATTAAAAGCAGATTGGATATTTCTAACAATATGACTGCTAGCCTTTGAACGTTTAACCATCTTTATGCCCAAAATTCTCCTAACAACAGCTAGACAATGTGACTGTTAATTTTTTAGCATTAATTCAAAATACTCTAGGATCTTCACTGAGAGAATAACATGTACAGTATATCAATGCATATCAATCATAGCAAGTATATCAATCATCACAAGATGCAAACATAAGAGACAATAGACACACAGAGTTTCCGTGGGGAAAACCCTAAGGTGAAAAACCCCACAACTTCCTCAGAGATAGATAGAGCAATGATACAACCAAACTACAACCCAAGTACACAGAGATAGTCTTCTCCTAGCAGTTGATCCTCCTCCTCACATGTGCACCACTTTCTGAGTGATGGAAGAGTGAGTAATGAGATGATCAAATAGAGATCTCCCGATCTCTATTTATACTTGTCTGGCCTGCCTAATAAACTAGTGGGGCCGACTTGTCTAACTCAGTCTAATAACCCCAGGTTACATTAATCTGGTCTGACCCCTTGCTAGGTGGTCTAATAACCCATCGACAAGTTAACACACTTGCGACACTTGTCAATACAATGACGACAATTTTGTATAGAGGAATAATACATCTCTATAGGAGTACAATAAATATATATATGAAATACATTCCAAAGTTACATATACATCAACACTCCCTCTTAACTAGGAAGGTATTTCTCGACACAGATCATCTAGCACAAGTCTTCTTCTCTGGATCATCGTCATCGATGCATCGTCCTTGAATCATCGTTATTGTCACTACTGCTGCTATCTCAATCAATCTCTGAATCTACTCGTCATAGGAAGTTCTACAGAGCCAGTCCTTTTTTATATTGGATGTAGGGCCACTACCTGTAGGTCTTCATCATTACTGGCCATACTGTGGAATCCTCAGGACTGATTACGTGAGTCGAAAAAACATCGAAAGCATATCCCAGGACTGATTACGAGCACACAACTCAACCTATTGGACCTCCCAAGATCTTTTACATGTCAGTGCACAACCTATCCACGGACACAGAGTGTCATCCTGATACTCATGATCATATCGATCATAACATCTTTCACGAAGCGCAGTCTAGATGCACACAATACAACACTTACACTCACCAGCATGGAAGGAATTTCCTCTAACCATCCGGGAAGGGCTCGGCACTCACATCAACACACATGGGAGAACACATCTACCACTATGTCGGAAAGGCTCTGCACTTACATCAACGCACATGGGAGAACACATCTACCACCATGTCGGAAAGGCTCTGCACTTACATCAATGCACATGGGAGAACACATCTACCACCATGTCAGAAAGGCTCTGCACTTACATCAATGCACATGGGAGAACACATCCATCACCATGTCGAAAAGGCACTGTGCTTCTGTGTCTTCGGAACTCATCAAACATAATCCAACTGATTATGTAATGTATCCACCTGATACATATCGTCACATATGATCATCCTGATCATCATCATAGCATCATCCTGATGCATATTATCTAGAGTATCATCCTGATACTCATCACACATGATTGTCCTGATCATCATCACTGCATCGTCCTCATGCAAGTCATCTAGAGCATCGTCCTGATACTCATCACTGCATCGTCCTTATGCATATCTGGAGCAACATCCTGAAGCTTTTCATCCATGATCATCCTAATCATACAATGCATACACCTGATGCATACCAAGTATCTACCTGATACATGTCATCATACATGATCTACCTGATCATACAATGTATCCACCCGATACATATACTGTTGGCCCGGTTTTGCAACCAGGCTTAGTGCTATGGGCACCTGCTAACCAGTAGCAGTAGTTTCAATGGAAATAAATAACAATAAACTAATTAAACAAGACTATTCATGGATCTAAGCAAAGATATTAAGCAAATAACAAAAATAATTTAAGATCAAGAACAAGAACATATGAAATAAAGAATTTGCATTGAAAGAATGGGGCAAGCAAGTGCTTGCGGAATCAATACCTCTAATGGTGAGGTTGAATAGCTCCAAGGATGAGCAACTCCAATCTCCAATGGTCTCTTCTCCAATGTGGTTTGCAATGGCTAAAATGCTCAAGGGAGATTTCAGTAGCATAAGGATGAGATAATGGATGGATGTGAAATGAGGAGCCCCTACCACCTTTTTATAGGTTTTGGTGGTGGGAAATACCATTTGTGGTTTTTTGGAAACCAAATGGTATTGACCAACATGGTTTAGGTACTTTTCCCTCCTTTTTCCTTTTTTGAATAAAAATAATATTTTAATTCCCTTTTTAATATTTTTGGGAATTTGGACCCTTTTTGAGGGTTTTTTATGCTTTTCTTGGAAAAATAATCTTTTTTAATGGAAAAAGGGGTGTACTAAGGTCTTTTGGTGACCTTTTGTTGGTTTCGGAGGCTCAGATGGTGAAAAAGTGGATAAATGGGTCATGTGAATAGGAAAATGAGCTAGTGAGCACTTTTTGGGTGTTAACATATACAAATACATGATCCAACTGATCATAACAAGCATCCAACATGATGCATATACAGAGCAGTAACTGGAGCACCGTCCTGATGCTCATCACACAGCACTTACATCCACAGCCATGGAAGGATCCTCCTATCACCATGCTTGGAATGGCTCCTGCAAATGTGTCCATCACTTCTTCCTCGAAGTGTCATCAATCTAAAGAACACCAAGCCTCTCTCTGAAGTACTCGAACTTCACTCTGGCTAGTGACTTCATCAGTACATCTGCAACCTACTCATCTGTCACAACATACAGGAGCTTCACTACTCCTCTCTGCACCATATCCCTGATATAGTGATATTTGATCTCTATGTGCTTCGACCTGTCGTGGAACACCGGGTTCTCAGACAGCTTCACACAACTCTGGTTGTCACAAAAGATACCAGTAGCATCCAACGGGAGATCAAATAACTTTGAAAGTAGCTTCCTCATCCATACTACCTCACAACTAGCCAAACAAGCTGCAACATACTCTGCTTCGGCTATACTCAGTGCTACGCAGGACTGCTTCCTGCTAAACCAAGAGATCACGCCTGATCCCATACTGAAGCAGCACCCAGAAGTGCTCTTCCTATCTGCAACAATGCCTGCCCAATTTGAATCAACATAACCCTACAGGTTAAAATTTTGATTCGCATCATACTTGAGCCGATAATCAACCGTACCCTTCCAGTACCTCAGAATATGCTTTACAGCAACCAGGTGAACACCTCCGGGATCCATCAGGAACTGGCTCAATGTGTTCACCGCAAATCAAATATCTGGTCTCGTTTTCGTCAAGTACATCAAGGACCCAATCATCTGACGATACATAGTGACATCAACCGGATCAGATGAAGCATCACACAGAAGCTTTAGGTTCGATGCCATAGGTGTGGCCATGGCCTTGCAGTCCATCATCCCAAACCTCTTCAGGATCTCTATTGCATACTTCCCTTGTCCAAGGAAGATCCCATTTGCACTCTGCCACACATCCATGCCTAGAAAATAGTGCATCATCCCCAAGTCCTTCATCTCCAACTCGGTAGCAAGCTTCCTCTTGGTATCAACAATCAAACTATCATTACCTGTAACAAACATGTCATCCACATACAGGAGTAGTATCACAGGATTGCCTTCCTCAACCTTATAGTAAAGGTTGGAATCCGCTTTACTCTTGGTAAAGCCCAAACTAGATAGGAAACTATCCATCCTACCATACCAAGTCCTAGGAGCTTGATTCAAGCCATACAAGGCTTTCTTCAGCCTACACACATATGACTCTCTATCATGTGTCTCAAAACCAAGTGGCTGCTCCACATACACTTCCTCCTCGACTACACCATTCAAGAAAGCTGTCTTGACATCCATCTAGCGTATCTTCCATTTCATTATTGCGGCCAGAGAAAGTACTGATCTGATGGAAGTGTACTTGGATACAGGAGAAAAATTTTCTTCATAGCCTATTCCTTCTTTCTGGGAGAACCCACGAGCTGCAAACCTTGCTTTGTATTTTTCTATGCTGCCATCTGCAGCATGCTTAATCTTGTAGATCCATTTGGAAGTCACAACAGACTTCCCTTTAGGTCTTGGGATGACATCCCAAACATCATTCTTCATTATTGATTGGTATTCCTCGACCATGGCATCCTTCCATTCTTTCTTTTCAGCTGCTTCTTCATAATTGGAAGGTTCTTTGTTCATGATATCATAGAGTAAAGCAACATAGCTGGTATGTGATCTAGTTCTCTTCTTTGCTCTGTGTTCTTCTTCTGAAATGCCATATCTTTCTGCATCTTGAATGAGATCTCTAGCCCATGTAGGTTTCCTCTTGTGAGATTCCTTCTCTCGAGGTGGATCTACAGGTTCTTGTGGATCTTTAATTTCACGAACAACATCTGGAATTGCTTCAGTCATGGTAGTGTCTTGAAATCTAGTTTCCTTTGGTTCTTCATGATCTTCAACAGGTGTATTCCTTGATTTGATGAATCTTGAGTTTTCATCAAATGTTACATCCCTGCTAACATCAATCTTTTTGAACTCTGGAAAGTATATTCTGTAAGCCTTCGAGCTTTCACTGTAACCCACAAAGATATCCTTCTTTCCTGAAGGATCTAGCTTGGTCCTCTTTTCCTTTGGGACATGATTGTATACTGGACAACCAAATATTCTAAGATGGCTGACTTCAGGTTTCTTACCAGAGAAGACCTCTTCTAGTGTCTTGTTGTCCAATATCTTGTGTGGTGTTCTGTTCTGCACATATACAGCTGTCCTAGCTGCTTCTTCTCGTAGATGCATAGGCAAATCCTAGTCATGCAACATTGCCCATGCTGCTTCCATGATTGTTCTATTCTTTCTTTCTGCAACTCCATTCTATTGTGGATTGTAGGGAGTAGTCAAATCCCTCTTAATCCCTGAATCACTGCATAATTTCTTGAAGTCACCTGAAGTGAATTCTCTGCCATTGTCGGATCTGAATGTCTTAATCTTCTTATCAGTTTGATTTTCCATCAAGGTTTTGAATTCCTTGAACTTGTCAAATACTTCATATTTGTTCTTTAAGAAGTAAACCCAAGTCTTCCTAGAAAAGTCATCAATAAAAGAGACATAGTAAACATACCCACTCATAGAACTGGATGACATCGGACTGCATACATCAAAGTGGATGATTTCCAAGATTCCTTTTGCCTTGCTTTCACTGCTTGGAAATTTCTTCTTTATGTTCTTTCCTTTTGCACATCCTTTGCAAACACCTTCATGCATGGTCTTGATTTCAAGAAGACCTTCTACAGCTTTACTTGCAATTGGTAGTGCTTTGTAGTGCATATGTGCAAGTCTTCTATGCCAAAGTTCACATGGCTCCATGGATTCATGCACCATGGCATGTTCAGGTTGTCCCTTCAATTTGTATAAACCTCCCTCTTGCTCTCCAATCACAACTGCATCATCTATAGTCTTACCTTTTGGCCACATTAGGACTTGGCCATCCACAAATGCAACCCTCATTGCTTTTGCATCCAATGCAGATATGGAGAGTAGGTTCTTCTTGAGCCCAGGTACAAATAAAACATCTTTCATCTTCAAGGACTTCCCAGAGTCTAGGTTGTATGAGGCTTCACTACTTCCTTTGATGGGATATTGGTAGTCATCCCCCAGTTTCACCTTATGGGGTGACTCATGTTCAGATAGATTTATGAAATATTCCTTAAAACCAGTCATGTGTTTGGAAGCCCCACTATCAATAAGCCAATCATTACATCCATGGGAGATAGTACCTGTGAGAGTAGAGATTAGAACATATTCATCTTCACTTGATGAGTCATCCTCATCACTTTCTGCTCTAGCCTTATTCTTGGGTGGTTCATCATCTTCAGCAACATGAGCATGATATCTCTTCCTGCTTCCCTTCTTCTTCTTGTTGAAATTGTAGTTGTTTTTCTTTTTGTTCTTAGGACATTCTGAAGAAAAATGACCCTTCTCATTACATGTGAAGCATCTAAGATCTTTCTTATCTTTATGTTGATGGTGGTGTGAAGATTTCTTGTCATGAGAGTGCTCCCTCTTTGACCTTCCTTTCTGGTGTGTTGTGAGGGCTTGATATTCATTTCCCATCTTTTCTTCTCGGGCCACCAGCCTAGCTTCTTCTTGAGAACATTCCTCCCATAGTCTACTGAAGGAGATCAATTTCTTTCTTGCATAGATTCCTTGAATAAAGGAATCTCATGACCTAGGTAGGCCATTCAAAGTGGTTATAACAACTTCACCATTATCCACTACTTCATCCACAGCTTCAAGTTTTTTCTTGATTTGAGAGACCTTTGAGAAGTAGGATTGAATGGTCTCTCCATTCTGGAGTCTTACCCCTTTCAATTGGTTCCGCAGAGTCATCTTACGATTGTTGGCCCGGTTTTGCAACCAGGCTTAGTGCTATGGGCACCTGCTAACTAGTAGCAGCAGTTTCAATGGAAATAAATAACAATAAACTAATTAAACAAGACTATTCATGGATCTAAGCAAAGATATTAAGCAAATAACAAAAATAATTTAAGATCAAGAACAAGAACATATGAAATAAAGAATTTGTATTGAAAGAATGGGGCAAGCAAGTGCTTGCGGAATCAATACCTCTAATGGTGAGGTTGAATAGCTCCAAGGATGAGCAACTCCAATTTCCAATGGTCTCTTCTCCAATGTGGTTTGCAATGGCTAAAATGCTCAAGGGAGATTTCAGCAGCATAAGGATGAGATAATGGATGGATGTGAAATGAGGAGCCCCTACCACCTTTTTATAGGTTTTGGTGGTGGGAAATACCATTTGTGGTTTTGTGGAAACCAAATGGTATTGACCAACATGGTTTAGGTACTTTTCCCTCCTTTTTCCTTTTTTGAATAAAAATAATATTTTAATTCCCTTTTTAATATTTTTGGGAATTTGGACCCTTTTTGAGGGTTTTTTATGCTTTTCTTGGAAAAATAATCTTTTTTAATGGAAAAAGGGGTGTACTAAGGTCTTTTGGTGACCTTTTGTTGGTTTCGGAGGCTCAGATGGTGAAAAAGTGGATAAATGGGTCATGTGAATAGGGAAATGAGCTAGTGAGCACTTTTTGGGTGTTAACAGATTGCCCCCTGATGTGTGAGGGCAGGAGCTCATCGTATGGCCGATAGACATCGTAGTTCTTTTGTCTTTTTTTCTGGGGTTTAGGGGAGAGAAGAGACCGGTTGGAGACTGGAGCCACGGCCCTTGGAAGCTGCAAAAACAAAAAATATTACATGGCCTCAATATGAATGAGGTATAATCTCTGATAAAGGACGAGGCGGGCATTCCCATGCTCGTATCAAGACATATACAAAACAATTAGTCCCAAGAAGGGGGATCTAATACGTAAAGAAATATACTGGTACATCATAATGGTCCAGAGGGGACATTATTGTGGGATATACTCATGATCATGGCTGATCTCAATAACTGATACACTGGAATAACTGTTGAACTGCTCAAACTGAAGGTGTTCAACATCTGTAAGGACTCAAATGACTGTGAGCCATCTCTGGGAAGTATTTGTATCTGTATACTCGAGGGAGTATAAAACTGGGGTACATCTGAATATTGTCGCCATACGCAACCCGGATATCTATAGAAAAAATGTAACTGGTTGTATCCATAGGTAGACTCTCAAATGTGGAGGAGTCAGGTGGTATCCGGGGTCTTCGACTAATAACTGAACGGACCAATACCCTGTGCGAGTCTCAACGATGCGATCAAGGTGTTGAAGTCGAGCATGTGAGAAATAACCATTCGGAGAGGCGCTGAGGATTCCTCTCGAAATGATTCGTAGGCACTCATTATAAATGGTAATGAGTCCAAGACACAGGGACCTCTAGGTCTATCCTCTGGAATCAATGTGGTTGTTGTCGACAGAGGGAGACCAGCAACTAACAAGGTAATGATGTTTCCTTGATAGGAGCACGAGGTGTAGAATTGAAGTGATGTAGTACTGATGGTAGGGCTGACATACTTGTGGGGATGGGAAATAACTGGGTCAAAAAATGGGTAGACTCAAACTTCCTTTGTTCAGAGCATGATGACATGGTTGACCTGGCAGCGTAGGGAACTGACTTGTAGGTCTGGGGATCATTGCTTTGACTGATCGGTATATACTGACTTTGGGGGGGAGGACGAGCTGATAGGTGCTGTCGAGGGATTATCAAGGTGACATACTGCAGAATACTCTGAACAAAGGCGACCAAAATGGGGAAGCTGCCATATGAGTAGATGTGATCTGTCTTGGCGCCAAGAGGCACCATTGATTCCTTCTTCGTAGTTTTAATGAGCTCCAAGAAGGGATAAAAGTGTGCTCTGAAATGGTACGGTCTTGTGGATTTTGTGAGCCCAAGACGGCGCATGCTCATGGTTGCTTTCATGTTTAGAGAGTCTGAAAACGGTAAGTGGACTCTGTTGGTGTTTCTTTTTCGTAAGTTTAGTCTCCAAGGCCCGAAAAAGCATAAAATGATGCGGATGGAGAACTCTTCTAGCCGATGTGACTAGAGTATACCTTTTTCGTAATTAGTCTACGAGGTCTGGAAAAGGGGTAAACTTATACCAGGTAGACGCCCTTTCAGATACGTTTAGCGAGCATGAAAGGAAGCAAGATTGCTCGGCGATCTTTTCATTGTTTTAGGAGTCAGAAAAGAGCTTAACAGAAACTCCCTAAGTGCCTTTTTCGTAAAAGGGGTTGCTCGGCCTGAAAAAGGGATAAAATTATACCGAACAAAAAATGGATTGATGAGGGCGAGAAAAGGTTTCAAGCATCGTCATCAGTGCGGAAAACTGGATCCGGTGACATAAGGATTGTCGAAAAACGGAGAACGGCCGATGTGGCACGCAAACCGAGGTGACGAGGGGGCGTGGAAAAAATGCCCGAAAAATCTAAAGGTGAGAGCGAGAAACGATCTCGAGCATCATGACGAGTGCAGAAAACTGAATCTGGCGGTATAAGGCACGTCGAAAACGGAGAACGGCCGATGTGGCACGCAAACCGAGGCGACGAGGGGGGCATGGAAAAAATGCCCGAAAAATCTAAATGTGAGAGCGAGAAATGATCTCGAGCATCATTACGAGCGCGGAAAACTGAATCCGGCTATATAAGGCATGTCGAAAACGGAGAACGACCGATGTGGCACGCAAACCGAGGTGACGGGGGGGCGTGGAAACAATGCCCGAAAAATCTAAAGGTGAGAGCGAGAAATGATCTCGAGCATCATCACGAGCGCGGAAAACTGAATCCGGCGATATAAGGCACGTCTAAAACGGAGAACGGCCGATGTGGCACGCAAACCGAGGTGACAAGGGGGCGTGGAAAAAATGCCCGAAAAATCTAAAGGTGAGAGCGAGAAATGATCTCGAGCATCATCACGAGCGCGGGAAAACTGAATCCGGCTATATAAGGCACGTCGAAAACGGAGAACGGCCGATGTGGCACGCAAACCGAGGCCACGAGAGAGGCTAAAAAATGGTCAAAAAATGGACCTCGTGAAAACGGGAAACGGAAGGAACCTCTATGAATTTCTCGCTGTGCTGATCCCAACGGTACCAACGGTTTGAGAAATGGACTTCGTATGATACCGCAATGGTTGTTGGAAAATTGGTATTTTTTCTATAAATAGGACGTGGGGCCCAAATGACTTGTCATTGTTACGTGCGAGTTCGATAGAGCTCTCAGAGCTACTTCTTGATTTCCGGGATATTTCACCGTTGGTTTTCGATTTAGCGAGTTGCAGGTAACTCTATTCGCCTTAACCTTGTCAATTATGTCTTTTTTGTTTGGCGGCGGGCCCCCGAAGGCCGCGAAACTCCACGTTGACTCTCCAACGTGGAACCGCGCGGGTTTCGGGGCTGAACCCGCGATGAACCGCGCGGGTTTTAGGCTCACAGTCGCGATGTTCATCGCGGCTGTGAGGTCGGAACCCGCGATGTTCATCGCGAGTTCATGGGGGATAGTCGCGATGTTCATCGCGACTGTCCGGCCAAAACCCGCGATGTTCATCGCGGGTTTTTGCATGGATCCCGCGATGGTCATCGCGGCTTTTTGTGGAAAAGCCGCGATGGGCATCGCGGCTTTTTGTGTAAAAGCCGCGATGGGATTTTTCTAAAATTTTTATGCTGGGGCTAAAAATTTCTTCTGTTTTTTGGCAGGATGTTGCGGAGACCTCAGTCTGTGTGGCGGGAGAGAGAGATCGATGCTGATCTCATGCTGAGGATTGAGACTGATGCAGGGGTGAGACAGACCCTGGCTATGAGCAGACTCTTGAAGTTCGCTCAGATCCAGCCTATACGTTCAGTGAGACGGCTCCTCAACAAGCTTGTGCAGTGGTGGGTGCCGGCAGAGGGTGCCTTCATTATTGGTGGTGAGAGGTTAGAGATCACTCTCACGGATGTATATTTTTTGACTGGGTTGCCTCGCTTGGGTGAGGTGGGTGATATTTCGCCGAGGTTGCCTCCGGGTGTAGATATGGAGGACCTCTTACAGACTTTCTGTGTGGATGATGCTGTTTTGGTAAACAGCTCTATTAGTCTGAAATTCCTACGTGAGTGGGATATGCGGGCTGTTGGTGCCTGCGTTCTGAGGATATTGGGTGCTGCTGCACCACATCGTATGTCTGGGGGGCAGACGATGATGGTGGATTCCGTTCTACAGGGTACTTATTTTGCCTGGGCGCAGATGTTCCTGGCTGGTGTCCGGAGAGATCTGGACAAGGCCATTAGAGAGGGAGGCGAGTTTTGTTATGCCTCGTTTTTATGTTGTTTTTTCTTCGAGCGGGTGCCGACCTTGCGGCCACGGGTACCCGTTCGTGCTGGTCTTCCGAGTGAGCCTCGTATGATGAGGTGGGGGCAGATGATGCCCCGTGCCGGCAGTGGTGTCCGCGGCTACTTCACGGAGGATTTCTATCATCAGTGGGAGCAGATGCCTCTGGTTATTGAGGACTATCCCTACGCCGGCATGGACTACCGAGGTGACCCAGAGATGCCTCGTGCCCCAAGACAGGCCTGGAGTTTAGACGGTATGTTATGTGTTTTATTTGATATTATATCATATGTTGTTTGATTTATCATTGATGATTTTTTGTATAGTATCTGATGGCTTACTTGCTTTGTGCATATGTGGGTCCAGTGCCACCACCTGACTATGTGGCTCGGCAGGGGCGGGCGATGGTGGTCGCCCATCCACCTGTACCTGTACCTCCTCCGCGTGGTGGAGGATATGCAGCCCATGGGCGAGGGGTTGGCCCTCATGATGACGCCATAGATGGTGTCCGACGGACCTTAGCCCGGATCGTAGCTGGGCTCCCCGAGGATGGTTGGAGGGACCTTGATCGGGATATTTTGCAGGGATGTCTCGGTGCGCCGCCTGAGTGGCAGTCGCTCCTGTTGAGGGCAGCGGTGTTCGTGGCGAGGCACGGGGATGGTAGACGAGATGCTCCGGCAGGGCTGGCTCAGGGGAGGATACGTCTGAGGGACGATCCAGCGGGGCCAGCAGAGCGGCGAGTTCGGGGTCGTCATGACCCGGCGGGGCCGGCGGAGGAGGAGTCGGAGGAGGAGCCCGAGAATCCTAGGGATCCAGATGAGTAGATATATTGTATCTGCCCCCAAATGCTGATGAGCATATGGGGAAGCATTTTTGTATGACATATGTATTTTTTGTATATCGGGTGCTGAGGGCACTTATGACATGCTCACTATTTGATTTATATATATATGTGGATATATATTTTAGATATATTGTCGTGTATGCACGTGGATGCACATTTGTCTTTTGTATATGCCCGTGGATGCAGTATATTTGTTGATTTATGTATGCCCGTGGAGGCACATGTTATGCATGTGGATGCAGTATATTTGTTGATTTATGTATGCCCGTGGAGGCACCTGTTATGCACATGGATGCATTATTTGGTTTGTTTGTTTTATGCCCGTGGAGGCACATGTTATGCACGTGGATGCACTATTGGTTTTTGTATATGCCCGTGGAGGCATCTGTTTTGCACATGGATGCATTTTTTGTTTATTGATATGACATGATGTGATTGGTGTGCCAGTCGAGGACACTGTTGGCCATATTATCTGCTACACTATTGAGGTGTCTTGGGACATGTGTGAATGTAATGGATTCAAATTGTCTAACCATTTGTTTAGTGCACAGGAATTTTCTGAAAAGACAGGGATCGCGTACCTGGTAATCATTGTTGAGCTGGGAAAGTAGGAGCTGTGAGTCCAAGAAAACGTTGAGGTGACGTATGCTCATTTGGAGAGCAGCAGCCAGGAGACCGGTCACGGCATCGTATTCAGCTTGATTATTGGTGGCGGCACCTAAACATACTCCGTCAATGTGAATTAATTCATGTGAAGGGGAGTATATTACCCAAGCTGCGGAGGCGAGATTGGGAGACCAACGGCTTGCACCATCAGCGAAACCGACATGGCAAAGTGGAAGAGGCTCCATCTGTGGTCATGCAGAGAAAAACAAATATTTAGGTTTTTTTTTTTTTTTTTTTTTTTTTTGAAATTTTTTGTGAACGAAAAATGTATGCCTATACTAAAATGGACGATGGTGTCCATCAGATTTTCTATGGGTAAAATCGTTTAAGGTACAACCCATTGCGCGGGTTGCGTAGGGTGTTGCCTTCTGAATCGGTCAGAATGTATGCCCCCTGCCCGAGGCAGGTGTGTATGATGTAGGGGCCTTGCCACATGGACACGAACTTTCCCTTCCCGGTTTTATCATGAGCTTGATCGTAAGCGAGGACAAGGTCTCCCTTAGAAAAGGTTCTTGGGTGGACGTGTTTGTCGTAACTTAGTTTCGATCGTTGTTTAGCTGCTTCCATGTTTTGAATGGCGGTGCGCCGATCTTCATCGGCCTGCTCTAGGAGTAGTAAACGTTGCTCGATCGGGGAAGTGTCCGGTAGGAGTTCAACGGCAATATGCAAGGCTGGGATCTGGCACTCAATAGGGAGGACGGATTCGACACCGTGAACTAAATGGAAAGGGGTAAAACCGGTGGCGGTTTTGGTTGAGGTGCGGTAGGCCCATAGTGCCGGGAAAAGCATGTGGTGCCAATTGGATTTGTGCTTGTCTACAGTACATTGGAGAATGGTCTTCAAGATTTTATTGATCGCTTCGACTTGGCCGTTTCCTTGGGGATAGTAAGCGGAAGAGAAATGGTGTTCAAATTTCAACATGGTTGATAATTCCTTCCAGACGGCATCTTCGAAGTGAGAGCCGTGGTTAGAGACTAGTTGCTGTGGTACTCCGAAACGAGCGATAACATGGTTGAAGAAAAACCGTGCTGCAGTGTCGGCTTTGCAATTATAGGTCGGCATGGCTTCTGCCCACTTGGTGAAATAATCTACGGCCGCGACGATGTGTTTGTGATCGCCGGCTGACGGGGGGTTGCAGTCGAGGAAGTCAATGGCCCATTTGCAGAATGGTCCAACAGTGATGACTGGATGAAGGGGGGCAGGGGGGGTTCTTGCTTTGGGAGAAAATAGTTGGCAGTTCTGGCAATGCTTGACTGCTGTGATGCAATCAGTAAACAATGATGGCCAAAAATAACCGGCCCGATTGATTTTCTGGGCGGTAGCCATGCCGGAGAAATGGCCTCCACGGGCACCGCTATGACAATCATTGAGGACTTGTTCTGCCTCATTATGGGATAGGCAGCGGCGTAATATTGTATCAACGCCGCGTCGGTAAAGTACATCCCCTATTAGGAGGTATCGGGGGGCGTGGTGTCGTATGCGACGGCGCCCATCACGATCGATGTGTGGTAGAAATTTTTGCGTACGAAGGTAAGTCAAAATGTCTCCGTACCAAGGGTCGTTAGACGAAATGATGAAGATCTGCTCGTCAATCAGGTCCGTTTGGATAACGGGTGATGTTGAGGAGGATGGGAGGTCCGTGATGAGGTGAGCAAGCGCGAGGGCTTTGGTGCTTTTGGAAGTTCTGAAAGTGAGGTCATATTCCTGGAGGATAATGACCCATTTAGCAACATGACCTTGTAGGAGCCGCCGGGTAAGGAGATAGACCATGGGGTTGGAGTCGGCCACGACCGTGGTATCACTGAGTAGGATGTAGTGTCGCAATTTTTGTACGGAAAAGACTACAGCTAGGGCTAATCTTTCCTCGTATGGGTAACGTAGAGGTGGGCCAGACAAGGTTTGGCTGACGTAATAAATCACATGCTCCTTGTGGGAGGCATCTTCTTGGACCAAAACTCCGGACACAGCATGTTCAGATGCCGAGACATAAAGGGTGAAGTCTTGAGAGAAATCCGGTGGGGATATCAAGGGGGCTTGTGTGAGAGCTTTCTTGAGGGCTTCGAATGCCGTTTCTGCTTGCGCATCCCAAACAAAGGGTATATGGGTACGAAGTAAGCGTAAGAATCCATGGACTTTGGTGGCATAATCAGGAACGAAGCGCTTTGAGAAAATTGGACCGCCCTTGCAAGCTCTGAAGCTGCCGAAGCGTGCGAGGAGGGGGAAGTTCTAAGATGGCTTTGACTTTCAGGGGATCGACAGTGATTCCATCTTGGGAAACAATGAAACCCAACAACCGGCCCGCTGGGACGCAAAAGACACACTTGTGTGGGTTCAAGCGGATTTTATATTTGCGACAACGCAGGAAAACTTGCCAGAGGTCGTTAAGGTGGTCTGATCGTTTTCGGGAACGAGCTCTGAGGTCGTCAAGATAGACTCGCAAGATATGGACCAAGTCATTAAAGCAATAGGTCATGGCTCGCTGGAAAGTGGCACCAGCATTTTTAAGGCCAAATGGCATGACGCGATAGGCAAAGGTGCCCCATGGGGTGGTGAAGGCAGTCTTGTACTGATCCTCCTTGCGGATATGGATCTGGTTATATCCGGAAAACCCGTCCATGAAGGATAGGACCTCATGGCCCGCACACTCATCAATGAGTTGGTCAATGAATGGCGTGGGGAAATTGTCTTTTGGACAAGCGTGGTTTAAATCGCGGAAGTCAGTGCATACTCTAAGGGTGCCCTGCTTTTTGTTGACGGGAACGGGGTTCGATACCCAGGTGGTGTACGGAATAGGGTAAATGAACCCTGCTTTTCAAAGTTTCTCGACCTCAGCCTTAACAGCGGGGAGCTTGGAAGGGTGAATGGGTCACTGTTTCTGACGAACAGGGGGTACCTCAGGCCATGTATCAATGTGGTGTTCAATAATGGCGGGGTCAAGACCAGGCATCTTAGTATAGGACCAAGCAAAGACATCTCGGAACTCTTGAAAGAGATTTTTGTACGCCTGAGTTTCTGCTTGAGTGCAAGATGCGCCCAGCGAGATGAGCTCAGGTTTTCCCTGGTGTTGTGGAAATGTCTATCTGTATAGTGGGTGAAATGTTTGACATGTTCCCTTCTTCAAAGGCATCCGGTGCTGGGATGGGGTCCTTTAACCAATCGACCTTAGTGGGTATGAAATCTTTCGATTCGACTGATAGCTGGTTGGATGCGGTGGATGTAGATGCTTCCGGGAGGAAGTACGAGCGATGATGCATATCATCCCAAGGGTAGTCGGGTGCAGTGAGTGTCTCCAAAATTTGCTCATCAGTATTGAAGTAGTCAGACCATAAATCAAGGGGTTCTGGTTTGAAAGTTGTTGAAATCATATATATTGTATTGACTTCTTCCGACGAGGATGATGGCGGGGGGTGGATCTCCTCGATGATGGGAGGAGATATCTCTAAGTCGACGTTGTTTAACTCGTACAACGCTGCTCTGTAGTCAGGTAGATCAGGACAATGGTGAGAGTAGTGGCCGTAAACACTGCATATAGCACAAGGATGGTTAGTACGTAGTGATTTGTCGCGAGGCTGTAGAGGTGGCTCTAACCTGACTACTGGGATGCTGATGTCATCGTCCAACATATTCATATGCTGTTGGAGTGCCGGTAAGTGTGGGCATTGATGAGTCGGATGGCCTATCTCATCGCATAATGAGCATTTGGGGGGAGCTCGAAACACTGGTGGGGGTTTAACTGCCTTAGGAGGTGGTATAGCAGTGTAGGGTTGTGGACCTCTGCCCCCAGTGGGCTTAGCAAGAAGAGGGGGATTCGTTGACGTCGAAGCAATTGTGAGACCAGGAGGAGGTTTCATTGACGACGAAGGGATTACGACACCCGGAGGAGGTTGATTTGTGGTAACAATAGGTTGTACCGGATGGAGGATGACGTTTGGTGTCGGCGGTGGAACGGGAGGTGAAATATACCACACGGGTAATCCCAATGTTAACCTGGGTAGACTAAGGGTAGCCATAACCGGGGTGCTTACTACACCCGAAGGAGGAAATAGAAATGGGATGGTGTGGATGGGTGTAACACCGATGTGACTCGGTACCAATGGTGGTTGACTACCGGGGGTTTGTGCATTCTGTGAAAGAGTACAGAGGTTTGCGACATGGGTCTCTGGTGACGGTGGTGGAATGGCCTGGAATGTAGAGGTCATTGGTGTGTCTGAGTAGAGTCCGGGTCCTACAGAAGACACAAAGGAGGTAACTGCACTAGAAGCGGGTTGTTCAATCATGGGAAGAACATTTTCGGGTGCTGCCGGGGCATTGGGATCATAGTAGGTGAGTTGGTCGATTTTGACCACGTGTCCCTCATGGGGGAACATCATGGTACGAAAAACGGAGGAGGCGACCGCTTTCATGGCGTACATGTAACTACGGCCAAGTAAAAGGTTATAATCGAGCTGGGCGTTAATGACCTCTATGTCAATGAGCACAGTTTTCCCACCCATTTGGACGGGGACCTTGGGTAGTAGACCTTGAGGTTGAGCTGACCGGCCGTCATAGGCCCGCAATGCAGTGGTGGATTGCTGGAGAGTAGGGGATCCCAACTTCTGCCAAACAAATGTGGACATGACGCATGTGGAAGCACCCTCGTCGATGATACATCGATGGATGACAAGATTCCGAATAGAAACAGAAACTTGGACTGCTATGGTGGAAGGCAGACGTGGTTCGGACTGGTCCAAATCAAAGGTCATCAATTTTGAATCATTTGGGTCAGTCGCCCCAATGGCGGAAAGTAAAGTCTTGCGCTGCGTAGGACAGTTTTTCAAGACTTCTAACGCAGACATGGCTGCGGGAGATTGAGCGAGGTCATCTACGATGTTGTAATTTGACGCAGCCCGTGCATTGGGGTTGTTGTTGATACGACGGAGAGGGAAACGAGGTGCTTTAGAGGCACCATCGAGTGGAAGAGGTGGTATCCGTAACGTCTGATCGGTGGGATTAGCGTTAGTATCCTTGTCGGCGGGGGTAGCCTCGGAGGTGGGACCATACTGGTTCCGTCGGGTTTGGATATTGACGTCGGCAGTGGACATCATCAATAAGTGGTGGGTGCCTCAATCAAACATGGGTTGGTCAGGAGCTGCGTAAGTAATTTGTTGTGGTTGCACGTTGCCCTGTGGGGGGCTAACGGCTGAGTGTTCACCACTCCTTGTGTTGGAAAAGGGTTTTGTAGTACCAAAGGTTGTTGTGGAGGTGGTGGGGGGTTGGGTGGCGGCTGAGGATCCGCCTGCCCTTGACGATGGGCGTCATTTGTCCATAGTTGTCGAGCTCGCTCCAGATGTGGGCAAGCGTGGGTATAGTGGCCATAGACACCGCAAATGGAACAAGGATGGTTTGTTCGTAAATTAGCATTTTTGGTTTGTTTAGGTGGTTGATCAGGATTCTGATGAGCAGGCGCCGCGTTATTGTTTTGCGGAGGATGGGTAGGTTGTGGAGCTTGGTTACGGTTTTGATTGTTTCCACGGTTGCGTCCTCTTCCGCGATTTGGTTTCCCACCCTGGTTGCGTTGGTTATTTTGGTATTGGGGCTGATGTTGTTGTGCGTACACATGCCCTTGAGCATTGGGGGGATTCTGA
Source organism: Larix kaempferi (assembly GCA_027924585.1). Taxonomy (NCBI): domain Eukaryota; kingdom Viridiplantae; phylum Streptophyta; class Pinopsida; order Pinales; family Pinaceae; genus Larix; species Larix kaempferi. The sequence goes on from BSBM01000924.1 coordinate 2,775,836, forward strand.
GGAGCCGCAGGTGCGGGAGCAGGTTGCGGTGGATAGTATGCAGGTGGAGCTGGAAGTGGTCCAGTTGCCTGTTGGGGTTGTTGGTACCCCTGAGCTGGTGGAGGTGTGAGGTTAGCTGGTGCAACCGGTTGTGGGTAATGCATGTGCTGTTGTGGGAACTGCATGGGGGTCTGTACGGTAGGTTGAGCATAGTATGTAGGAGGTACATATGCTGATGGCGCTTGGCCATAACAATGTTGTGGACAAGAGGGTCCATGAATGTGATGGGTCTGGTTTGTTGGAGCATAAGAAGTTGTCGCTCCGGAACTAGATGCAGCCCTAGAGAGGTCTGGGGCGGGCATGGTGCTCACCATACTAAAAGGTTTTGCTTGCGGTGTAATTTGGCCTATAATGCCATCAGCGGCATGTGATGCCCCCGGTGCGTCACCACGTGAAGAGTCACCTCGTGGGGCATCAGGTATGATTGTGTATAGGTAACCCGACTGGGCGTAAATGAGATCAAACTGTTGGGCTTTGAGGATGGCCTCCTCCTCAGACTGGGGTCTTTCAGATGCTACATCCTTCGCAATGAGGGGAAGGAGGGATTTTAGAAACCAATCTAGGAAGATACGGTCGTCTAATTTGATTTTGCAGAGGCTTCTGCGCCGACGCCAATCATGAATATGGTCAGTGATATGCGTGGCCGTGTTCTGTCTGCAAGACAGTAGGATCTCGACGCCCGCATCGTAGCGGACAGGTAACTGGAAGAATTGTAGGAAAGTCGAGGCAAGGGAGGTAAATGTGGCATGCGTCCCATGGGGCTGCTCGATATACCATTTGGCTGCAGAGCCAGTGAAGGTGCGTTGTAAAAGCCGGAGGCGGATTGAGTCGTCCACTATGGATTTGGAGGAACACCATAAATGGAAGGACATGATGTGATTCTGGGGGTCTTCACCTGCTTTGCCCTCAAATTTAGGGATATCAGAGGGTATTTTGGTGGGCATGTGAGGCCACGCAGGATCATGTCTGATGGGGTCATTTGTGAGCCTAGCTAAGTCTGGCAGGTTCAGACTCGCCATGTATGGTAGACTAGCAGATGTGGTGACTGGAACTGGGATATGCCTAGCCATTGTGGTATGGTGTAGGGGTCCAGTAGCGCCTAAAGGTATGCTAGGTATGGAGGGTATGTGCCCTCCAATAGGTGTAGTCTGGTATGGGTTGGCGCTTCCAAGTGCAACATGGGTTACACTTGGGTTAGGAATCGCACTAGGGATTCCTGGGATAGCACTCCCAAGTGCAACATGGGTTGCACTTGGGTTGGGAATCGCACTAGGGATTCCTGGGATGGGGTTTGTGGAAACCAACGGGGGTATGACCCCCATGTTGGGTATACCCATGACAGGTGGTGGCCCTGTGTTAGGCATTCCTAAATGTGGAGTGTTACCCATATTGGGCATACCCAGGGGGGTGGTTGTTGCCGTGGATGGTACGACAGCAGAAGGGTCTGCGGATGTCTGACCTATGGTAGTTGTAAATAGTGGATCAAATGGTGTTCCAGACATAATGGTGGTTGGTGGTAACTCTGTGGGGTTTTCGGATTCTACCTCCAAATCAAAGGTGAAGTGAGGTATGTCAGAATCGGATGACTGTCTAATTGATTGACGATGTGTCGAATCAAGGGATAAGGCTCTGCGTCCGTGACGTGGAGAGCCAAGTGGACTAAACTCTAGGAGTTCGCCCTGTAGACGACGAGAGCGTCTAAAATTCTCAATGGTGAGAATATGTGTTTAGGTAAAAAATTTGTTTAAGTATCAGGTGGTGATATATATATAAAAGACTCAAAACCCTAATGCAACCAAGGGTGCAAGAAGGGGAGTGAAAAAACAAGGCTCTCAGGCCAAAAAATCAATCCTCAAAAAGGGCACTTATTCTAGCAGCTGTGCTACAATAAGTGGAGGAATGCAACAACTGGTCAGAATACCAACATGCAAACGGCTCCTAGAAAAAATAGGTGTAACTAGACCACAGGTAGGTTGAAATCGTGCAAACACCTAATCTAAAAGTATTGTGACTCAAACAGACGATATCCTCTGCAAGGTGATGAAATCCAAGTCAGACAATATGAATGTTGAGACAACGGCTAGATATCCCCCTACCGGGAGGGACACCGGGTAATCAATCCTAAAGACAGGCTACTAGGATACTCCGTTCATGACGCGTCGAGAAAAGGTAAATCTGTCGTTTGGTCCTTTGATAGCAATATCCCAATACAGGGATATCCCGAGAACTGCGAATGGTAGCCCTTCGGTTACTGAATGGATTTCGGTATTCCACTCAGGCTTCCGGAACCATCCTCGCGACTTCAACCCTCCTAAGGGAGAGGCCTTCCCACAAACCAGTTGTGACCGCGCCAAAAAGTACTAAGAGATTTTAGCTCCCTAATTGGACAACTTCTATGTCTCAGATGTATGAACTGAAGGGTGTTATTGGAACACCTATCCCTCCAATACTACCTAGCTACAAGAATTCTTTTAGTGTTCCCCAAGTGGGGTTAAAAGTGTGTTCAAATTAGGGTACGTTTTAAGGCTTAGTTCAATTAAGTGATCGTGTGAGTGCACGTGAGGTGTTGTAAACTGAACTTGAAAAAATTAAATGCTTTACAGGAAATTTTTAAAAAATAAAGGATTTTTCGAAAATAAAAAGCAAATATTTATGACTTTTCACTAAAAGGAATTTAAATACTTTTCAAAAAATAACTCAAAAAATAATGGATTTTTTGGATTTATGAAAGCAAATAATAGACTTCTTTTTAAAAGAAATAAATGGATTTCTTCGTTCAGGAAAATTGCTAAGGGCAAGATTTTAAAGAAGTAAACAAGAAAAAATTTGAATCTAGATGAAAATGCAAAATGAATCTTTCTTTCACTTTCTTGAAAGTTTTTTAAAAAGATTTCTAGGTATGCACTTTAAATAGTAAAAAAATTTTCAAAGCTGTCAAATATGCAGAATTTAATACTGTAAAAAATGTGTTATGGGCAGAAAGTACAGTAAAAAAAATTTTCAAAATCGGGATGGCCGAATGAAAAATTCAGCCGCGCGGGTTTTGGCCGCACAGTCGCGATGGACCGCGCGGGTTTTGGCCGCACAGTCGCGATGGACCGCGCGGGTTTTGGCCGCACAGTCGCGATGGACCGCGCGGGATTTAGCCGCACAGTCGCGATGGGCAGCGCGGAAATTGGCCGCGAAGCCGCGGTGTGCAACGCGGAAAAACGCAGAAAAGTCGTGATGGACCACGCGACTGTCTGGCAAAAATCCGCGATGGACCGCGCGGAAAAACGCAGAAAAGTCACGATGGACCGCGCGACTGTCTGGCAAAAAACCGCGAGGCGGAAGCCGTGCACGGAAACCGAGAAACAAACCCGAAAATTGAAAATTTCGGGCTGTTTATGGGGCCAAAACTCAGAGCAGCAATGTATCTGCTGTCTAAGATGGCAGATCTATGGATCTAAAGGTTAAAAACTCATAAAAAACTAAGATTAAAGGCAAAACTAGAGATCTATAGTTCAAACCAAAGTGGAGTCGCCAAAAACTGTTGGCCCGGTTTTGCAACCAGGCTTAGTGCTATGGGCACCTGCTAACTAGTAGCAGCAGTTTCAATGGAAATAAATAACAATAAACTAATTAAACAAGACTATTCATGGATCTAAGCAAAGATATTAAGCAAATAACAAAAGTAATTTAAGATCAAGAACAAGAACATATGAAATAAAGAATTTGTATTGAAAGAATGGGGCAAGCAAGTGCTTGCGGAATCAATACCTCTAATGGTGAGGTTGAATAGCTCCAAGGATGAGCAACTCCAATCTCCAATGGTCTCTTCTCCAATGTGGTTTGCAATGGCTAAAATGCTCAAGGGAGATTTCAGCAGCATAAGGATGAGATAATGGATGGATGTGAAATGAGGAGCCCCTACCACCTTTTTATAGGTTTTGGTGGTGGGAAATACCATTTGTGGTTTTGTGGAAACCAAATGGTATTGACCAACATGGTTTAGGTGCTTTTCCCTCCTTTTTCCTTTTTTGAATAAAAATAATATTTTAATTCCCTTTTTAATATTTTTGGGAATTTGGACCCTTTTTGAGGGTTTTTTATGCTTTTCTTGGAAAAATAATCTTTTTTAATGGAAAAAGGGGTGTACTAAGGTCTTTTGGTGACCTTTTGTTGGTTTCGGAGGCTCAGATGGTGAAAAAGTGGATAAATGGGTCATGTGAATAGGGAAATGAGCTAGTGAGCACTTTTTGGGTGTTAACAACGATTTATGTTCTTTCCCTCAAAAAACTTGGTTAAGGAGTCAAACATCTATTTGGGTGTCTTTAGAGAAGACACATGAGGTATGACATGGTCTTTGATAGAATCAGCAATGATCCTCTTTTCCTTGACCAAGTTCTTCTTATTTAAGGCCTTAGCCTCTTCTCCCTCTAGGACAAGGACCTCTTCACTTATGTAAGTGTCCAATTCATTTTATTCTGGGATTAACCCAATCCTGTACTTCCATGCTTGGAAGTTATCATCCCCTTCAAGCTTATCCTCAAGCTCGGTGTGGTGAGACATCTTAAAGAGTACTTCAAATGGAAATAGAAAAGATTTAGTTCTTACCACTTGATTTGCAGAAATCTGGATCTGGAGTCGATTTAGGTTTTGTTAGAGAAACCCTAAAAATTCAAAGTGTGAATTTCAAACTTCTGAAAGGATAGAAAGATGCACCTTGATGAGATGATCAACCTGGTATCCTCAGAATTTGAAAACTACAAATTTTTACCCTTCAGAAATGCTTTTCAATCTCTCGGATTCACTAGGGAGGACCCTGAATTAGGGTTTGAGTTTCTCAGAGCTTCACCCAACCAAAAAGTTCGATCCAAATCTCTAAAATTTGATTTTTCCAAGGAGCTTCCAGCTATGTCCTCAGATTTTAGAAATTCCTATTTTTGAGGAAACCCTAATTTTTAGGGCCAAAACTGAAAGTGCTCAGAACTGAATTCTGATTGGACAGAAAGATTCACCTTGCTGAGGAGAGTCAATCTATCATATTTCGTTTGCCAAAATCTGTGGAGAGAAACCCAAAAATAAGAAGCCCTAGCTTCCGCAACTGCATAGTGTCTTCTTCTCAGGTTAGCTCTGATACCATGTTATTTTTTTAGCATTAATTCAAAATACTCTAGGATCTTCACTGAGAGAATAACATGTATAGTCTATCAGTGCATATCAATCATAGAAAATATATCAATCATCACAAGATGCAAACATAAGAGACAATAGACACACAGAGTTTCCATGGGGAAAACCCTAAGATGAAAAACCCCACAACTTCCTCAGAGATAGATACAGCAATGATACAACCAAAGTACAACCCAAGTACATAGAGATAGTATTCTCCTAGCAGCTGATCCTCCTCTTCACATGTGCGCCACTTTTCGAGTGATGGAAGAGTGAGTAATGAGATGATCAAATAGAGATCTCCCAATCTCTATTTATACTTGCCTGACCTGCCTAATAAACTAGGGGGGCCGACTTGTCTAACTCAGTCTAATAACCCCAGGTTACATTAATCCGGGTCGACCCCTTTCTAGGTAGTCTAATAACCCATCGACAAGTTAACACACTTGCGACACTTGTCAATACAAATGATGGCACTTTTATATAGAGGAATAATACATCTCTATAGGAGTACAATAAATATATATATGAAATACATTCCGAAGTTACATATACATCAACAGTGACTTTAACAAACATATCAATAATTGACATTCACCTACATCTCCTTTGGATTCAAAATATTCCTTGACAATTTTGTTGCATTTCCATTCGATAGTGCGTTTTTGCAACTTACCTTCAAGGCCTGATAGAGCACTTTCATCCACATGAATACGTCTAGGAGTTCTTCTTCTTGCACTGGACAGACGAGGTAGGGAAGGTGGACATGAGACATGAATACCCGAGCTTGTTTGTTGTGGTGCTTCATTCACACATTGGGCCATAATGGGAGTGTGCTCGACATGGTTTTGGTCTTATTGGGGAGATTGCAAATTAAGCATTGCTTGTATGTCCATCTCTACACATGCAACATCTCCCAATATTCCTGTGTCATGAGGAACTTCATCATGACTTGTTAATGGGTTGTTGGTTGGAGATTGTGTTGATGTTTGAATTTGAGTTGGGTATGTTGGACGCAACCGCTTTACCTGTGGTTCTAAACAAGAGGTTTTCATGTCAACAAGTGTGTTAGGATCAGTGGCAGGATCCGGGGCAATGACAGGACCATGTCTCACTCTTTCCATTCCCAACTTGGTCTTTTCTCTTAAGTCATTGACCTTTTCAATGGGCAGATTCCTTCTATATTTTTTTGTTTTGTTGCGTGAGTTTCCCATCTCCAAAAGTCTCTTTAACAAAACTATCAGGCCTCATTAGAGAGATTTTGAGGTCAAAAAATGGCCTCCTAAGAGATGTACTACAAAAATATGAGATATATTAAAATATTATGAATTGGGGGTTTTATGGGGTAGGTATATATGACAAGTCACCTCCCACACTATTTTCTATGCACAATATAAATAACCATGGTTGAGTTACTTTTCAAAATTCACTAGAAATAAAATTAATAAAATAAGTCTACATTGATATGACTAAGATTCATTGTAAATTCCCAAAAATTTATTGTCCTTTAGCATTTATTTGTCTTGAACTTGCAAATGAAATTAAATAATAAAAAACATTTTTAAGAGCTATTTTTTTAATTTTATGTTGACTTTTTATATTTAGTACTTTTCTCATGAATTTAATAATGTAATTTAATTGAGAATTTATTTACATGTAAAATGTCAATAATATTATTATAATCCACATTGCATTATTATTATTATTATTATTATTTATTAAATCTATTATTATTCTTTATTAGTTTGACATTATGTTATTAAATAGAATGGAGTGAATATAAAATTAAAAATTAAAAACATAAAAATAATAATATATTATTTTATAAAAAAATGTGAAAGGACTTTCTTTATGAATTAAGAGTACTTCACTTGAAAATGACAATAATATTATTTTATGAGAAAGTGTGAAAAGATATTCATTATGAGTACTCATTAGAGAGATTTTGAGGTCAAAAAAGGGCCTCCTAAGAGATGTACTACAAAAATATGAGATATATTAAAATATTATGAATTGGGGGTTTTATGGGGTAGGTATATATGACAAGTCACCTCCCACACTATTTTCTATGCACAATATAAATAACCATGGTTGAGTTACTTTTCAAAATTCACTAGAAATAAAATTAATAAAATAAGTCTACATTGATGTGACTAAAATTCATTGTAAATTTCCAAAAATGTATTGTCCTTTAATATTTGTCTTGAACTTGCAAATGAAATTAAAAAATAAAAAATATTTTTAAGAGTTTTTTTTTTTTAATTTTATGTTGACTTTTTATATTTAGTACTTTTCTCATGAATTTAATAATGTAATTTAATTGAGAATTTATTTACATGTAAAATGTCAATAATATTATTATAATCCACATTGCATTATTATTATTATTATTATTATTATTATTTATTAAATCTATTATTATTCTTTATTAGTTTGACATTATGTTATTAAATAGAATGGAGTGAATATATAATTTAAAATTAAAAACATAAAAATGATAATATATTATTTTATAAAAAAATGTGAAAATACTTTCTTTATGAATTAAGAGTACTTCACTTGAAAATGACAATAATATTATTTTATGTGAAAGTGTGAAAAAACATTCATTATGAGTACTTTACTTGAAAATGACAATAATATTATTTTATGAAAAGACTATCATTATGAGTACTTTACTTTATGACTTAAAAGTACTTAGACCACTACCTTGGTTAACTATGTGTTTTCATCCACCATAGAAAATTTGACAAATAAGCATTCTTAACTCATGCAATGCCACCTCACCAAGGGGGATGATGTCCTCTACTAGAATGTGATTGGTTGTATTTTATAGTACATTTTCTTTGTTTTGAGGCCCTTTTTTGACCTCAAAATTTCTCTAATGTTACTTGAAAATGACAATAATATTATTTTATTAAAAGACTATCATTATGAGTACTTTACTTTATGACTTAAAAGTACTTACACCACTACTTTGGTTAACTATGTGTTTTCATCCACCATAGAAAATTTGACAAATATGCATTCTTAACTCATGCAATGCCACCTCACCACGGGGGATGATGTTATCTACTAGAATGTGATTGGTTGTATTTTATAGTACATTTTCTTTGTTTTGAGGCCATTTTTTGACCTCAAAATTTCTCTAATGACCCCTGCAAAAGAAACAACAAATAAGATATTAGTTCCATTATACAATGAACTTGACACATTCCAACATAACTTACCACTTTACAAATTAACACATACAGCTACAGACTATGTTGGTTTATTTTTGTTCGAATAAACATAATTATCTCTTACAATTCCAATCAATATAGATGATGGTTGGTCAAGTGTAGAGTGGAGAAACTAGTGTCTTGCCTAGCCATGAATTCATAAAAATTATGGTAGTAACACCCTACAACATAGATGGCTAGAGATTCATTGGGAATAGTTTGATAGTTTTTCTACATCAAATAAGGTAAAGAGAATAAGTTTACTAATTACACAATGAGGAGGTTGCAAATTCCTCCAAGGAAGGACAATTCAATGAGGTAGAGACAAGTAGTCAAGCTAAAAGGCACGATATTAAAGAAACATTACGATAAACATAGCATGAAGATGACAGCATGGACAAAATTTCATGAACTAATCAATATGGACCCTCTCCCATGATTGCTTCCTAGGATTTTATTCTAAATGAAGAGGCTCAAGAGAGAACCTCATCATAGATGGGAATGTGTGGGGGAGGAATAGTTTGATAGTTTATGCTATAGGTTTTGATATGGTGTACAATGTGTAAAAGATGGAGGTTTATTAAACCATTTATTTGTATTTTTTTAAATGAAAAAAGAGTTTATGCTAGAGATACCTTGGGAATAGTTTGATAGTTTTTCTACATCAAATAAACATAGCATGAAGATGAGAGCATGGACAAAATTACTTAAACTAATCAATATAGACCCTCTCCCATGATTGCTTCTTAGGATTTTATTCAAATTGAAGAGGCTCAAGAGAGAACCTCGTCATAAATGGGAATGTGTGGGGGAGGGATAGTTTGATAGTTTATGCTATAGGTTTTGCTATGGTGTACAATGTGTAAAAGATGGAGGTTTATTAAACCATTTATTTGTATTTTTTTCAAATGAAAAAGAGTTTATGCTAGAGATTCCTTGGGAATATTTTGATAGTTTTTCTACATCAAATAAACATAGCATGAAGATGAGAGCATGGACAAAATTTCATAAACTAATCAATATGGGCCCTCTCTCATGATTGCTTCTTAGGATTTTATTCAAATTGAAGAGGCTCAAGAGAGAACCTCATCCATACCATCCTTGTGTGAAATCAAAATATATTCATGATAATAATTATTGGTTTACATTGCATACTTCATCTTGTCTAGTGTTCATATGAGTTTTTTTAGATGTGAACTTGTGAATTCTTCTTGTCAAATTCATTGTTGTCTATGCATGGATATTGCTGTAGGCATATGATAAAAACAAAAAGGCATGGGAGAATCTCAAATCTTGTGAATGAAAATAATTATTTACAATTCACCATACCTATAGAAATGATCTCCACTTGCAATGGAAACTAGTAGCTTGAATGTATCCACTAGATTCCAAGACCACTGAAGATGTTTGTTAGATTCCAAGAGTGATTTTGTGTCCAATAGATCAATGAGTGTCCAAAAGATCAATGAATGTGAGCCAATAAGCAACCTGTAAGAGCTTGAAACCCGCGAAAAAAAGAAATCCCGTGTTTTTTGGTAGAATTCTCGGGAACAGACAACTCTATTTTTTTTAAACTAGTTGCAGACACGCACACGCGTGTTTAAATGCATGCACGTGTGTTTGTAGTGCGTACATGTCACTAGCGCACATGAGCTAAAACACGCTGCGCGCGCCACTGCATAACGTTTACACCATTTATTACCCAACGTTTACACCATTTAATGCCAAACCTTCCCCCACTTCAAAAATATTTGCATAAATTGGACTCATTGATGAAATTTGAAGGGTGGGTCTTAATTTTTAATGGAAGAGCATTTTTTCTTGGAGTCCTTCAAAGATGAAGGGCAATTTAAATAATTGTGCTTCAATTGACAAGTATAAATTAACTAAACCCTCCCCCCCCAAAAATGCAAAAAACAAATATTGCCCATCCAAATTTTTACAATCTTAAATAATTGAGCACTCCTTAATATCTACATGATAAAATGGTATCTTTTCAATAAAACTGAATTTGAACACATTAATTTGACATATATGTAACATTAATTTTACAGTTCATTAAATTAACAATTGTTTTGTTGTATTTTTTTGGGTTAGACCACACTTCATTGTACATAAAACTACTTAGACTACGCAACAACCATATTGTGTCATCTGCATAATCTTATGCATAGTGCAAGGCATTGTAACTAGATATAGTCTTAAAATAAAATTAGAACCATGAGAAAATTACTTATTGTTAACTATGTACAAAAACAATCCACTAAGCAAAACAAGGCTATAATAAACCTACAACCAAAATATACATATATAACCAACCAAAACCTTAATTCAAACCGGAGAGAGGGCAATCATCCAAGCTTGAGATATGTAGAACATAACATTCTTTGATGCAATTCTTTCTCTTATGTAAAGTTGACTGACCTCATTAAATAAATCCATCCAGATCCTCTTTGTTGCTAATTGTCTCCATCAATCTCCTGTGCTCTGAATGAGGGAGGTAGTAGCGTACCTTGGTTGAGCTCTTGCTTGACATTGTCCGTAGATGGATGTTTGTGTCAATGATCAAGTTTGTGAAGTGATACACCACTGAACCTAGTCTGTAATCCATGAATACATGCCCACTAGTCTTTCTTGACTTCCCACCTAGTGTAAGATATTCCCCTTTAACCACCATCGAGCCAGTAGGAAATTCAATTCCTTCATCATCGATTAATGATCCGTAGAGGGTTTGCTTACCTTGGATGCACCGTGCCAACCAATAATCTGCACCCCATTCATTGTCCTTCAGTGCAACAACTGCGTATATGTGTCTTGGTTGTACAAGATCTAAGATATGGTCGTAGTCTATCGAAATCACCGACTGGCCGTCCTCTAACTGGGTTGTTTCAAGAACTGCACGTTGGTCTACTGCAAGTGACACACGATCCCATTCATCAACCCAGTCCATGCATTCGCATTCATACCATTAGCCACTGCTGCAAGGACTGCAAAAGCATGCAAGCTTTCGCGTCCATATTTCAAATAAGGGGTTGTTTGATCTTCAAACTGAATGAAATCCACGTGTTCCTTGTACTGTGCCACAACTATAGGAACACGATCAATCTATGTCAACCACTAGCCAAAAATTTCTCACCACACATCCTGCCACTGATGATGTTTGTTGATCTCTTGCTCGGTCTAACATTGTTGCGGAGCACCATTGAACTGTGGATTCTGAATCTCAGATATGAGGTTCCTTATCAAACCTCATCTCTTCCCTTCGTAGTGCGGTCTTGATGCATGCACTGGCCCCATCATGCTCGCCTTTGCCATGGCTGGTCTCAAAATAGTTCCAGATATGTGGCACATTATAAGTCTTATGCAAAGTACTCATCCATTGGAATACTCGAGCATTTTTTAACTGGCCTGCACAACCATCCAACCATATCCAATGTTGATCCATCTGTATATCTCTCTCCTTCAACTGATCATAGAAAATTCGAAAACAATGTTGCACATAATGAAGATCATGGGTTCTATCATCACTTATGTAAAATTTTGTCTCCTTCAATATTATCCTCTTGTCATTGTTTCTCTCTGGCCCATGCCTATACATAATATATACCATGATGCTAACTTGGTCTAAATGGTAGTATTGACTCTGGATTTCATTTTGTGGCTGAATGGTGTAATTTTCTGCAAAATCCACAATTGACACTATGGTTCCAACTGGAAATGTGTCCCTGCATTTTCTATACTACTCATCTTGCCATCGCGCTACATGCACATGTTGAACATACTGCTCTGTTTTCTCATAGAACTCCGTCGGGAAGTCACATACCAATACCTTTTACCATGGAAACAAGGGAAATATTACAATGTGGCCTTTGGAAAAATGTATATGTCACAAATTGAACGTGTAATATGAAAAATATGGAATATTCATTTGTACCTGTGACTTCACCAATGCAATCTTTTTACTTTTCTGACACTGTCTAATTGATAGGTCACGTACTTGAATCTTTGCATCTCCACACCCATCATGCCAAATTTGTGCTCCTTGCTTTCATGAATGAAACGGTTCAAAAGAGAAAACCCACTGCACCTAGAACATGTCCCATATAGACACGATTTTTCATAATACTTTTGTCCTTCGGGCCTTGGACACATGATGTTGTGGATAAAGTCTCTTGATGCATTCGGTGGTAGTATGGATTCATTGCATCCCTACACAATGTTAGTATGCAAATCACAAAATATATGTTTATATGTGTCATAATAATATTCATATTCTACGTGGTATCTACAACAACAAGTGTCCCGATCAATGCATATACGAATGTACCACGGTTTGCATTTCTCAAAGGACCTTTGGACCAGGTTCAATTGTGTGTGCTCGTTCCTGAATCTCTCATAAAGTTCAGTCTATGTGGTGTCAAGGAAGTGTTTAACATGGGGTTCACGTTCAATAGAACCTTTTCTCAGTTTTAGCACATCTCTTTGGTCTGATGAAGGTCTAGTATGATCATGCCAAAAATTTTGTACTAACTCCTTAACATCATCAATTAGCTTCCTATCTGCACGAGGCAACCTACCAACAAAAGCCTAAAAATCGTTTCCACCTGGAGTGTCAATATTTTCTCTTATAACATAGTACTTTTTAATATTTTTTCTATTTAATTTGAGTATGTGAGAAGTTTGTGATAGCAGGCGACGTTGCCTTGTGGACTTGCTTACAACTGATTCCGCTAAAACACGACAAGTCGCACAAAGATCTTTTGTACGAAACGTCTTCCCAATCACATTAAATGTAGATTGGAGATTTCTAACAATATGACTGTTGTCCTCTGAACTTTTAACCATCTTTATGCCCAAAATTCACCTAACAACAACTAAAGAATGTGACTTTAACAAACATAGCAATAATTGACATTTACCTGCATCACCTTTGGATTCAAAATATTCTTTGACAATTTTGTTGCATTTCCATTCAATAGTGTGTTTTGGCAACTTGCCTTCAAGCCCTGAAATAGCACTATCATCCGCATGAATACGTCTACGAGTTCTTCTTCTTGCACTGGATAGTCGAGGTAGGGAGGGTGGACATGAGACATGAATACCGGAGCTTGTTTGTTGTGGTGCTTCGTTCATAGATTGGGCCATAATGGGAGTGTGGTCGACATGGTTGTGGTCTTCTTGGGGAGATTGAAAATTAAGCAAGGCTTGTATGTCCATCTCTACACATGCAACATCTCCCAAAATTCTTGTGTCGTGAGGAACTTCAGCATGACTCGTTGATGGATTGTTGATTGGAGATTGTGTTGATGTTGGAATTTGAGTTGGGTCCATTGGACGTGACCACTTTACCCGTGGTTCTGAACAAGAGGTTGTCGTGTCAACAATTGTGTTAGGATCAGTGGAAGGATCTGGGGAAATTATAGGACCATGTCTCAATCTTTCCATTCCCAACCTGGCCTTTTCTCTTAAGTCATTGACCTTTTCAATGGAAAGATTCCTTCTATTTTTTTTTGCGTTTCGTGAGTTTCCCATCTCCAAAAGCCTCTTTAACACAACTATCAGGCCTACCCCTGCAAAAGAAACAACAAATAAGATATTAGTGTCATTATACAATGAACCTGACACATTCCAACATAACTTACCACTTTACAAATTAACATATACAACTACAGACTATGTTGGTTTATCTGTGTTCGAATAAACATCATTATCCCTTACAATTCCAATCAATATAGATGATGGTTGGTCAAG